>JAHTMQ010000046.1:0-379279 GCA_019327925.1 Leucocoprinus sp. KB1807203 | reverse complement strand
TGAGAAGCTATTGAGGTGGCTAGGTATGGACAAGGACAGCATGGTCTGTGGTGCCTCTTTGTAATATCTGAATTGTTTCTCATTTTTTAGAGATGTATGTATTGAAAAAGAAATTAGCAAGAAGGACAAGGGACCCAAGAAATGACAGACAAGGCACCTTCATGAGCAGCATCTCTTTGCTAGCAAGACCAAGGTCTACCAAATTCTTCCCAGCAGGAACATCGAAGACAGCATTTGTGTCAGAAAAGTTAGCTGTAATGATCTCTTGGATCTCCAGGAGATCCATGTCTGCCAATATTTGGGATGACTTGCACTGCCAGACTATAGGTCTGCTAGCTGGAATATCTTGCAGCTGCTCAAGATCCTTGACCACACTCTTCAATGAGAAGATGGTATCAGCCTTCACATATAAAGCACCGCCGCGTCCAATGGGCGATTTGTCACTGTCTATGAGAAGATACCAGACTGTAGGATCGGCCATTTTGATCGACAACGGTAGGTAGGTAGGAGTTTGATGGCTGACTTGTCTACTTCCCCTCGAAAATTCTGACTAATCATCCCAAGTCAGGTGATGACTTGACAGAATGCCTGCCGTCTAAGTTCATATACCAATGGATTCTCCCCGCCCAGTGGCTGTTCCCCGGGACTACTTTTATACAACCAAGGTGCAGTGGTGTTTTCACGTCTGAGAATGTCATCTTACTGTCCCCAGAGAAAACTAGATGACGCATTTTTCGAACTTGACAATTCAGTAATTCCTCCAGAGCTAGTCGACGATCCTCGTCCATTGAAAAAGATAAATATCTCGCGGTCCATCTACTCAACTTTGACGAAATATGGCATACCTACTAAGTCTTCCCTGTCGCCGTCGTATGTATGATATCCACTCTCAGACATCTAGCTAATATCACATTCAGGACAGCCACACCGACTAGCTTGACGAAACCTACGCCACACTTGTCCGCCATTCTTACTCGTGAAAGTACAAAAACAAGGCGTCTACTGTCATTTGGGTCCACGGACAGCGTGGCCTTGTCTACCCCAACATCATCTTTAGGCACTGAATATCGCCCGTCATCAGTTGTATCGTTTTTATCACGACTTTCCACGTACAAACTCTCTAGCTACGCAAACAAAGCGCTACTTATCGATGCTGTCGCTGCTTCCAAGTGTGGTTGGATAAATACTGGAAAGGATCGTTTAGCTTGCGGTATATGTGGAGCCTCCTGGGTCGTGGCTGGACGAGACGGCATGTCTCGAGATGCAGGTAAATGCGTTTCTTGCTTCTTATCTCATGCTCATCACATTATCCTCACAAGCGAATGCTCTTGTCGAAAAACAGCGCACCTCTCTGGTTGAGGCCCACAAACACGGTTGCCCATGGAAAACAAGACAATGTGACCGTGAGTTCCACCATGTTGACTTTTTTTTAGCGCTCACCCAGAATGAAGCGTCAATATATCGCATTCCTCTGCAACATCCAACTGCTACAGTGAAAGGTCCCAAGGCGGTTGCCATTTCTCTACCGGAACTATTAAAAGATGTGATCATTAAACATCCTCTTGTATGTGGGACATCACTTAGAGCTCCTCTTTCGATCTTACAGTCTATCACTATTAGACCCAAGCGCAGGTAAACTCATTGAAGGAGACCATACTAGCGTATTCTCCACCTACAAATTTAGAGGGAGAACAACCAATTGAAACAGGACCTCCATCCGAGCAAGCTATCCTCACTTCTCTGTTTGGCTGGCGTACCGTCTCAACGACAAGCCAGGGCTCACGAAGATCCAAATCCTCTTTCTCAAAATCCTACACTCCAATACCCGGCAGTCATGGTTGCTCAATATCTCGTGCTTCTACCCCATCGTGTGACACATCTATCATATTTGGCCTCTCTTCCAATAAACGAGATACTCTCCTCCACTGCACGCTGTGTCAGCGCCGTATAGGACTTTGGACATTCCTTCCTGATACTTCCATTATCGGACTGACCTCCGGTGGTGGTACCGATCGTCCAACGTCCACACCCCAAAAGACCATTCGACAACGCCAATTTGATTTATTGCATGAACACCGCTCTTACTGTCCCTATGTTGTCCGCTCTACCGCTATTCCAACCCTTCCCGTTCCGTTATCACATTCTGAGCTACCAGGCAATGATAATCAATTTCGATCGATACTACCTCATCATCATGATGGTACAATGGAGGGATGGCGAGCAGTTTTGACCGTGGTTCTCCGCTACAACTGGGGTCAAAAATACATATCTGATTACAATATTCTTGCCTCCGAAGGTGAATCAAATGGAGAATACGAGGACGCGATGGAAGTTAAAGAGGTGAAGGCAATGATTGCCGGCGTCAAATCACGAGGGGTGAGCTGTCATTGTTATATATCTATCAACTTTTCAGTTCATGTTATATGCAGGGGAAAGACTTGATAAAATACGTCAGGGGTCTTTTCGATTAAATGACTATAGAAATATCATGTTACTCCTATCCTTCTGTTCGAGCAAAGGCGTCTCTCAACTGTCCGAGAGCGATCTTCGAGAGTGTCAGTGGTGATTGCCATTGCCGAAAAAAAATTACCTCATATGCAGGCACAAGAGCGGCGACATCTTTTTCACCGATACGTAACTGTTTTACCTGCTCGAAGTGGTCTGCTTCTCTGAGCATGTTTTTGAAGTAACGAGCCTAATACGAAAGAAAGGTGAAATTCGATTGTCGCTACCTGACCAGCTCACCTCTTGTTCTTCGACCAATGTCCAGGCACACCCTGTCCTCCCTGCTCTTGCAGTACGCCCAACACGGTGGATATATTTGCGCATGTCAATAGGAACGTCGTAATTGACAACATGAGAGACGTGACTAATGTCAATACCTCGAGCGATGAGGTCAGAACAAACAAGACTGCAGATTGGCTATATAACAATGGGAGCATGGTAGCAGGGACCTTTGCTTACATGTTGATTCTTTGGGCCTTAAACTGCTCCAGAATTGCTTTTCGGTCACTGACAAGTAAATCACTAGAGTATGCAGATGCGACGTAGAGTGACCGGTGATCGTGGGTTACATATTCTTTCTGAAAGAAGTTGAACAGGCGGACCAGGCGAGTGGTGGATTCGGTGGATTTGGTAAAGATGAGAGCATCGGTGACATTACGACCCAAGACAAGGTGAAAGAAGATGAGAGGTTTTCGTGATGAGTCACAAATAATCATGTGCTCCTATAAAATGCGTAAGGTAGCAGCATTACGTGTCTTGAGATCATACCTGTAAAGTTGAAGGCACAGAAAACTTCTCTGTAATAAAATCGGATGCTGAATTTTGAGCTTCCGTGCCTTTACTTCCCTGTACAACGAAATATTTTGGCTCTATTAGTTGCATTGCCGCAATCTTTCCCGGGTCTTGAGTCAAAGTTGCCGAGAAAAGCAGTTTTTGACATGAACTGTTGGGGTCCTCAGATGGGAACGTCGATATATGAGGATAGGGTAATTCAGATAGCATGTTCGGGGCAACGGCATCGGGGCGCGGATAGAGATTACTGAGGGCAGTGGCTGAGCTCAGGGCAGATAGGACTTGTGTAAGCCAGTCCTGGAAGGACTGCGCCAGAAGACGGTCGGCTTCGTCAATCACCTGCAAGAAATGGATTTGGACATCTGCCAACACTCCTGAAAAAGTATACACACCAGGAAACGTAAGTGTTGCAATGTGAAATTGGGAGTACCATTGAGGTGATCAATCAATCGACCCGGAGTACAGATAAGGACATCTAGTCTGCTCGAGCCACCTAGCAGACTTTGCGAGTGAACGTTGAGGTCGATCCATACAATGCCCAATATGCACACCTTGGGGAAAGATTATTTACCAGTTGCGCTTGTTCGTGGGCAAAAGATTATTTACCAGTTGCGCTTGTTCGTGGGCAAAAGAATGTTGTCCTGTGACAGTACCAACCTTGAGCCATGAGCAAGTGAAGAGAAAGATGAGATGCTTCAATAGACATACCTTCAAACCACGCCCTTTCCCCAGGACCTCAAAGACTTCTCTGACTTGGGCAACCAGATCTCTCGTAGGCAACACGATTAGAGCTCGAAGATGGGTGACTATTCGAGATGAAAGAATCTATTGTCATTTTGAGTCCTGTGAGAGAATGCCCTTACAATGTTATTACCTCTATAATTGGCAAAACGTATGCAAGTGTCTTTCCGCTACCAGTGGGAGCAGATACATAGACATCCTGAATAGGATGATGGGGGAGATAAAGCTGACGAGAGGCGATCAAAAAAGGAAGTAAGGCAGTCTGCACTTGAAGAAGGTCAAGAAAGTACTGGGGCAGATAAATGATGACCAACACACCTGCAAAAAGTTCCGTTATCCCAGACTCATGTAGTCTCTTCCTCATCTTCTCACTCAGACAGCTTCCTCCATCATCCGCACCTTCCAAAGGAACAGGTAGTATCATGTCAGGGTCAATGACCTCTGCATCTACCAATGCTCTGCTAAGGCCTTGGAAAGCTGGAGCTGATTTTGATGGAGCATTTGAAAAAGTAGAAGGAGGGGAAGTAGGAAGGGGAGATGCTGAGGTATGATGTACACGCATATACATTCAGGTCGTGACATCGGTCATTCTAGTAACTGATGTCACATCTAAATAACATCAGAGTAACTAGAACTATCTCAAACATAACGATCCACGATTTTTCCATCAGCAGATACTCAGTTCCTTTGATGCACTTTGAATGTCTCTCTCGGTCACGTTACTCCTTTCGCAAAGACTGCGAAATATGCCATCTTTTTTCCTGAAAAGAGTCTCTGGTTCATCGAACTCCTGTGATTGTTTCTGTTTGAGGGTTACTGTAGCAAGCTGTAGGAATACTCACTGCGACGTGGCCAGCATCCAACACAAGTATGCGATCATAACTTAAGATTGTACGAAGTCGGTCTACCAAGCACAGTTCACTTGTCAAGCTCAGACGCAGGATATCGTAGCTTACGGGCAACGCAAAGAAGTGTACGATCACGAAATTCATTGGTGATAACATGCTGTATCTTCTTGTCCGTTTCCAGATCAACAGAAGCACTATCTCGCAAAATTTGGGTCATAGATCTGTTGGAGGAGTTGGGAAGGCTTACGTGGCCTCATCAAGGATTACAACCTTAGAACTTTTAACCAGAGCACGAGCGAGGCTCAGAAGTGATCTTTCGCCAACACTTAAATTTGCTCCTTCTGGTTCAATTACTGTGTCGAGAGTGATCGGCACTTTGTTGCCAGACGTATCAGAAAGACCAAGAAGGGAAGACCGCCGGAGTGCATCCCAAAGCTGGGCATCGTCATACAAACTAAAGGGATCCAAAACGGTCCGCACAGTTCCACTGAAAATCAGTGGCTGCCCTCAAATCAGTCAATAAGTAATGTCTGATGTGTGAATGGCAACTCACGTCCTGGGGAATAATGGATACCTTCATACGAAGGTCATGGAGTCCCAGTTTGCCGATATCAATTCTATCACGGCCTCAGTACGAGCTGTAATTCCGAGTGAAACTTACCCATCAATGCTGATTTTCCCCTGGTATTCTACGATGCGCAACAGAGCCATGGCAAGTGACGATTTACCAGCTCCAGTCCGTCCTACAACCCCAACTTTCTCACCGCCTTTGATTGACAATGAAATCCCATGAAGAACATCTGGTAGACCTGGTCGGTAGCTCATCCTAAGATCCTCAATCTGAATTGTTCCTTGCTCAGGCCAATCCTCCGAGGGTTTGTTCTCTGGTATCTCGTGAGGTGCCTCTTGTTCAATCAAATCTCTGCGGCTGTAATGCACGACTATACTAGTGTCACCAGTGGGATATCGACGATCGACTATGCAGAACATACCTCTCTCAACGGAATTCATGTAATTATGTCTGGAAGTCGTTTCAAGATCTTACTGATAATTTATCAATATACTTGCCTCAACGTCTGCACTTTGCCTTGTCAGGAGGCCGCATAGTTGAACAAGCGATGCTAAATGACGCAGGACGTATCAGCATATGCTCTTAGAAACTCAAACAAATCAAACACACTAGTGTAGGTCAAGACCAGGCCAATTTGTGCTGGGCTGCTGTCAGACACTCCGACAGCAGCGAAAATGGCGACCTAACTCCATGTTCAACACGAAGCGAATACACTCATGGATCACATCAGACACTTACCGCAAAAACCATTATTGCTCCACAAAAATCTAGGCGAACAGCTAGCCACCTGACAATCATCACTATTCCATCATGAGTGGAGATTGGCCTATGCACACCCACCGTTGATTAGACACGGTCAACAACAATGCTCGATTCTCTAGATCAATGTAGTACTTATTCTCCCGCAGAAACCTAGGTGTTTCATCATAGCTTCTTATTATCGGAAGCCCTGCGTGATGTCAATTACAGACTGGAGAAGAAACATCAAGCGTTTACCGGTGAGAGACTCAGAGAAGTGAGCGTATAGAACGGATCGAAGCATAGCATCTGCTCTTTCAGAATCAACCAAGATTAACAGGAAATCAGAAGACTATTAACCCAAGCGTTTGACCTCCCGTGCGCTGGCACGATAAAAAGATTGAAAATGTTGATATCCAAAAATAACCACAACGACAACAATTACTTGAGAAATTGTCTAAGCCTTCAGTAGACTGCGCACAGATGAATCTTACTGAAGTAATTTTCCACGACAGTAATAATCACTATGGAGCCAACGACACTAGACAAGGTCAGCATCACTGTCAAAAGAGACATTAGGCAAAACGTGAGAAATGCAAGACTAGGTACTAACAAAGTCTCATAGAGACTAGACGACAGATGGAATTAGACAATCAACTCAGTCAACAGGTCGAGGGAAACCTACTTGGTAGTTGGTTGTCGATGGCTAGGAATTTCGTCAGAAGTTTTATTTCCTCTCAAGAACATGATTACTTACAATCAATATCTTTCCCGAATATACCCATGATACGACCGACAGGCTTGCATGATCGAAGTCAACATCGTTGGCACAGAAGGACTAAAGTAACTCACTGTTGTATCAAAGAAGGACATAGGAGCATGAAAGATATTGCAAATGGCTTCGTAGTGAAGATTCCCAGAAACAAACCAAGATATCGTATCCATTGTAATTCCGCTGAGTAGGAATGCTGATAAGTTAACAAGCAAAGGAGATGGGATGAAACATACAGGATAAAAGTAAAAATGGCTTGAGATATGCCTAGACCTGCATAAAGACTTTGATAGAAGGAGAACGGGCGGTTAAATGTACTAAAAGAACACCATCAATACGAGAACAAGTGGAGACGTGACCGTTAGTTTACTTCGCCTTCCACCAGACCAGCACATAGGTATTCGTGATCTGGCTTCCTTGCATGAAGAAGATAGATGAGATGAGAAGCGGTACAGTGATAAATCCCCGACCGGCACTCAAGTATTTCCAATAAACTGACCATTTGATCAATGTCCATCAATTATAGAGAATGAGCTATAAAAAATTGCACCTTTCCCAGAAAGTGATCCTGTCGTACGTCTCTCCTTCACAATCAATCGCCCTTCGAGCCTTCCAGTCCCGGCTGCACCCTTGATTTTCTCCCTAGAGCGATCCTTTTCTACGTCGGTAGAGTCATTTTGGAAGGTTTCTGAGCTACCATCGGACTCGGAGTCCGAGTCAACGATACCCCCAAATTCCGCCGTAAGTCGAGAAACGTCACTGTCCTTGGCCATCAAGTCCGAATAAGTCCCATGTTCTTTAATGCCAC
Organism: Leucocoprinus sp. KB1807203; assembly: GCA_019327925.1. Lineage (NCBI taxonomy): Eukaryota > Fungi > Basidiomycota > Agaricomycetes > Agaricales > Agaricaceae > Leucocoprinus > Leucocoprinus sp. KB1807203. The sequence continues at coordinate 371,504 of JAHTMQ010000046.1, read as the reverse complement.
CATTTTCAAGCAAATAAATCTCGTCGCAGTAGGAAAGGAAGTGAAGGGCATGAGTGATTAGTAATGCAGTTTTACCTTGAGTTTGGACGGAACTCAGGATTGCATTGTGGAATAGAGATTTTCCAACGTCAGCGTCAACTAAAAATCATACATTAATAGTGAGTTTCAGACCTGAGAACAGCTAATTTCCCACCAGCTGAGAGTGGGTCATCAAAAAGTATAACGTCTGCATCGGAATACAGAGCCCTCGCAATGTTTATCTATGGTTGAATTCAATCGAGATGCACGGACGGCGTTAGTGTCCTGATACTCACACGCTGTTTCTGGCCACCACTCAGGTTAATACCCTTCTCTCCGATCTAAATAAAGAGTCTTGGTTAATACTACAATACTCGTCATGGGTATACACACCTCTGTCAAGTCACCGTCCGCGAGAAGCCGAAGATCTGGTAGTAAGCAAGTATCATCGATAACTTTCCAGTAACGTTCTTCGTCAAAGGGGCGACCGAAAAGTATGTTATCTCTCTATTATTTGTTAATATCGCCCGAATTAAATGTTGAATCCTCTTACCAAAGTCGCATTCTGAATCCAGGCTATCTGGGAACAGTAGGCAAGCTCACCACCAAAACTCACTTCCCCAGAAATTTTCCGCATTTCACTGATCAGACCTTGCACCAAACTCGACTTTCCAGACCCAATGCGTCCGACGATGGCTGTTAGGGACCCTCGCTTGATTTGCATGGTAATGTTCTTAACTTGAAATGGTTTTTTGGTTGTTTCTCCCTGCGTTTCTTCCCACTCGAAAGTGGCATCTTGAACATCCAATGCGTATTGCTGACTCCTGTACACTTTGACAAACTCATCAGGCATCAGCTCCGCTTCAAATACCTTTGAGAGCCTTTGGAACGCATTCTTAGAGTCCGTAATGGCCGTTAATGCTCGAGGAAGCAACATCATAGGTTGGCGAAGTAGCTGAAATAAGCTCAGCGATGCGAATATGACGGAAACATCAAAGTCAGGATGGAGCTTAGTATAAACCAATAACGAAAGTGTCGCAGCAAGTACAGGCGTAGAGTAAGCGAATGCAACACTGTAAGCGATCCATTGAGTGTGATAGAACATCAAACCCTGAGAAGCCACACCTGCCGGACTGAGAGTGCTGTATCTGCCTAATACCTTCCAGCTCTTTTTTTCTTGCCTCGTTAATTCCTGATAATTATCGCCAGCCGTTCCAGTTGCATATCCGAGAACGATTCTATCACTTACTTCTGAGAAATGGCATTTCATAGGAGAAATATTTTACCACTCGCATACCGCCTATCAAAGATTTTCGTGAGCTTTCCATCATTTCTGCCACCGACAATGGACAAACCTAGAACTTCTAGAAATGTTTTTGATCGTTGATCTGTGTATTTCACAGACTGTCTACGAATTCTAAACTGACGGGATGCGATAACAGAGGATATGGGCGCCATCAGAACAAACAGGGCGAATCCTGTTAATGAGGCTGGACCAAGCTACAACAAGTTAGAAGTTAAGCAGGAATATGAGTGATATGGTGCTTGCCTGCACGAGAAGAATTATCAAGCAAACGAGGACTTGAATGGGTGCTGTCCAAGCTGTAGAAGATAACTGGTCTGAGCATCATGAAATCACTATCTACTAGTGCATACCAGCATGCTACGAACGATTCAGCATCAATAAGCTTATTCAAGACCTAAGACTCACAAACCATTGCGCTGCAGCATCAATTCTACTGACCTACAAATCCACTTATGATGCTTTTGAAGATATTGATATTTGCTCTGAACGTACGTCGCTAGAAATGAGGCTGACGATCTTACTATTGGGCAGTAAGACGCGAGATTTTCCCGTGAAACGGATAGCTCGTCTATATACCGAGCCTATGAGCGCTGTCCTTGAAAGTATTCCGGTCATCATAGAGCGCCAAAAGAACTAGAAAAAAATGAAGCAAAGGTCAGACAGTCGAACATGAAAACAAACTTGATGTTGCATAAGACTCGTAAAGATTATGATGATAAAGAGCCCTATCGCCATTCCAATGCCACGTCCTACATTCAGCGTCTCTTCTCCGCGAGCTCGGCGAGCCTCTCTCTCCTGAGAAAAATTAATGAGGACCTAGATGCCGATAAACATCCAATCGACTCTAAAGAATGTAAGAAAAAAACCTTGACTAATAATGGTCCCATCAATTGAGATATATCCCCAACAACCTTTCGAGAGATCGATCAACTGGTCCTTGAACCGAAACAGTAGCGTACCTTGATAGCGCCACCACTCCAGAAAAACCTGCCCAAAGTGTCGTTCAGGGCGAACGCCAGGCTGGGCTTCTTGAGGCCTGTTTTCTCCCGCCACTCCCTTTCAAAAGAATCAAACGTTTCTTTAAATCCAGTACCATTCCTGAGGGAACGAATACACCAGATAAATTTCCGAAACAAGGTAGGCTCGATTTCTCCTCTACGAAGTGCTTCATTCCATTCTTCAGCTGCGCTTTTCCTTTTTTGCCAAGATTCGTCAAGCTTGGCAGAAAGTGTCGCAGCAGAGCGCGATTCATCTACTGTCCACAGATCAGAAGCTTGCAAAGTACGTTGATACCCAAGTTTCTAAGTCTTTGACTGAGTATCCGACAAATTAGCCAAGAAAAATAACATACCATTAGGGGAGTGACCCACGTGTATGTGAATATCGTGAAAATATTTGCATATGCAAGAGGAATAACCTAGTCTTGGTTTCAGTGATGGCCTCCGTTTGGCTAACTGCCGACATACTGGTGCGCTGTTAAGAGAGCCTGGGGAAGGTGGTGGAGGGTCTTTGGGAATCCTAGTCTCTTTCAACACAAGGCATGCGAACGTGGACTAGCAACTCACCACAATTGCCACCAATACTTGCGATAGTGTATAAGTTCTTCACCTGCGTCCAACTCAACTGCATAGTTATTGCCAAGTTGTGACGGTTCGTCCGCTGGATAGGACTTGCCACTACTGTTCTGTTCCTTCGACATCTGCAGGACACAAACACGAAGACCTGCCAGTGGAAGGCATATGGCATATGTACAGCAAATATACCAGAACGTAAGGCATCGAAGATCTCAAGCTCATAGTGGCAGATGGGCCAAGAAGAAACGGCAGGGTGTGGCAATTTTATTTTTCTCATGATCTACAAGATAGCCCGCAGTAGTAGCTTGTAAATGGAGAACGAGCCAGATGACAGTTGAAGAGAACCAAATGGTCAGGACACTCTTGATTGATTGCCGACAACGTCACAAGTCATTCCTTGTGGTCTGATCCCCAACATCCTTAATCTGATTTGGTGCTCTGATTTTCACTCCACAGTACCCCGTTTGTTGCGTGAGTTCCATCTTCACATGTACACCTCGACATTTTTTTCGATGTGAATCTTGGGAGAAATTTAGGTCCTTATTTTTTGTGAATCTCATTCGGCCATCTCCTCATACGTATTGGTTTTGTAGTTGTTATCTGGCGTGTAAGCTCCCAAATTGTCATTTGAACTTGGTGCACTGTTTCTACCTGTTCTCTGGTCCAGTCATGTCGTTATCAGAATTCACGATCGGCGCCCGCGCTTTGCCTCCTGCTGAGCGTGCTGCCCTCGCGAGCACCGCTCGTTTATTGTCTTGCCTGGTTACCGAATCCTGTGTACGGGCATTGTACTTTCCTCTTGTGGGCTTTGAGGCCACCGGCTTTGGCATAATCCTAAAACCTGAGACTCCTCTTACTCGTCCTTACACCAGCACAGATGTCTTAGCCGTTCTCCCTCTTCGTCATATTCCTATCTTCAAATATGATGGCCAGGATGCTAGAGAAATTGGCCTTCTGGACCCCTATGATATGATGCCATTCATTCTAGAGGTTAATGTTGCTCAAACTGAAACTGACATACTCAAACTGAATCCAGTAAGTTTGGACTGTTGTACCCTGAGCCTCTACTGAATCCCAACTTTGTCAGCATCCTGAGCTTACTAGTGCAATTGTGGACGATCTCCAGGCAGCAGGTTGGAACATACAAAATAATTTAGTCTTCGTTCCGAATAAAGGTCCTTTGAGTATATGGAACGCTTTTGCCGAAGCAATGAGTTTAGACCCCGACATAGTCCTTGATATCAGCCAGGAATTCATAAGTGCAGTGAAATGGCAGAGTGAGTAATCTCTTGGTATCTGACCGTGTTTTAATGACCTTCATCTAAGCTTATTCGTTCGAAAATCCCCCTCCCGCTCCTTCATTCGAATCTCCGAGCATCGATTGGGAAGAGTCCATTGTAGAAGGCCATCCCACGCATCCAGTGAGACTTGCACTGACAGGTTGACGTTATCCACACTCGGCTCACATCAGGACAGATGCATAAGACACGTCACTTCTTACCTCCTCTTCCGGACTTTGTTCCAGGTGCCTATGATCTTTACAATCCAAAACTTCGGTTTATCGCGGTACCGAAGAAAGATTTGAAAATCACCTTCAATTTTGAAATCCTGAGCAGTCCCTTATTGCACGCAGCAGCAAAGAATGCCGGGAAACCCTTGGTGATTCCAGACGGCCACATCATAGTACCCGTCCACGAGCTTCAGGTACCTCATATAAAAGATAAATTCCCAGATCTCCAAGTATACTCCAATGAATATAGACTTGATCTTCGAGCCCAGCAGAGCATCCGGTGAAGTGTAACCTCCATGCACATCGCTTGCAAAGCTGATCAGTGCTTTAGCTCGGTTATTGTGCCAGGTGTCCTGCACGATATCTCCCTCAAACTTGGTGTAGGGATCAAGCTTACGTCTGCAGTCCGCACCATTTCACCCGAATCAGCGTATTTCGGCCCTCGTTTTTCTTCTACAGTTGTACCGATACTGGAACTCGATCCAGAAGTTGTCACTGTGGCCAAGGAGCTCGCAAGCATTGTTTATAATCATTCTGACGGAGAGATTGCGAAACATTGTGCGGCCATTATCCGTGAATGTTATGAGAATACCAGCGAGGAGAGGGGGGAGAGGCTCATCGTCTGTACTTCTCTGGTTGAAAGTGGACACGCGGGAGAAGGGGGCGATATTCCACCTGTTATTCGCATTTTTGGACTCCACACCGAGGATAAACGAGTCGAATGGCTTGATAAGTACGTCATCTCCAACAATGATCAGATAATCTGCCCATGGTGTGCAGATTTGTGTCTGTATTCTTCAGGGCTTTTCTACCTCCTATTTTAAAGAATGGAGTCGCGTTCGAATGTCACCCTCAAAATTGTGTGGCACGTTTCGATTTGAAGACCAAGGAACTCAAGGGGTTCATCATCCGAGATTTTGGTGGACTCAAGATTCACCCTCCCACTCTTTATGAAACCACCGGGGTTGAACTAGACGTTGTTGCCGGACACTCAATCGTCTCAGAGAGTCTTGATGCAGTGTACGCCCGAATGTATCACACAGTTTTCCACAATCACCTTCAGCAGCTTATCCGTGTCTTGGGGTTGCATTATAATGGTAGAGGCTGGGAGATTATTCGGAAAAACCTAGAAATTGCCATCCCAATCTCACATCCTCTTTGGGAGGCATGGATGTCACCAGAACGAAAAACACTTCCCGGAAAATGTTTCATGAGAATGAGGATGTCAGGCATGTATAGATTCGTGAGTATTCTTCATTGATCATTTAATAGACAACCACGCTCAGAGATCTGAATTAGCACCTACATGGCCCGTTTCCGAACCTCATACATTATAGGGGTGTGAAAGAAAATACTCTTTCCCAATAAACGATTGTTTGCTGGGGTTAAAGATTACACGCCAAGAGAATAACTGTAACTTTACTTTATTTACGTTAAGACGTTTATAACGTCATTGGTTCAGTTGGCACACCGTGGCTTTCAGAGAGCAGGTCGTGTACACGAATGCATTAAGTCCGATTTGATTCTGATGAGCACCCATCCTCTCTTGATTTGGGATACATTTCTCTTGAGGATATCTTCACCAGGTTCAGTCGACCGTTGCCGCACTTCTAAAGTCTGACAAACTTATGTCAACTGTCCAGGCTTATTGGCCACAGGTGCATTGAATGGGGATGTAACTGTGCCAAGTGCACAGATGATCAGGAGGGCAATTGGACTTCCGCCACACCAGAATATTCGATGACATGGCGAGTGGGACATGGCATGACATCTCCAGTAAATCTGATAACATCCCTCACCAAACTGCCTTCTTCACGACGAACCACTCCGTGAGCAGTGACTGAAAGAATTCTATCCTTCATAAAGCATTGACATCTGCTGCTGTTAGAATCAAACTTCCTACAAAGTCTTTGAAGATAGTAGGATCTTCAGTCTACGTCCATGTGGGTCACTCAGCTCGGTGGGGATTGTCTATATAGAATAGGACAGCCAGCAATAATTCTTGCCCCATGAACGGGCCTTCATGCTAATGTCCCGCTAGTGTCCCACGGTCTGTACTCACCAGTCTCACAGGTACCACGAATAATGCAACTAGTCCCACGGGTACTAATTGGGTGTCCCGCAGTGGACAGAAGAAGTATTCATTGTCGATGCGATCAGTCGCAATCGCAATATATAACCGATTTCGGTCATCCCGTTGTCAGCGCGATAGATGCTGAGTCTTATCAGATAAGCCTCTCCACATCTAAACTCCACCCCTTGTCAGTCTTCTCAAGTTGTAATCCACAGCAGCGGCGCAGTTGCGGCCAAGATACCTGGATTTTCTCAGGTTTTTCACAAGACAAAAGGGGCTCAAGCTCCCAAGCATTTTGGTCTGTTGGTTGATCAATCTTATTTATCATGATTCAGAAGCTTGCAATCTGACTTCCACGCGAATCGTCATACGATAAATCTGAACACAAACTGAAATCGGTGCTGGTGCTAGTTTCAGTATTGACAATTAACCTGAGTCATCAAGTAGCCATTTTCAGGTCATATTTTGTCCGCCGAGATAACTCCAACGTTGCCACTGCTCGTTCACGCATTTATAAAGCACTGCACATCCATCCTCGATATTCAGACTTGTCACCACTTCGAATGTCTTCAGGTTATCATCTTCCTCCACCTGAGCATGCCACATTTGCGGTCATCTCTCGCCTTTTATCATGCATGGTCACCGAATCCTTGTTAAGAGCATATTACATCCCTCTCCCAGGGATACCAAACGTTAGCGGCTTTGCGGTGATCCTTTCCACCCACTTGATATCAGAGCAGCCAATCATCAACCGATCCCTACGACCTCGCGATGTTTTTATCATTGTTCCGCTGCAGAACCCTCCTGCGTTCGGTGAAGGCGCCCATTCTAGGCATGGACATCTCATCGGACTCCTGGATCCTCTTGATATGTTTCCTGCATTTTACGAGTTGACCGAACATTCTCCTAATCCCAAACTACGTACGTTTTCTAACGTCAGGATACGGCCTGGATACTGACGTTAGGTGCCTTCATTACTTGCGTAGGGTAACCTCAAGGTGGCTATCATTGATTCTCTACTCCCATCAGCCTGGGAACTCGGTAAATGTCGTGGTCTCCTTGAAGTTGATGATCCTGTCCACCTCTGGCGTAAATTCGTGGATGGCGTGATTATTCAAGATTCTCTCAGTAATATTATTGAAAATGAGTTGTTGAGCTCATATGAATGGCAAAGTAAATTTTTTTATCGAAAATTTCGTGGTATATTCCTCACCATGATCTTTCAGAGCATTCTTTTGAATATCCTCCCGCCCTACCAAACTTGGCCTCAGCGCTAATCGAATTTGAACAAAGTTTAGTCGCGGGGACATCCAACTCATCCAGTAATTAGTTTCTGAAAGCAAGTTAGTCGTCACTATATTCTAATCGTCCCAATAGATGCATCGCGCTAGGATATTGGACTCCGCATCTTCTGGGTACGACTGGCTCCATCCGAAGATTCGCTTTGTTCGAGTACCGAAATGTGATCTGAATTTACACGGTGACTTTGAGGAGACCTTTTGGCAGTTAGCGGAATTAGCTGCATTTAAAGCCGGCAAATCACTTGCATGTGACAGACATTTTGTATACATGCCAGCCCACGAGCTACAACTCAGCAATATCAGCAAACGTTTCAAAAACGTAGAAATTTTGCAATCCAACATATATTTGCCGGCTTTGGCGCAATCCAGTATCAGGTATGGTAATCCTTGAATTCAGACAGACCTGGGATCTGATAGCTCGTGTAGAACGGTTTCGCTTCCCGATCTTCCCGGGAAGTCTCTGAAGCTTGCTGTTGGCGTGAAGATTTCCTCTTCTCTCCGTACCATATCCCATTTCACGGCCGATTTTGGCCCTCGGTTCTCAGCTCAGGTCATCCCGAAACTTGCAATTGACCCCGAGATTCTTCACATAGAAACTGAACGGCAGAGTGCTGTGTACCGTGATGACGATCCCGAATTAGTCAAACACTTCACGGCAGTCATTCGTGATGAATACATACCTAAGGAAGGAGAAACTATTATCGTAGTCGCTGCGCTCCTTGAAACGGGCCATCGTAACGTTCCAGCTGGCAAACCTGCAGTCGAGCACCTCTTCAAACTTGATACCCAAGAAAAACGGGTAGCCTTCCTAGATCAGTACGGCAGTTCGATTATCTTCAGAACTCAACTGATGGTTTCCCTCCAAAGGTATATCGACGTTGCATGCAGAGCACTGCTCCCAAGTCTCATCCGGAATGGCATCGCGCTCGAGGCTCATGCACAAAATGTGGTGGCCCGCTTCGAAACCTCTACTGGAAAGGTTTTAGGTTTCATCTATCGTGATCTAGGCGGTCTTCGCATCGATCCGCAAACTCTAAAAGAGTCCACTGGTGTGGACTTCCAGTTCCTTCCAGGGCATTGTGTTGCAACTCAGACTCTGGAGGAAACGTTCCCTAAATTCTATCACACCTTCGTCCATAACCATATACAACGTCTGATCCGGCTTCTAAGACTTCATACCAACGGCATTGGTTGGGAGTTACTGAGGAAGCATATGGCCTCGGTCATCCCGCGGGATCATAAATTATGGGATCTTTGGATGGACCCGGAGCGCAGGCGAGTTGATTCAAAGTGCCTGATGCGGATGAGAATGAAGGACTCTTATCGGGATGTAGGTCATGTCATTGCTGCACTCAGGTCCTCCAAACTGAAATATCACAGATGGTTTACAGTCCATACGTCAATATGATTCAATACCGTCCCATCGCAACCCCGGACAAGATTGTTGTCCATTAACCAGAAATTTTGCACATCGATGTGCAAACTATTGGACTTTGATTAATATTTAAGTGTATATATGTAAAGTAGCAATTTATATAGATAGACTTGAAACCCTGGTTAGGGTTCCAAATTAATTTTGTGGTTACCATTGTTGTCCAGCATACTGCTATCTGATCTCTTGCTAAATGCCGACACATTGATATTGAAGACATACAACCACGTCTGTCAGCGCTCTACATTCAAAGCGGATAGTTTTTTCTCCCTATGCCATTATGTCTCAAGAACTGGGAACTTTAATTGTCGTAGTTCTCAAAGCTAGAAACCTGATCGACAAACATTCCCTTCTATAAGCAAGATGTCTTCGCTCAGGTGTCACTTAATGGCATGCATCCCTCTTGTTTTTCAACGTTTCTTTCTTACTGGGACTGTCAATAGATACAGTCAAGAAGACCCCTGTCGATGTAAAAGGTGGCCAGCATCCCTGTTTGGGATTCAGAACTCAGATTCGCAGTACCGAAGGCGGTATCTGACAAGTCAAGAAATATTGAAGTTTCCTGCTTTGCTAAGGAGCGTCGGAACGACGATCTGTTGGGTAAGGGAACTGTGGATATCACAGAAACTCTGAAAGCAGGAGAATTTGATGGTAGGCTTGCATCTGTGCCGTAAGTCCCCTGATGTTGAACATCTAGATCATAGATTGGGTTAGTCTGAACATCGATGGGGTAGTTCGTGGAGAAATCTATCTGGAGATGACCTATTTTTCGTCTGCTCCAGTTCCACCCGCCTCTTTGATGGATCGTCATGGGCAAGACATATCCAAGCGGCCTTCCAAACTGCCTCCTTCAGAACGCTTACATCGTCCCCATCAATCAAGTGTTTCTTCACAAGCTGACAACCATGCATCCAAATTGGCTTCTTCAGTAGGGCATTCTCTCCCGACTTCCTACTCAACGGGCGGAGATCCTGCCCTATCACTCTCAGGGAAAAGTCAATTGTTACCAGTTCCCGGCATTCTGAGGCCAGGAGGTGCTTTTAAGCATCAAGCTCCGCGCAATCCGACAAGTTCTGAACTTCCCTCGGTCCTTAGACCAGGAGATGGAAAATCACCAAAACCTCAATCTCCGAATCCAGCGCGTGTTGTAACTCCTCCTAGGCCCTACCGCCAGCCCCCATTCAATGAATTTTCCTCTCCAAATGAATTTGCTATTGCAAACCCTTACCTTTCTGCACTCTCTGCAGCTCCTTCATTCATTCCGGCAGTACCTCCTGTTAGAAATGACATAGTCCCATCGGTAGACTATTCCTCTCCTGCCGATATAGCGGCCTCTCCTGCTTGGGACCAATCAGACCTGGCTTCATCTAACCTATCATTTCCTGAGCCCGTGATACCAATTGTACCTGAATTCCACGCTCAAGCTGAATCATACCAGGATATCGGGTGTCAGCATGCAGCTCAAGCCAGATTCTCTTCTCCAGTAAATCAATACTCTTCTCCCCGTTATCAGGTTCCTCTTCCCCTACCTCAAGATATGGGTGCTGATATCAGATCGAGCCCTCCTGGTTCCCAACTGCCAGAGATAAACTCGGAGGTACACTTGGAGGCATACCGGGAAGCTAAGGAAGATTCTGCTGAACGTCATGAGCAGGAACAAGGAGATCTTGCATTGGCACTAGAATTAGATCGGGAATTGAATTCTTAGATGCTGCATGAATGGTCGCCATCAGAATAAGTGATTGATTGACTAGGGTTATGATGCCAATAAATTATGATAGATTATCAAATATCTTAAATCATATCTGAGGTTCGTCGAGGCGCTATAAATTTCATACCCGACCATGCGCCAATGAAGGGTTTTCGCGGAGTTTTTCCCTCGTGAGTTCACCATCTGCAACCCCTTTGGAGAGCCGTAGATCATAGACGAACGTAAGAAGATAAAATGTGAAGCCGAAAGCAATCACCCATTCCAGAACAGCTGTTCGCAGCATCATGAGCGGAACAATCTCGACTGCAGGATCAAATTACTACCCACCACCAACATCCCTACTTTCATAGAGTGTTATTCCAAATGCGATAGCCAGGCAGATCAAGATAATGGCAATGATGGCCTTGGCGACATAGGCATACCGCAGTTTCCGCGCTTCAACGAAATCCTTGCTCAACCAACGATACTAATAGATATGAGATAGTGCCCATTTCATCAAATAGCGGAAGCTCACTTCCAGTATAGTGAAAATGGCACTCAATGCAACGCCGATAATGAACACCAGAAGAAATGCACGATGCGCACTCGAATATCGTTTCGTATCGAAGATAGAAAGGAGAAGTAGCCCGAGGCCTCCAATAAAGGAGCCTGCCATGGCAAGAATGCCAAGCACTGTTTCTCGCCGGCGTGTGTGGGCCACCAGACTGCATGGACAGAAATGAACGTAAGAGGACCGCTGCTATGGACCAAGATCAATAATTTCACCGTCCCGTGTGTCTGAGGACCCTTTCCACTACAAGAGTGAGAAAGAAGGACAAAGCAGTGATTGCACATCCTGCGATAAAAAGTGGCTTGAGGCCGCTTGCTCCGATATCGGATATATAGGCAATAGATCCTTCTTGTGACACATATCGCGGTCGACCCTGGGCTAACCAGACAATCAGCATTGCCCAAAGCATCCCTTATACTGAATGAGTTCTACAATTGCGAGACAATGTCAATCGGAGAAAACCAACCAAACCAGACGGCAGCACCAACAAGAGGTAGCCAAACATATATCCAGTGCCTATGAGGATGTACGACGCGACTAGAGTTCAGGCTATCCTCCATGCCAGGTCGAGGGCAAGACTTTGTGTGTAACACAAGGCAAAATTATCACCTGAGTCTCGAGTTCTCCTAATCGACATTGACATTATGAACTTGGAGTTGACGTCATCGCCAGAGTTAAGGAGAGAAATATGAGGTTTCAAATCAGAACATATCCTGTTCTAGTCATACCCAAATTGGCAACAAATCTATTCTTACCATGCATTCCGTTTCCCGATAGTCGGGAGACAAAACGTGCATATCTTGCTCAAGAGTCAGGATCTGTAGTAACAACTACCAGACCTGCAATGGACCCCATTTTTTTGCGCTTCACCGAGAAAGCATAGGATTGGCTGGTCTTGCTGTCGGGTCCGGAATGATGCAGCCACCCTCAAATGCTCAGTGTCCGTCCTTATACCTCAAATATGTCCTGCCCAATAGCTAATAATCTATTAGCTAGGTCTAGATCTCCTCCCTATCTGCACCTCAACCAAACATACATAGTGTGTGGGACTTGCAAAGCTCTTTTGTGATAAATTACTCAGCCTGACTGACTAATGAGGAAAGTAAAAAGACAGAAAATCTCATAAGTCTCAACTACCGTGTTAGTATACAACAAAAGGCAGGCAAGGAATAAAAAGAAAGCTATCGAGATAAGGAAAAAAGACGTGGATCGTATCGGTCAGAGCAGGATTCTAATGGATCCAGGACCAGTGATTTAAGCACAAATCTGGGTAGGTACTGCTGGCCCTGGCAGATGGTAAGGTGAGGAGCCCGCGCCAGTAGTAGCCAACTTCTTGAAAATCTGGCGATACGTTCAACATCTGACTAGTAGAGCAAAATCAGTCACAAACCTGTACAAAAACATCGGATGATTGACCACCACTGACGGCCCACTTGCCGTCAATGACAGTGATAGGCACGCCCGTAATGCCTTTGGCACGGGCGGCATCCGCAATAACTTTGACGACTTGATACACGAACCCGAACCGGAACAACGCCCAAACCTAAGATCGAATTCCTATTTAGCTTACACGACCTTCTTGACGAATAATCCCCAAACTTTCAAACCCAGATCCAACTCTTTCAGTCCATTTAGTACTTATGGCAATGGCAAAACTTCGCCGTGATACACTCACTTCTGGTCATAACACCTCGTCACCCAACTTATCCCCTATATCACCTCCTGGTATTTCATCTATACCCGAATTCAACAAAGTGCTTCGCGTAGTGTCGTCAGGCACCCTTTTTCTGACCCACACACTCTACGTCCCGCATCATCCAGAACCATCAAGTGCGATCCGCGCGTACGCAGTGGAAAAAGCGCGAGGAGGAAGTGCCAGTACCGTGAGCTCAGCCCCCATCATCCCAAGAAATGATATTTACAAAAAAGGGTAGCTCTTATCTGTACTCGCACAGTTTCCCGTCACGCAAACAGTGCTTGTTGCTCCACTTGGGGGAAACGAGGAAGGAAGACGGATTCTGGAAGATCTGGAAAGTGAAGGCATCAATACTCAATACTGCAAGATTTGGCCAAACGCTGGTGTACCGACTGCCTGGGTCCTACATTCAAGTTTGTATCAAGATTTTTTCTTCTTCTTTCATGCAGCTAGCTGACGTGTCACAGAACAGGAAAATACGCGTGCGGTGATCAACCACAATCCTCTACCCGACATCACTCATGAAGACTTTGTTTCCCTCCTCGGACCTCTCTTGGCGCCGGAAAACTACCCAGAACATTTCCAACATCATCAACATCACCATCATCAACAGGTACCTCATATTCACCGTCCGCTGTCACCATTACCGTCAAGCGGACGTTCACCAACGATCAACCGAACAAATCTCAATGCGCGGCCCGGGACAGCTGGAAGCGCAAGTCCCCGGCTTTCCCAGAACCACAGCCGACTGAATTTACTCAACCCAAACAGCCCTGCCCCGTTCGACTGGTTGCATTTTGAAGGACGGTCGGTCAAAACGACACTGAATAATATCATTGGTCTGGATGGATTGGCAAGGGAAAGGAAATGGCGAAGTTACTGCGTTTTCAGTCTTGACGTAGGAAGGAAGGCGAGGCAAGGCGTCGAAGCGGTATGTAACTCGGCTGAACCTGACAAGGGACCTTTTTTTTACTCACTCTGATCATGCAGCTTATTCCCCACGTGGATGTTGTGTTCCTGAATAAATATTACGCGCAGACACATTCTCCAGACTATGCAGGTTCGCCGCGTACATTTCTATTATCGCTGGCCTCGATAGTCTCACCTCATGCCCTCCTTGTCGGACATTGGGGAAAAGACGGGGCAGCGGTTCTGTCTATGCCTACCCGCGAATATTTCCAGAGTTCATGCTGGGTGGAAGAGCGCTCTTCCTCAGCTTCAACTGCGCCTCCCAGTCCCGACAGACGAGGCACAATTGACGTGCGTAGTGTGCGCACAGGGAGCGACTTCTGGGCTGATGGGCGAAGCCGGGATTCCAACAATTCATATTCCTACATGCAACATCCTGCCGGGTTTGCGCAGGGCCATAAGACTGATATGAATCGGATGTACCCGGACTCGTCTCGCCACACGCAGATGGATTCGAGGGGAGAATCTATGGTGGTTACGGAGGGTGACGATGAGGAGGACCGCGCCTCTCAAGATACCGAACGAGGTCGTGGTAACAACAACGACGGAGTGTATGAGACAGGGGCGTACGATGCGTTTATTGCCGGGATGATCTATGCCCTGAGTAGGAGGATATGTCCAGGGGCGCCCTATACGCCTAGTTCTGGGGGTAGAGAGGATACAGAGAGCGGGCGAATGAGAACAGACGATGTCAGGGCTCGGTGGAGATTAGACGAGTGTTTGCGGTTTGCAACGGAGCTGGCAGGACGAAAGGCGAGGAGGAAAACATGGGAAGGGCTTGCCTCGGAGATGCTGAGAGCAGGCTGGTTTGATGTAAACTAATTATAACTGGGTTTACTAATAATAGTATATGATTACGTTATAATTTGACCTGCCCGGAAGCGAGCTTTTGTACTTAAGGCCTGGATCGACAGGAAATAAGGTTGGTGTTCACACCCCTTACACTTGATATCGAGTGTTTGTGATTTCGATATGTCGGCGAAATCATGTAGACTCAAGTCTCCTGGTATGCTTTGCACTTTTGCTTTCCTAGCCAACAAATGACCTGATTGTGTATGTCTAGATTTCTGATGCTGAATATCGTCGACACCCCCTTGCACCGCTCGCCAGCACGAGTCGTACAGGGTGGGTATGATGTTGGTACCGTATCTATACGCTCCAACTCGAACGCAGGGACGTTGTTCCATGAGTTGGCTCTGGTTCAGCTTGCCTGTTATATATCCGGCTGGGAACTGCTTTGCCGCTTTTCTGAGTCGGAGTTTGTGAAAAATTAATTACCCCAGGCCATTCCACTGTTAGCCTTGTTGCAAATGTTGTCTATCCAATATATTGGCTATCTAAGTGAAACTAGTTGCAAATCAGTCCCTCTTGTAGTCCCTCTTGTAGTCCCATTCCTTGGTCCCAACAGTGCCACCTAGTTTTTTCCACTTTGCCATCCAGCATTCTTTTCTTTCACATGACATCTTGACAAGGGTGGGGAAAAATTGTTCATGCTCATACTCAAAGTCAATATCGCCCCCCCACCCATCCTTGACTAGCTGGTCCCTAGCTACAAGGCCATCCTCAGCAACTTGGGGATTCAATTTGATTTTTTCTCGCGTTGTAGGATCCACAAAAGGCCTGACGATTTTCAGGAAGACGTTGATATAGAATGGAATGTGAATCAGGAGGGCGAGACCCATCCGCTCTGGGTAGTGGTCTTGGAAGGTGTTGAGGAAAGCGCGTGCCATGCTCATGGATGGACTCTTTTCTTGATTGTCATAGTCGGTCAAGATGGCAATGTTTCTTATTCATGTCATATAATCAGGCGAAGCATGGGAGAAGGGAGATGAGAGAGAACGTACTCGGTACCGGGAGGCATCAAGTCGATACACCGTTCAAGGAACCAGACGGTGTACTGCATTTGTCGAGGGCTCTCTTCGGTGTTTTGGCGACTGGGAATCATGTAGAATATAGGACGGCCTTTGATATCGAATCCGAACACAACGAGTTTTCCTGTCTCACCCTTCAGAATAGTTAGACCGAATCGTATCATATGAATCCAAGCCAAAAAAAAAGAAATTTGACATACCTCGATGGAGATGAGGTCACTTGTCAAGTAATCATAAAGACCGTAGTCTCTCCTCCATTTGAGTGTACTCTCGAGCCTCTGAATGACAACTTGGGTTTTCCATTTGGATGCCCGGAGGTACCTGCGCAATGAGTCGAGAATGAGTCGAGGGTTTGAGTTAGAAAATGATATGCCTTACCGAAGGATACACTCATACGAAAGCCAGAATTTTTCTTCCTCGATTAATTCTGACGTCCATTTCCTCCTCTCGCCTTCGATGTGATTTTCCTTATCTTTCATCGTCTCATTTTCATCGGCGACCCCAGAGCCGTGGGTCTCGAAACCAGGTAGCTTGTAGTCCGGCGCAGTAAAGTGTTTGAAAACAGTGTCATACTTGTTCCTTTCTGGCTCGCCTAGCTCAGCTTGTGGATTCTCGGAGTAGAGGTGGTCGGGCGGAGGTAGTGGCTGGTAGACTTTTGTGGTATTCAGAGCGCTCATCTAGGGTTCAGGACGCTGGAATGAGATGATGTTGAGCCGGGCTAGTCAGGGCTTGCACTGGGACATTTTACTACATTTTACTACAAGTGTGACGAGGCTTTCACCACGCCTTTGGCATGATTTTCAACCTCTGAATGGTATTTACATCTGAACTGTAATTTTCTCATCCTGTGGTGTCTCAAAGGGAGTAAGCAAAGTGAGCTGCCTGCTCCCCTTCTGCGGACCCATTCGTTTGTTTGTTGTTGTGATTCAGGGATACACCACTCTCCATCACATTGATGGTTGCATTCTTTGAGCCTTGAGAAATGTGCTTCAAACAGGGAAACCCACATCCTGAACAGTGTGGTCTGTTGAATATGTCGTCTGACGACCTTTTCTTTCCGTCTCTTGATTGATTGGTATACAAGTGGTATGTCTGCCAGCACAGACCTTTCTTACACCTCAGTTTTGCACGCTTCAGGCTGAGACTTCACACCTCTATCCGTAATAAAAGTGGCCTGCATCCATCCTTTGTTTCAAAAGTCCTGGAAAGCTGGGCATTTATGGCTGATTGATTTGCCCATCCATGACACTGCACTTCTGTTGGATAACTTTTAGTGGATCCCATCAAACATTTATTCCCTTTGAGATCTTTTCTATTTATGAACTTCCCTTCCCAGCCTCGCATACTCAGAAGCAAGCTAAGGAGCCCAGATCCACCTCCGTTCTTACTGTGAATCTGTTGTCTTTCATGACCATGGAAGAAAGCAAATTCCCTTCATTGCCTTTCTCAGAGAAACCCAAGGATCAGCCACGCTAGATAATCGTGGTGGTATGGCCCTCTGCGACATCTAAAATACATGCTCATTGGTGGCATCACATCTATCACTCTCAGTCCTGAGAACCGGTGTGACTTTGACTACTTCACCTTGTATTATTTCACTTGACATTCAATAGAGCTCCTTGGGTACCTTGTACGCATGTTCCGACGATGACTCATGCAAGGGCGATTCGATGGGCCTCTTTGGAGAGCTCTTACATCTCAGTTTCATTTCAAGGGTTGCACTTACAGTCTTGTTTGTCTTGCCTATGAGATATTCAATACCTTCCCCATCGGCCTTCTGATCAGGCCGACGGTACCTGTACTGAAAGTATACAAAACAAAACAAAACCATGGCATCTCAATTCGAGGAATTCCGGGTAAATATATTCTTGTATGTATTTTCTTTCATTGATAAAAAACATCCATCGGTTAGGTGAAGCCTATTCAGAGGTGGGAAACCACGAAAGCAGCAGCAGCGTCTACATCCTAGACAAAGCTGTCAGTCACTATCTTTATATGATATATGTCTTGAGAAGAGGCTTACTTCTATGCCATAGGTAAGATGAGCTGGGAGAATCAAAATACCTCCCGAGCAGATGTTGTCCAAGGGGTGGCAGAACGTGATTGAGCGGTTGTTCAAGACACCAGGGAAGCCACTACCGTCATCCGGGTCACCAAACACAACTACAGCAGCGACCCTGTTTTGAACATCTGAGGAGATCCGTTCTGCAGCGAGATGTAAAACTTGAGCCCCCTGACTATATATTAATGTATGTTATTCCATTGACCATGCAAGGAGCAGAAAACACCTACCTATATCCGGACATCACAATCTGTGTGTCAGGGCACAAGTTGGCGGCCGAAGTCACATCGGCGGCCATCGTACGTGCACCTGCAGGATCACCTCCTTCCAGATAACCAATGATGGAAGCCGGGTATTCAACACCTATAAAATTCGATGACTTTGAACCTAACGCACGCCGTAGTGCGGCGTCGAAGTATGGGCCAACAAATACACCAATTGATTCAGGTTCACCTGTACCTCGAGCGAACATAGTCATTACATCAGGACAGGCCTGGCGCAACTTAATGGAGGCTGCATATGTGAGCGCGGGGAGGACGACGGCCAGGAGACTGGCTTTGAACAACATATCCGAGTTGACCGATCCGGTTAAATTATGGGTATGACCAGTCTTAAGTATGAAAATCTATCAAGCTCTCGAACAAAGGCTTTTGCCATTTCGGCACGGCTTCTACTAATGATGGAACTTGTTCAATATACTACTGTGTCACAGTCAGTTCATTCTGCTCGCTTCCCTCTCCCCTTCCTGTGGGTTTGTTGTATTGTACTGCTCACTTCTTGCTATTCAAGTATTTCTAATTCTTAATTTTGTAGAATAAAACTGGAGACTTAACTATACTATTTTTTTTGATTTGTTACAAGAACATAAGTGAGCTGCTTATGAGCTGCTTGAGGTAATTTATGACTAAAGTTCTAGTTAAGCATCAGCTAGAAGCACAGAAATTCTCCACACCTTTCAAGGCAAAATCATCTGACTAATGTTTCCCAGACTAGAATCTCATTTGCATTGGATATGATCTGAGCTATGTGCTCACCTGCAACCTTGAGGACTTTTTGATCTGTGAGCGCCAGTTTCAACTAATTAAGAATCTGCTACTCCAAAAACATATGTGACTTGATGCTTCGATCTTCCATTTGCCGGATCTGTACAGGATTCCTATTCAATAAGTCCTTCATCTTATCTCGACGTTCATCTACTTTGTCTTACACCACAACACAAACCAATATGTCATACCCTCCGATTGAACCATTTGAAACTGGGACCTTGAAAGTTTCCAGCGTCCACACTCTCTAGTAGGCAATCGAATCTTTTTTCTTTTGGAAGGGAGACTCGACGAGGTAATTCTTTTTTCATTCAAAGCTACGAGATCTCGGGTAACAAGGTCGGAAATCCTGGTTCGTTGCTCCCAAGTACATGCAGTATGCGTCCGGGCTGACATCTCTGGTTCTACAGTCGTTTTCGTTCATGGTTTGTGCATCGATGACATGTAGTCCATACCTGCTTTGACTTTGCAAGACAGGTGGACCGGGAGGAGGTGTTGATGTCGCCGATCGTACTTTCTTCAATCCACAAAAGTACAAGGTCTTATCTATTTACGTTATCTTGAAATCACGAAAAAAGGCTCAATGTGTCGACTCAGATCGTCTTATTTGATCAGCGAGGCGCTGGAAAGTCGACACCGTACGTTCGGGGGGTTTATTTACTTTAATGTTCGTCTGAACTGAAGGCCAATCTAGGAGCGCATGCTTGGATGAAAACACTACATGGGATCTTGTGAGGGACATGGAAAAATTAAGGGAAAAACTTGGAATCGAGAAATGGCACGTCTTTGGCGGATCTTGGGTACGGTTTTTGATTCTCAGGAGGAAAAAAAAACTCGGTGGTAAATGATCTGCTCATCTCAAGGGCTCGACGCTTTCTCTGGCATATGCTCAAGTAAGTTGACTCCATCTTTGATTTCTGATAATCGTCACTCAAGACAATTTTTTTTCCCATAGACACATCCCGATAGAGTCAAATCACTCACGCTTCGGTCTGCTGACGCTTTCTCTGACTCACTTTGTGATTCCTGACTGCCAATATCTATCAGTGGAATCTTTACTTTACGAAAGAGGCATGCTTTTCTCTATCTCAAGTCTCTCCAAAGCCTGATTCCGATTCTCCACCCAAGTGAACTTCAATTCTTTTACCAAGATGGTGCCTCCCACCTCTTCCCTGAAGCATGGTGAGTTCCCAACAATTGTTCGAATTAGGCTGATTCAGCTATCGGTTTCTGGAATTAGGGAAGAGTACCTTGCACCCATTCCTGAGAATGATCGTAGCGACTTGATAAAAGCTTACCATAAACTCCTTCACTCACCGGAGGAAACCGTCCGTTTAAAGGCAGCCAAAGCATGGGCCAAGTGGGAGTGAGCATTTGAACTCCTGTCTGTTTGTTTTTTGCATGTGACAATTGGCTGACGCTTTTTTTTCTCAATGCCAGGATGTCGACATCTAGGTTGTATGTTGATCCGAAACACATTGCTCACGCTGAAGAAGATAGATTTGCTCTGTGAGCAGGACCCTTCGTCCTCGTCCTCGATGAATATTTATCTACCATGTCTAGCGCCTTTGCCCGTATTGAAAACCATTTCTTCATCAATGAGGTCCGAGACTTTTCCAATATACTGCGCTACTATTATTGTACTAATCCGAGGACTGAACTTGTCTAGGGATTCATGCGTGACGGTCAACTACTAGAGAGTCAATCAATCGACAAAATGTAAGCACGCAACTGAATGCGTCGTGAAATAATGTTTAAGCGCTCATTTGTGTATCTAGTCGTCATATCCCAACTTGTATCGTCCAGGGCCGGTACGATGTGGTTTGTCCTGTGAGATTGCATTCCTTTTTTTCTATCATCATCATCTTTCATTTTTTTAAAAAAAAAGAAAGGCACTGATTGGTTTTCAAGGCTACGACTGCGTATGCTCTGAAGAAGGTATGTAATGGGAAAAAAAACTTACTTTGTGCGCAATGATTTTTTCGACAAATAAAACAGGCTTTCCCTGAAGCTACATTCCACATCGTCCCTGATGCCGGCCACTCCTCGAGAGAGATAGGCACTACAAAGCTTCTTGTTGAAGTAAGCATTACTCCAAGGTCTTTTTTGATCTTCACAAATTATGGCTGACGCTGGTGCTTCAAGGCTACAGACAAATTTGCAGATATTTGAAGAGATGTGATGGCGTTCTAGCTCGTTTTTCTTTCTCTTGTCTACAGCATAACATCTTATGTTCATGAGCTTTGTATAAGAGGGAGCCATCAATTTTAGTCAGCGATACGCAGACTTTGCGGAACGCCTTTTGTATGGATACGTCAAGTATTTAGCGGATCACGCCTCTGTCTCTGTCTCTGTCTGTCTCTCTTTTTTTCACAGCGTTGCTGGTGTAGGAGATCATAGAAAACAAGTGGTCTCGAAGAAAGGTTTACCTTGACCAAGTCAAAAGATGACTCCAAAAAACCAATCACCAGCCGTGCATATCTATGCCTTCATACACAAGTGGATGAGCTATTGTGTTGAGAATCACATTTGCAGCACTTAGACAAATACACAATTATACAACCCCAAAAGAGAAAGAGACCATAACAGATTATAGCAACAACAACAAAAAACCAACAAATGCTCAAGCAAGCAGCTGGGGCCAATCCGGAAGACTCTGCAACGCCGCGTTCGTTGCTTCCCGGACTCGCCTCTTACTCGCCCAATCCCCTGATTGCCTATAATGTTGAAAAACTTCCCGCATCTGGAACGTTGAAGCAGCCACCGAATCTAAGGTACAGGACTTCATCAATTGATAATCTTCGAAGACTAGAACAGAGTCCACGCACCAAAATTTGACGACGCCAGTTCGAGAAGCTAATCAAGAAGAATTTGTAAAAATCAGCCATCTCAATCACGCTCCGCAATAACGTTTAGGAAAACCCTTCAACGCTAGCACTCACCTCTTGAATTCTCGAAGCCTCCTGCTGGTACTGCTGCACTTGCAAATACCCCGCATACCCAAGTGACCCCGCAGCTTCCGTTTGCATCTGTAACGTCGACACTTGTGTATTCAACACACCCATCCTAACCTCCAACTCCCTCTTCCTCGCCTCCCAAGTATTCTTCAATCTCTCAAACAAATCCAAAAACGTATTCCATGTCAACTTGTCCCAGGACTCGATCAACATCTTGTGTGTACTGATGTAATCTCTCGGATGTTGATCTCCAGCAGCAGAAAGCGACGTCGATTGAGTAGGCACAGGCGTATTAATATTAGAAGATGAAAAGTATTGGGTGCCACTAGGCCGTGTTGTGGATGGAAAATTCGTCGTGATTGTTGTCGTTGTCGTCTCGCCCCAACCCTTTTGGATTCCTACATAGGGATCCAACTGAGAGATGTAGCCTGGATTCTGTAATTGCTGCTGGACAGGATGGTACGACGTCTGTAGCTGTTGCTGTTGGATCGATGGTTGTCCTGTCCCGGTGAGATAGCTATAACTGGTCCCAGTGGGTGTACCCTGCCCAAAAGAACCCTGCATCTGGGACCCAGTCGGCTGGGGCTGTTGAGCAGGAACCATGGGCATCCCAGTAGCGTTCGTCATGTTTGGCTGCAATGGGAGTGGCTGTTGGAGCAGGTGCATCTGATTCTGAAACTGCGACGGCTGCTGCGGAAATTGCTGGGCGCTACCATTTCCCCAGCCCGTTGATTGATTAGGGACCACAACATGAGGAGGTTGTGAAATATCAGGAAATCGCTGCGTAGTCGATGCTGTATGGTCGATGAATGGATTATTGGTTAGTGATGAACTTGCGACGCCTGCGGATCCATGATTGTTGAACATTAGAGATCAGAGGAAATAGAAACAAGCTTGGGAAAACCCAAATGATTAGAGATAGACAAAGAGGATGGGAAGAATGTGTTGTGTTTGGCTCCCTGTGTACCGCAGGAACGGTGTCAGTATGCTTATCGTCATACACACGTGATCGTGATCGTGTATCAGACAATGAAACAAGAAATAAAACAAACAAAATATAAATAAAATATAGATATAAAGGACAGGGTATATCTGAATGGGTGTATACGAGTGTGAGTAGGCGAGCAGCGAGGTGAGATCCCGTGAAGTCATATCTATCAGATTATCTCACATTGTATAGGAACTTAGCCTTTTGAGTTGATAGAGTTTGCAGGTCTCGTAGATGGCTGAGGGAGGGACTAATACTAGCTGAGATTCTATGTATACTAAGCTAGAAGATAGAAAGGGTACCCTACAGGTGAGGACCTCGTTAGAGATGATGAACTAGCTATAAGGGTACCACATCAGTGTTGTCGAGCGTCATACTAAAGTAGGTTTGTTTCATCTCTTAGTTACTGACTATTTTATGTGTCATGTTGTGATAGTAGATAGGTATAAATTGAGACGAGACTCGTTGCGCGTTTGCAACGAGTCTCCACTTTTGTCCTACATCGTCTGAACTCAACAATCAGTTGCCTGTGTGGCCCATTGTTGTGGGGGCAGCTGCCCATTCCAACACAAGTCTCTATCATTAGGAATTCGAAAAGCAGATGCAGAAGTTCAGTCGGGGGAATACATAGAGATGATTGCAAGACAGAGAGATAGACAGAGGAATTTTTGCAAGATTGATACAGCTGTATTACAATTGTGATGGTCAAAATATCAGAAAATAGATTGATATGATTCGGACTGCGACCGAGCACCATGTAATAGATTGTTGATCTCCAAAGAAGAAAAAGCACTACTCGATTCAGTCCTAATGGTCGGAATTTGAGCGAGCCTGTGAGGCACATGTCTCAGATTGATTTATTGTTCTATAATATTTAATGACTTAATGTACATTTCAAATGAGGTACAATACAAATACATCGAGTCTAATCCTCCTATGACTGTTGTCCTCTGTTAATCCATACGCCTGTCCAATTCTCCTTGATACTAGAACCTCATATTCTTGTGCGTGACTTCTCGTATCAGAGAGCCAAGGATTTTGACCTAGTGATTTGCGAGTACTGTCTAGAGCGGGTGGGCAACACTTGGAAAGCTAATTCTGTTCTGCACTCATTGTAGACCAAGTGAGACGTCTACCTTCACCAGTTACGGCCTCACGTACATTAAAACCCAAGGTCCGGAAGTGACATTTATGACACGGAAGGATATCTATCTATCTATGAATAATGAGTGACTACAAATATAGAGTCGATTAATTACTAATTAAGATGCCCGCTCTGCGACTAAAAATCCAACAAGACATGCATCCAACATCATATCAGCACTGACCCAAGCATGCGTCAACGCTAGAAAAACATCAAATTCACTATCAGAATCCACCAAAATTGTGAAAGCTGTCCACACAACACACCAAATAATTTCGTACCATCTCTCCCTGCTACTCTCATCAGTTCTTTCTCTCCTCCAGGGTGAAATGCAAGGTATGGTGTCACGTTATACACTTTTCCATTGATTGCTGTCCAAGCATCTTGGCGAGTGTTGTGCTGTTTTAGCATTGAAGGTGTCACCCGTAATAACGTTGGTACACCCTTGGAAGTATCAATGTGGAAAGACACACATACAAGGAAATGATCATTTTATGCTGAATTAGAAAGAACAAAAACATACCCTAAGATCTTGTCCCGATATCTTCAGATTAGCCCAGTCCATGGGACTATGACCCGGTGCCAAAGCAACCTTTTCCCGTTTCTTCGATGGGCGTTTTACTGTACTCGGGGGAACAGTAAGCGATCCAGGGCCAGCACGATGTAATGACGATAATGGTATAGACGGTGAGGGAGGCATCATCTGTGCATCTGTAAGACGCCTAGAACCTTGGTCCAACGCATCAGTAGTAGTAATTCGGACGCGCTGTGCACTGTCGAGGCTTGGAAATGCAGGTGGTACATCATTGTTATCGCGGTCTCCTTCAGTCTCTGTTGTCGAGCCTTCATCGTCTTCATCTAGTGTCGATGGCGGCGGTGGTGGTGGAGAGTTATGAGTAACAGTTGATACGGCGTCTGATGAGATTCCTGGTGAAAACCAGCCACGCAGGTACGATGTCATGGAAGAAAGTTGGTAGAAAGTTGGTTAGCTGATACGGCGGACAAATAGATGTCAACCGAGGTTTGTCAACTGAGCGTACCTGTCAACTGATATCACCGATCTACAATGTCCCAAGTTATCTGCACTTGCGCCACGTGTGACACCTCAAGTTTCGGCTGACTAATCATTTAACGTCAAACACTTGACAGCTATTTGTCCGCCGTGTGAATAAGACTATGGGGCAACAAGGAACCTTGCACCTTGCAACGGGGCCAAGCAAGGACAGGTAAGCAATAAGTAAACAATGTAAGCAATGTGCAAAGCAAATAGATGATTACAAACGTTAAACACAGACAATAAAATAAGGGAGCACCCATATCACTACCTGGACAGTTGAATTCACTACTCTTTCCAAAGCATTCACCCCTACAGACCAACCTCTACAGACCAACCTCTACAGACCAACATCCTCAACAGGCTCCGGGATCTGCATCGGTACCAACCTCTCACCATGCACTCTGAACCTATACAAACATGTATAAGCCTCCATCCCCCAATTGTCCAAAACCCTCAACACCACGATCCCAAAATCCATCTTCTTCTCTTTCACATCCTCATCAACAATAAACGTCTGAACATTCTTCGTCGCGGCGATATCATATGTAAAATTGGCAATCCGGAGGAACGGCAGGTCATGTATCAATGTTTGAGGATACTCTTCTTCCACGCTTCCTTCCTCGATTTCTCTTGGCCCCGCCACTTTCTTCCGCGCTTCAATAACTTCCTGATATTTCTTCGCATTCTCTTCACCTTCAACCATTCCCCAAACTTCACATCGTCTCGGCGCACTACCAACATCGAGTGCCACCTCTTTCGCAACATGATCAATAGTCACTTCGTCAATAACCACGGGAGCGGCAAGGCTGACACCCAGTTGACCTTGAGATCCAGCAAATGGCCAACAATAACCAGAGTGTGATTCATGATGTAGAGCTGTCACTGGCGGCCGACCAACAGCAGATCCATACCCTGAGAAAAAGCCGAGGATCTGACCCTTCAGATCGCGAGGTTGAAGGTCAAAAGAAGTAGAAGTGAGGGATGGGATGACTCGAGCACCGCTAGAGTGCATTGCATAGTCAGTTCTGGCGATGGTGTCTTTGCTGAAGAGGGAAATCGCATCATCAACGATCTCGGTAACAAAAGTCTTGAGATCTTGTCCTCCAGGCACTCTCACCGTCGGTATCTTGGTATTAACGCTGGTGGAGATTGCTTTCTTTCCGAGTTCAATGGCTTCTTTGACTCCACCCTCAATACCTCCAATCCGATCCTCCAACACTCGCAATTTGACACGCGCCTCTTCGTCACTGATATGTTCCACACGATGTTGTCGGTGTTCTTGCTGCCGTTGCCTTTCTTGTGCCTTCAGCTGCATTTCAAGGGACTCGATGTCAAGCTTAACCGAGTTCACACTTCTCCCAAGCAAAAGTGCATCTTTAATCTTTACTTCTGATTCTACAAGACGCCTACTCTCAGCTGTCACACGACTCTCGAGGGCTCCAAGTCGGTCCATAAGCTCTGAATGCGACCGAGCGCCGTCTTCTGTCTTTTCTCGTGTCTGTTCTGAGTCTTGCAAGAATTCAGAGAGAGCGTGTTCTAGCCGCTGCAACCGTTCTGCAAGTTCAGTGATATCACCAGCTGGGGCTTCTGGAGGGACAAAGATAGGCCGTGGCGATGGTTGGAAGAGTGACAGTGATGGGAAATGAGATTTACTGTCTGTTTCTATTAGACCATACCAAACCCCAAACAAGAGTGCCCCAATTGTGAGGATAACAACCACCGACAGGTTGGATGACCGCAACCATAGGACTGGTCTAATAAATGCGCCGTCGTAGATGATCCCAAATATACGACCACAGACGAAAAAGAGACTCGTGACAAGAGATATCGAGAGTTTCACAATCATCAGAAGACTCTTAATGATACCACGGACTAAATGGCCAAGAAGACTGCCGACAGAAAACTTGTTCGACTCTCTTGAAGACCGTGACGATGATCTCGGCCGGCGTCGCGACACAGGTTTCTCATGACTTCGTGCGTGCCTCTGGGATGAGAGGTCCAAGAGTGCTTCCTCCGGGACCTCGGATATTGAGGTGAGGCCTTGCTCCGCTGTCTTGTACGAGACATCCTGTATGGATGCGTCTTGGGCCCCTTCAAAAATGAGGGGTACTGAGAGGCGTGAGGATTGAGGCATGGAACGTGGGACAGACAAGCGCCGCTGAGCTTGAGTCAATTCCTAATTTCATGAGCATATAATTACTCATAAGCAGTACATGAAACGTACAAGTTCAATGCTGGATTCTTCAGCACTTTCACTTTCTTCATCATCTTGACCAGTGACATTCGACATGGTCCCTCGGTTCTTCCGCTTCTTTTTCTTGTCTGTGGAAAGCACTGGTAGAGTCGTCAGAGGCCCTCCAACTAAGTCATTCTTCTTTTTCTTTCGTCTCTTTCTACGTTTGTCGTCGTCAGAATAATCTTCGTCAGCGCTTTCTATTTCAGATACAGGAGGCTCGTAAGCTCGGTTATCCAAAGGTATTCGACCACGTCTCTGGATTGGAACAGGGCCACGAGGCTGTTGAGAGTCTTCAAATTCTCGCTCCTCCGTTGAATAGTCATAGCTTATGTTATTAACGGTATTTCCGTTTGATGAATTAGAACGGTCTTCTAGTTCAAGTGATAACTGCCGCACGTAGTAAGTTGCGGGTTCAAGTATGTTCTTTGCAGCATCCACGACGTGTTCAAAAGGGCTTTTCCCTCGTCGGGTCGCTGATGCAGAAGTGTTTGCAGCGTTTTCGCCTTCCGAATCGGGAGCCGAAAGATTTTTTGAAGTTGGTCTCCTCGAGAGAGGTGGACGTGAAGAAGGACGCGGGTGTGCAAAACGCCGAAGATATGTCGTTTGAGTTTCTTTCTCATATTCCACTGAGGTGCTCCGAGGAAGATTTCGGCGTGTGGTACCAGAAGCCCACGCATTGTTGGGATTAGAGGCAGGGATCATGTTGTTTGTAGCAGCGAGATGAAGAACGTTGGCAAGATTGACGGAGGTACCGTGCACTGACCACTTTTCGGGCTGTGGAAGCTCAGTAGTGATCTGTGAACCTCCTGCACGATTGATGATGGCCTCGCGCTGATTGATCTTTGCAAAGTGGTCAGGGTCCTGGATGGAGGTACCTGGAATGGAGCGCTGATGAGGTAGAAAGTGAGATTCTGCAGTTGGTGCGCTGAGGAACGATCAATTATGGTCAAGTTGGAAGAAAAAATAACGAACCTGTGAGAGCTAGAAGTTGATAGACTGGGATGTTGAGATGGGTTTTTTCCAAGAAAAGTGTTGTGATCGAGACGTCTACCCTGGCCGAGAGGTGTTCCTTCAAATGACATGTAACTGTTCTTGTAGAACAGCAAACGCTCTCGTTGGTTCAAAGCAAGATAGATGAAGCAGTGTTGCACACGGCATTTGTTTATATCCCACGCTATTCACGTGCTCATCTCCATCTATCTGCCTTGCGATCATGCAGTAGTCATATGCACAACGCTCCTGTCTCGATGCTGGTCATTGTGTAATTTGGTTCCTGTGTTGATTCTGTTTCATCGTTCCAGAAAATAAAGAGAAATAGAAAACATATGTGATGAATTAGTGTGACAGGGCTGTTAATTTTCGGTCATAGTCCTGACTATTACAACATTGGTACCCCGTTACTTGTAACAATGCCATTCAAAGTGGTCAACTGGATTTGCTTACGCGATGGATTTTAATGCAATCAAAGTGATGCATCCGTGACTTTTTCAATGCCCACCTCGATGGAAAATTGGATACATATATAACTACGACTGGAGGTGGCTCAGAAAGAATATTTATCCCCCTGATCCTGCACAAGATCTATTTTTGTTGAGAATCTACCCAGTCCATTTCTGCAGATTGTTAGGTATACTCCACCAGGACGACAATTCGTTTCTGAGTTATAGTCTTCAATGCTGGGCCTAAAACCAGGAACTAACTGATTTTCTTGATCGGATACCTCTTGAGTGATAATATGTCAGGTATCACGCTCACTGTGCCGCTTAACTCCAGTAGCATCAACTACCACAACTCAATCGGACGCGGATGCGGCATCTTGCTTGCGATCACGCACAAATAGTGACAACAGATCCGCACAAAAGATACTTCTTCAGTACAAGGCGGACTTGAACCTCGAGCCAATCTCTTTCTTCCGACCAGCCTGCGCTGAATATGCCACTATACAGGACAATCTATTTGGTCTTTAGATACAAACCTGCTGCGACCCATTGATAAGCTCAGAAATATTTGCACCATAGCTATTTCCATTCAGCCGTGGACGTTCAGGCAAGGTCACTTCCGTTGAAAAATCTACCAACAAGGACTTTGTGGTTCATCTACTCCTAAACCTCGATGTTCGCCTTCAACTTCTTGCCAACTCAACTGCTGCCCTGATTTTGCTTCTCAAGCTCAGATGTCTTGGACATCTGCCTTCGACCCTCGTACAACATCCCCACAGTCATAGTCATGGCCTTCGCTTCCCAGGTCAAGGCTTAGGCCCATCAGCTACTGGAGCGGCTACTCCAGCTTTTTTTCCTTTCTTTGCTTTGGTTTTAGTGGGCTCCTGTTGCACCTCGTTCCCCCCGAACCGCACTTTCCAACCATCAATTAACTCCTTAGGGATCCTCTGGAACAAATGAGACGTTGTCCCTATCTGATGACCTGCAAGAATATCGTTCGATAATCTCGATGGAACAGTTCGATCTGGAGCATTTAGTTGCCTGAGGATAGACTCAGAGGTGGCAGGCATGAAGGGATATATAAGGACGGAAAGAACGTATATGAGATTGGTAGCTCTTGAGATGACCTGTGCGCATCGTATAGGGGTTTTCGGTCATCAACTGTTTATTGAGACCGGAGGACTGGAGGTAACTATTTCCGCGCATGGATATCAGCATGACGGTTTGTAGACCTAGGCGTAATTTCACAGCCTCCATGGCATTAATATAGTCATTTAAGAGACTGTTGACGTTTTCAATAAATTCTGAACCAAAAGCGTCACTGGAAGAATATGGACCAGGTGCGTCCTTGCTATCGGGGATAATGCCCTCGTACTGTGATGAGACGAATCTGAGGGTACGATTGACAAAATTTCCGAAACTGAAACAATATTGTAAGCGTCATAAAATGTCTCTATGATAGTATTTACTGACTTGTTCAACAGGACATTGTTGTTCGCAGCAACCTGAAGCAAAGAGGTTACATTATGGGAATGGAAGACAAAAATTTCTTACACAATCATCCCAGGAAAACATAGCATCAGCTGTTTCTGGCCGTGTGGACAACAGATAATACCTCCAAACAGACGAAGGAATTCCGGTTTCCTTTGCGCCAGGACCAAACACACCACGGTTCTTGCTCTTTGAAAACTTACCACCTTCATAGTTGAGGTATTCTGTTCAGCGGTCGGAAACTCTGACTCATTACATTCCCAAATTTCGTTCATTTAGCTTACCCGTCGTTGAGAGATGATGCAACTTCGTCCAGTCACGGCCATCTCCTATTTGGATTGACGGCCAATAAACGGTGTGAAAGTAAACGTTATCCTTGCCCATGAATTGATAGAGTTTGACATTTTGCGGGTTGAACCACCAATGTTTCCATTGGGGTGTAAGATTCGCAGTTATACTTGGGTATCCAATAGGAGCGTCGAACTAATGAGTATAAGAGATATTGACGAGACCATAAGGGTTCGTGACGCACCCAAACATCTGGCAACTATTTAGCAATGTGGGAGGCTTTACTGATTTTGGGACGTACAAAGAACCTTTCCCCTCATTCCATGCTCGTCTTCTCCTTCTACAGGAACAGGAACCCCCCATGAAAGGTCGCGAGTCAGAGGAGTAGGTAACAAGCCACTCTTGAGGCGAGCATCGATAATCTCTCCTTCATGATTGACAACGGCATTCTGTGACCACTTGCCGACTTTGGATGATTGCTTAATCCACTCCTCAGTGCGTGATTGTATGACATCAAGTTTTAGGTACATGTGGACGGATATCTTTGTCGTAACTTTGTGTGTCTTGTCAATCAAGCAGCGCGGTTCCTTCAACTCAACAGCGTCGAGCGTTCTACTGCAACTGTCGCATTGGTCGCCGCGAGCATCCTGGATTTCATGAGAATTACATAACCTCACTTGAAGTTGACTCACCTCATATCTACAATGGGGACAGATACCCTCTACGAAACGATCAGCGAGAAACCTAGAAGGATCTTCAGATCAAGATTATCCGCGAAAGTCTCATGATGGAATGAAATTACTTTGAACAGCCCTCGCAATATGTTTGCTCCTTTTCGAGCTTTTCGAGTAGCCCATGATGGCCCAGGTTCAGGAATATCTCCTGCGAGATTCTGAGGTGACATTAGTGCAAGTCTGACATAAGATCAGACGAATAATTTGACTCAGTATGCTGTGGTGTTGAAGTGCGACCAAAGTAATCAAATCTGATAGTAGATTCAACATCACGGCATATCAATGAGAACAAGAGGCGCACCCAATGTCAAACCAATCATATGTGTCTTTGTGAAGAGCATGGTACTTGTCACATAGTACTTTTGGTGTGAGGCCCTCTTTGAGCGCTTGTGTTTCTGTCGCTGTCCCGTATTCATCTGTCCCACAGATGTAGAGAGTCCTACGATTTCTCGTCCCTGAGAAAAGAGTATCAACAGATTTCTATGATGACCAGCATGTACGAACGGCTATATCTACACGAGATTTGAGATCGGGTGACCAACAGCGTAGTGCCGACACATACCTACTATAAACGTCTGCACTGAGCAAACTGCCAATGATATTTCCTGTAGGTACCATGAGCGTGCTTGATGTAGTATGAAAATTCGGATCATTGACCAAGATGTGGTACATTGTTACAGTACGGTAGGGCAGAAGTAACAAGCACGTTTTCTTCGCCCTCTTTCGGCAATCTGGATTGGTGCTTTAAAAATTCGCAAATCAGGAGTCATAGCGGAAAGCATACTCGGCGGATTGACCGGGCGGAGCCACTGTCCGAAGAACATCCTGTGTGATTGTGTGAGCCATGAATGCCAGCGCAAAGCTTGTGAGTGAAATTTTGAAGGCAGAGATATCGAGAAAGATAAAAGGTCTGATTCGGGGTCCTCATCACATGTATCACTCAATTATCTAATTTTCTGAACTCACTGTGATATCGTTGGCACACGACGAATAGTGTGGATGCAGCTTGAGCTGGTATATCAGATATGTGGATTTTCTGAATTGTATCGGCTCAAGCTGCATCACTTGGCATACAGTTTGGTTAACTGTCGATAGAAGATTTCTTATTTCTCCATTTTCTTGTACATATTTAAAAACGAATATTAGATGTTTGACAATTGAAGTGCACCTGAGAGTACAAACATATTTCAATTGAAGAAAACTCAATCGAAGACTTTGGATAGTGATCTAATCACTCGCGTCACGGGCGTTAATGGGACTCGTACCATTTGCGGACGTTACAACAGCATGCATAAATCCGAGCGCTTTTAATTGACACTTTACTCGTTCTTCTTCACTTCACCCCGTCCATGTCGTGGCTTAGGTATGTAAACTCCATCTTCATGGTTTGTCTTTTTTAAAGCAGACGCAGAAGTGCTATTGGGAGTCTCTCTCGCCCATTCTCGGGCACGCAGCCTGAACTTACTCCCAGAGCAGTCATGATCGGGCTTGCAATTGGTTGTGTCGTTTGTTTCACGAATCTAAGCTTGGGGCTTCAGTCTGGCTGGATTTCCATGTGGGCAGCTCTTTTCCGCCCACTTCTTTTAGCCAAACTCACATTCATCCCTCAGGATGTCCATTCAGTCTGCGCTAATTGGTTTCCTTATTTCCCGAATGCTTAGGACACCACTGACACCCCAAGAGATCATCGTTGTCCAGACGACATCCGTCGCAACTGGAACTATGCCTTTGGCCGCCGGTTTTGTTGGTATATTACCAGCTCTCGGATTGCTCTCGGAGGAGAGAGATGGGACACCACCTATTCATTTGTCCTGGCTTGCAGCTGTAGGATGGTCATGTTCAATAGCCTATTTTGGGTGCGTCCAGAGCCTCCCTTTTGACAATCGTCTGACCCATTGTTTCACAGAGTATTCCTCTCTCCTCCCATCCGCAAACAAGTGGTATATCACCTATTAAAGCCATAAGCTGCAGGATAACTGATTTTCGAACCAGGTGATTGAGGAACAGTTACCGTTCCCATCGGGCACTGCAACAGCGCAACTGATCAACGTATTACACCGACTCCCCCCACCAGACACATCAATAAGACGAAGACGCGGGTATCGTGAGTTGGACACGGAGGCAGAGAACGAGGAAGTGGAAAACGTAGAGGCTACTTCACCCCATGCTCCTGGTCACGACGAAGAGCGAGTGATGGTCGAACAGGACGGATGGCATACGCTGATTTGGAGCTTTACTTTTGCTGCATTGGTTAGCGTAAGTACCCCATTGTGTTCCTTGGAAGACACGCCTCATCATGACCAGCTCGCAGCCTACTTCTTCCCAGTCTTGTTCGCCATACCGCTTTTCGGGGGTTACCTAGCGAAACAATGGCTCTGGTACTTCACCCCGAGTCTGTCATACGTCGGTCAAGGCGAGCCTTTTGTCTAGTAATACTTGAATTATCTGGCTTATGCCGTGTCCAGGTATCATTATGGGATTTCCTACCACCTTGAGCATGAATCTAGTATGTCTTGAATTAAATACGACGCATTGGCCCAGCTGATTCTCACGTAGGGCATGTTTGTTGGCTGGGGTATCCTTTCTCCCCTTTCAAAATACTCGGGCTGGGCCCCGGGCCCTACAGGAGATATGTCATACGGTGCTCGTGGATGGATACTGTGGACAGCTCTTGGCATTATGTGCGCTGATAGTCTGATATCTTTGCTCCCGGTGGCAGTAGAGTATATTTTCGACCTTGTTCGGCAGCGTCGAATTCGTCTTTCGGAGAATGGCGATACACAAAGAGTAGACAGCGAAACTGAAACCGAAGATCGACTAGTGCCAACAGATTGGGTCGTTTGCGGCGTTTTGGGCAGCATCATTATCGGAACTATTCTAGTCTGGCTGGTGTTTGGAAACGAAGGTATTAAACCTTGGGCCACTGTTCTCGGGTTCATGCTCGGAACGCTGTTGAGCATCATTGGGTAAATTCTGCTGATCATGATGATAATCATCCGACTGACTCGGTAACACCAGCGTTCGTGCTCTCGGAGAAACAGATCTGAATCCCGTTTCCGGCCTTGGAAAGGTCTCACAGCTCTTCTTCGCGTGGATTCAACCGGGCAATGTTGTTGCAAACATTATCGCAGGTGGTGTAACAGAAGCTGGTGCACAGCAGTACGCCATCCCTTCTCGTTCTTCCAAGAGTATTGCTGATTCTTTCTCCAGAGCCGGTGACTTAATGCAAGATCTCAAAACGGGACATTTATGTCATGCGTCACCACGAGCGCAATTCTATGGACAACTCATTGGCTCTTCTGTATCAATTATCGTGACCGCAACGGCGTTTATCTTGTACAATCATGCCTATACTATACCTGGACCATCTTTCCCCGCGCCCACTGCATATGTCTGGTTAAGTCTTGCAAGACTTTTGCGTACGTGTGTTATGATAAGTTATTGTATATTGCCAATTGATTGATCTAAATGATAGGTGACGGTCATTTACCGGAGAAGAGTACCCTATTTATGGCCGTGTTTGCTTCTGTATTCGCGGCTCTAGCGATGCTGAAAGTTTATGCTGTCCGCCGTCAGTCGTATTGGGCGAAATGGATCCCATCTGGGGTTGCATTCGCTGTCGGTTTCTTGAATACGCCGTCGTTCTCAATCGCCAGATTGATCGGCGGTATCCTAGAGTATGTCTACCGAACTCGGTATGCGAAGGACAAACATGATATCTGGTTGATTGTGATAGCCAGTGGGTTTGTCCTTGGTGAGGGAGTTATCAGTATTGTCAACTTGGCTTTGAAGCTTCTGGGTGTCGGGGTTGCCAGTTGTTGGGGCTGTGGACATGGACTTTGTGGAGGTTGTCCAGTTCCTGTGTGATTCTGTACCTATCAAAATTAACATTGTAGAAACAGCCTAGTCATTTTTGGGTAGCAAGTACACGTTAGGGCCACGTTTGCACTTGATGGTGATGGCCCAGTGCGGTAATGGACTCTGCATCCTTGTACCATGTCCCGAGTTCCCCTCGCAAGTATTCCTGCGCTGACATTCTACAAGGATTCATGGACGGAATCACGGCGGACGAGTCCGATTTCTCAATTGACCTGCATAGGCAAACCTTGCCAACTCTATCAACCAGAAGTCATTCGCTGCGTGAACCTTGCGGGATTTGAAACGGATGTAGTTTGGAAGGTATGTTTTATTGCAGCTGCTACGTTGTATATCTACGAAGTCTACCCTCTTGAGCAAGTGCGAAGCAGATTTACCGGAGGCCCTTAGGTTTGGGAAGGTGGAAGTCTCGTGTGAAGGTTGGTCAAGGTCTGGTGATCCATACGTCCTCAAAGGTCTGTGATGTTCATGTTTTGCTTCTTGATATTCGTTCTGATGACACCCCAGGTTCGTGTGGATTGCAGTACAAACTCGTTGAAGTCCCTGGCGCTCTTTGGAATAAAGGAGCAGGTTCGTATTTCTCATCTCTCAAAGGTAAGGGATCTACACGCAGCTCGGACTGATGGGACTACACATTCTCACTTTCGTCCAAAGGATACAATTGGGGAGATGTCATATTCTATTGTGTCTGGGTCGGGTTTCTGTTGTTCATCGCCTACAATATCTTGAAGTCATGCTTTCGCCGAAACAACTGGGGGTTTTCTCGCAGAAGTGAGTCAGGTTCTCGACCTGGAGGCGGTGGAGGCGGTGGGGGATGGTTCCCTGGAGACTATCGTCGCCCTGATCCCCCACCACCCTATGCCAAAAACCCTTCAGATAACGGCGCATATGGTGGATGGACGCCTGGTTTCTGGTCAGGTGCTGCCCTCGGTGGACTGGCGACTCAATACTGGAACAATCAGCGGCGGAATGAGCCAGCGGCATATTGGAATCAATGGAACCAAATTCCTATGCAAAATCCAGGACCAAGCATGTTCAGATCTAGTCGACAGCCGGCGCATTTCAATGATAATGATCGTGATCTTGGACGAATGAGGTCGAGTACGGGGATAGGAGGATCTAATGTTCGATGAAACCTGAGATGTTCGGTCAGAATCATGGGTGCATATTTGAAGGGACTTTATCGGAATGGACTTTAAGCCACAAGAAGTGTTGCAACCACCGAGTAATTTCCAACGGCGTAAATGACATGTATTATTTGATGGTAGTGTCATATAATTCTAGCAAATCTGTTTGTTTGCAGCCCAGATACTTAGGATTTTCTCGCTCAAATGGCACACGCTCAAAGATGGTCCTTTCGACAAGGATACACTCCCTGTTGAGTGACTTCATTGGTTGGTGAGTTTGCTCGGTACATGTGTTTGTTACAACCGTGAAGGAAACGAAAAAAGGGATAACCATCCCAAGCGTTGACAGTCACGGTCCGATGCGCTATCCCAAAGCCCGCCCTAGTAACCGTTGGTAGTTGAACCTCCAAGATGATCACGATGGTTGCAGTGAAATTTGAGAGCAAGAATTGACATCTGCTCGTGGTTGGAGAGCGCTAGATTTGGGTCGGTTAGTTAGCCACTTCTGAAGCCGAGATTCCTGGCTGCAAATATAACCTATGCAGTAACTAATGGGTCCTCAACATGTTCGTATCTTGGTACGTTGAAAGGAGACTTGGACTTGGCCTTCATAGTAGTGTCAGTCCCCTTCTATGACCGAACTGTCTTCAAGGGCACGAGGATAAAATGATCCATATAACTTTGTTCTATTGTTGCAAAATTGATGAATGCCCTAGATGATTGTCATGGATATCAGGGACTGACAGGACACTGTTCATGTTTGTCGATCTTGCGGTGGCATCAGGCAGTCCAACTGTAGCCAAGGTCCGGTCGTCATATACACGATCAGTCAGGAAGATAGCCTTTGAGATTTTGTGTCATATGCTGAGCCAATCCCGTAGTTTGGATCTGAAGACTTCTGCAATATCATGACCTCGGCTCTGTGTGTGTTTGACTGTTTTGAATGAAGCTTTTCACCCTCTTCATTTTGAGATGCCACCTCTGAATTGTATTAACAGCCCAGAGTGTTCAACGAGATCATAGCTTTCCCAATGCTTGTTCTTCATGAACCAGATCAGTCGGCACTGCCGGTGTTCTTGATCAAGAAGTGATGGCCTAAAGTGTTTGACCAGATAGTAAAATGTGCAAGATCCCAAAAATTCCCACAATACTGGAGAAACCCAGGAATATTCAAGATCTTCCCTTTGGCATCGATCAAAGAAACAATGTCGTCAAGAACCTTTGGCATATTTCCTCGGAGATATGCATCGAAACGACAGAAGCCATGGTCTCTTATGTGGGAAGGAAAGGCTTGTCCATGTGACAGCGCTGGTCGGGGAGATATTCGGGTATTCAACGGACGACGCAATGCTCCGCGTATTCAAAAGACTTAAAAGGTGGGTGGAACACAACGACCCAACCGCAAAATTTGGGATTCAAAATGAGGTATACTATCACCTCCTTGATTGCAGCTACAGTATTCTTTATACCCACTGTCAAGGGTGCCCAACCCCTCTACGCTCAATGTGGTGTACGCCTTCTTTTTGACCGAGTCCCCGGATTAGTTCATGTACCCCATTGGTGACTAGGGTATTGGCTGGAGCGGTGATACCACCTGTGTATCAGGTTCTGTTTGTACCGAGTTGAACGACTGTGAGCAGGTTCATGTTTCCTAAGCTGAACAATACTGACGTTGTATATAGACTATTATCAGTGCTTACCTGGAACACCTTCGACGACCAGCAACCCTGGTGGTGGCACATCGACTACTACCGCACCCAGCAATGGATCTACAGATACCCTTTGCGGTGCAACGAGGACCAAATTCACTTACTTTGGTGTAAACCAATCTGGGGCGGAGTTTGGTGATGGCAAGATTCCCGTACGTTTATTACTGCAAAAGCGGGTATCTGTCATTGACCACCTTTCAAGGGTGTCCTCGGAACTGATTACACCTGGCCTAGCCCGACTTCTGTTGACTATTTCGTTGGGCAGGGCTTCAACGCTTTCCGAATCCCATTCATGTTGGAGCGTCTTGCTCCTCCCGCATCGGGAATGACTGGCACTTTCGATAGTGCCTACTTTAGTGGTTTGAAGACTGTGAGTTTGTTCAGCTCATCTATTTTGAAGATATCTCACCTCCCAGCTTTAGATCGTTAGCTACATCACAGGAAAGGGCGCTTTTGCCATCATTGAACCCCACAACTACATGAGATATAATGGCGCTATTATCTCAGACAACAATGCGTATGCCTTTCAGCTTGAGCAACTTCTTCACCTATCTGATCATGCTTGTCTAGATTCGCCACTTGTAAGTTTCTACTGTGATGCAAATGGATTGGTTGCTCAATCCGTCTACCTTGCCAGTCTGGACGAACCTTGCTAACCAATTCAAGTCGGACAATCATGTCATTTTTGACCTCATGAATGAACCCAATGGCATTGATGCTGGCGTCGTATATCAATCGGTGTGCTAGCTCCCAATAACCTATTTTTCATGACTCATAGACATTACAGATGCAAGCAGCTGTCAATGCTATCCGTGCTACTGGTGCTACCCAGCTCATTCTTGTCGAGGGCACCTGTGAGTAATGCTCAATCTTCTATTGCTGCTTAGTGACACTCTCAAAAGCCTGGACTGGGGCGTGGACTTGGTCTTCTTCGGGCAATGCCGCTGCCTTCGCTGCCCTCTCTGACCCAATGGATAACATCGCAATCGAAATGCATCAGTACCTTGACTCTGACGGCTCTGGCACCTCTGACACGTGTGTCTCCTCGACTATTGGTGCTGAGCGGCTGCAGGATGCTACCCAGTGGCTAAAGAGCAATAACAAGAAGGGCTTCCTTGGTGAGATGGGTGCTGGCTCAAATGACGTATGTATTGCTGCCGTCAAAAGTGCTCTGTGCACTCTGCAAACTGGTGGTGGTGTTTGGATTGGCGCCTTGTGGTGGGCAGCGGGTCCCTGGTGGGGTACCGTAAGTGTATCTCTTGTTCATACGACTGAAAACTGATCCGACGTCCCTGTCTAGTACTTCCAATCTATTGAACCCCCCAATGGCGCTGCTATCGCTCGCATTCTTCCCGAGGCTCTTAAGCCCTTCCTGTGAATGAGATCAAAATCGTTGTGATCATTTATTCCAGAGCACTACAGGCTACGTTGTTTGCTCTAATATAGATAGGTACATTCCAATATTAAGATCTAACCCCAAATGCATGAATATGTATTTGGAACCAGTCGATCTGATGAATATTTTGGACCTGAAAAATAAGAATAATTAACTAGCACACATCTAAGGCTAATCAGGGATGGATGAATAGCCACTGTGATCTGTCTCCCAGTTACAGTTATCTTTATCCTGACAACATCAAGGTGCACTAGTAGTGGTGTCAAACATCAGTCCAGCATCATTCATTTTGTTCCCAGTCAATTCCTCCATCTGTAACTCCTGTTGTATATGTTAGATGCACCATCGTTGAGAACATTCCATGGAAAAGCTGAGATGAAAATAAAAAAGAATGTCAATATCCTAATATCACACGTGTAGTATGAATACATCTGTGAATGGTCTTTTTGAACATTTAAATATTGAAGGAATACAGCTGTACTACATGATCTAGTGTTTTGCGTTGAAGGAGGATAAAGGTAGTTATAGGTAGTCATCAAACTACCTGGGCTGTAGGCTGGGGTCATTGATTGATTCTTCAGTGTAGTGTATATGACCTCACGTCTAAGAATTTCCTAACAAGCACTTGATCATGTGCTTAGACATCCGGAAAATAGTATAAGAGAAAATCAAGCAAAGAGTAGAGGATTGTCCCGTGCGAGGTCAAAGGTCCGAAAACCGCGAAACTGTGTTGTGAAATATTAATGTGAGCAAGGAGCAAGGGCAACATATATCCAGTTATGACAGCGGGATGCGTGGTATAGAATATGAAACGACAATACACGTGTAAATTATGGAGCGCGCAGATAATTAATGCATGTCCGACACGTCTGTGCTCACGGTTTGAGTCCGAGGCGGCGAATTACCCACACCGCTATATCGATAACTGCCTGCTTTGTTCCTGCCTCTGTCCGTTTGTTGGCAAGGTAACGATTCCTGCTCATCGACAGCTGTGTTGCTAATACTCAGTCTCGCGTTGAAAGAATGGGCCTCGACATCGGCGTCGGGGTCGGCAGTGTTGAGTGGAAAATAAGGCGGAGTAGACGCAGGCCAAACGCCAGCAAGTAATAGGACTATCATGAACAAAAAGCAGGCTGCCAGGACAAATATAGCCTGAGGAAAAGACGCAACGGTCGCGCCGTACGCCACCGCGTAAATGGTTGGCTATTTTCATACTAGTAAGGAATGGAGCAAGTACGAGAGGGACGGAACTGACCGAAATAATGTGGGCAATGGAATTGAGTACACCAAATGCACCAAACAAAGCCCCTGCTTGATCGGCGGCACCCAAAACATGCAGGCATATCGCCCCAAGGGATTGTAGTGCTGGATTACCTCCACTTGTAAAGGATGACAAACACGAGAGGACGACAAAAAGAGTTTGGGATTTATTGGATACGGCTGCAACGAGAGCATCTGCAAGCCCATCAACGAACAAGGATATTTGAGCGAGGTATTTGTCAAACACAAGCTCTGCTGCTATATCTGATGGAGAAGGCGAGGTTCCTGGGGCAGATGTGGGCTTGGGCTTTAGGTAGTATATGATGACTTAGAACGAGGATCAGCATCAAACGTACAAGTAGAACCCGGAAAGTACTCGCTTGGAAGCACGACAAGGAGGTTGAGGGCTCTTGAAATCCATAAAATTGACATGTAATATCCAAGCTTTGTTTGATGAGTGCTGGAGAAAATCATGGACATATCCTATCGTACCTGTGCGGTTGTCCAGGAGTATACGTGCTGAGCATAGAGATACTTAGCTGCATAAATACCCCTGGTGTCTGTTCAGTCAATTCTTTGAGTAGCGGGCAGCCACTACTCACAATAGAAACACAGTAAAGGAAGAAGCTCACTCCTACGAGAGTCATGTTCCAGCTTCTTTTATTCGTCTCTGGAATTGGCTTCGAGGAGAATATAGCGATTGGGGAGAGGAGAGCAGCCATGAATTTCTTCAACAAACGTCGTGAAGCCTGAATCGGGGAAGTTTTGAGTTCTAAAAAATCTCTAGCATAGACACTTGGGTTATCATGTGTCGGAAACCTTGACTCGGGACAGATTAAAACTAGATAAAGGATTGTGGAAATAAGAAGCGTAATGCTAGAAAAGAAAAAAGAGCTGCTGTATCCTGTCTTAGGGAGAAAGAGACCGCTGAACTGTAGAAAATATTAGCTGAATTCCGGAGAGAGGCATGGTCAAAATTACCCATGGACCGAACGAAAGACCGACAAAGACAATCCCCTGGATTGTAGAAAAAATCTGTGATCTAATCAACGTTAGTACAAAAATTACAGAGAAGGTTTGTATCTAACCTTGAACCTGGTCTTGTACAGTCGGTGACATAACTGAAATGAGGAGGATGAGAACGAAGCAGCCTCATCGGAACTGTAAGCACGAACGCATGAAAGACACCATTAAAAGTGGAGAGCCCGCCAACGAAGCCTTCAACAACTGGACCGACTAGAATCAGCTGCTCAGCATGCCTGAAGAAGATGGTGTTTGGTTGCATGACGAGTACAAACACAGCTTCCCTGTCATTAACAGTGAGCTGATATTCAGGTGGGATAGAACGCAGACACGCACATCAGGAGTGCTCCCGAGATGAAGATAATTAAGATGGGCTTGCGTCCATGGGAATCGCCAAGGCGACTCCAAAAACCTGTTGAAATAGCACTAAGAATACTCATTGTTGTGACTACAGCTGACACAGGTCGTAAGTCTGAAGAGGGCAGCTGACAAGGAATGGGTGATGACAAACCTGCCTGAATTCGTGCTGCCCGGGCCTGGACATCAGAGCTCTCGCATCCTATTGGATCTGCGAAGTCGGTGTCTGTTCGCCCTTCATTAAGTGCCCGACATGCAATTGCCTTGTAAACTTGGATCCTTGGAGACGCTGTGATACCTCTCTGAGACGAATTGAGAGCTTTTGAAGAACTAACAAGGTAAAATACACGCACAGACATTGAGAAAACGAGAACCACAGGAATGAGCCTGGAAAGTCGGGTGCGTGAGTCAAAGACTTGAGATCTCAATGGTTATGAGTGCACACCAGTAGGTATGAGCTTGCCATCGACGAGAGGGCTGAGAAGAAGATCTGGAGCGCTGTTCGGAGTTTTCTGAGAGAAGAGACTCCTCTTCATTATGGGGGGAAGGAGACATAGTTCATGAAGGTGACCTATAAGCAGGCTAGTCGCTCACTTATATCTCAGCTATCTGATAAATCATAACAATTATTCCCACGGATTATCAGATAATCACTCGAGTCAATTTGACCATGTTGGCCGTATGTACGTCCACGCGTCTCTATCTGTTTTAACCTAAGGAAGATCCTTGACGCCCTGAAGGATCATTACCTCGCGTCGAATACATGGGAACGACATATCGTACTTTGCTTCTTTCATTACTCAGACTACCATGAGGTAGTAAGCAGCATTACGCGACTAGGCGATCATGATTGCTGTCAGTTTTTGCCATCAAGTACCAACTAGCATCCACGTCAGTTGGATAAGTAGAAAGTTGCACATGGGTCTCGCTAAGCTACTACTAGATATAGGCACGATGACGAGGTGATCTCTCCGCTGCGCTGTCAAGTTGTTCGCCTGGGCGCCGTGAAGAGGCTAAATACTGAGTGTGAACTCAAACTCAAACTCTTCTTGTGGGACTATTTTGGGATCATTTCAACTGCACGTTTGCAGTGAGGCTGCGAAGATGAAAAGTGTAAGGGGTTGTGTTTGTACAAGATGCCCACCCCAAAAGGCGTGGCAGATCGGATTTGCAGCCACTGACTTGCAAAGACGAATGTCACGTTGTGCAGCTCTTGTTCCTCCCAATCTATACCTACATCCATCCAGCTAACCCGACGTCAGAACACTGAAGCGTTTTTTCGGTTCGAAATGGCCACCTCGACTTCCAGGTCCAACCCTCTGTCCAACCATGTCACTCAGCATCATCCTATTTCCCAGGTGCAGCGGTTAGATACGTTCTTGTGCAATTATCCCAGACAATTACTGAATTATTCTCAGACCATCGGATGATAGTCCAAGTTACCCGGGAAAGCACCTGGAACATCGTGGTACGCGTTATGGATCGTCATCGACACAGCATACTCAGCGACGAACGGGGAATCATTTTCAACTGTATGCACCGCCTTCTCGAGCCACGACGGAAGGCTCTTCTAATGCTTATAAAACTCCGGGGAGCTGCTCCCAAGTGTCCACTTCTTGCGAACGTGCCTTAGGGCAGGCGGCA
This sequence comes from Leucocoprinus sp. KB1807203, assembly GCA_019327925.1. Classification (NCBI taxonomy): domain Eukaryota; kingdom Fungi; phylum Basidiomycota; class Agaricomycetes; order Agaricales; family Agaricaceae; genus Leucocoprinus; species Leucocoprinus sp. KB1807203. The sequence continues at coordinate 327,661 of JAHTMQ010000046.1, read as the reverse complement.
TTAGAGCCTCCAAGCTCGCGCAATTGGTAAATAACCTCGGCACCATCTCGAAATATGATCATGACATGACAATCCAAGGTCAACCTCTCAGAGAAACTTGGTTGAATCTGTCGATCCGACATCGAGTGATAATAGTACACGAGCTACCGCCTTAGAAGGTGAGCTTCTAAGATAGGGAAGTGATCAAGCTGACATTTGAGTAACAGATGGCCGGTTCCTGAAATAGTAGGCAATTTATCATTAAAACTGCGGCCTTGCGTCATCTGATGCCCTCGTAATTCGCAGTATCAATACATTGCTCACATTCGCAACTGGTCCCAAGAAGGTTAGGTGACTTTTGATTGCAGCTCGCCTCTCGTTCTGATGCAGTTTCAGGCTCGAGATTCAATACCTGTATTTTCTCTCACAGAGGCATCGACCGAACCTCTAGGCCAATTCCAGGAGGACATCGGCAGCCAGCAACAGCAGGATTATGAGTCCGTGCCTGTGGAACAACTGAGGGAGTGTGATATCTTGATCGCGTAAATCACAACATCATGTCGTCATCGAAGAATAACTTATCGCCTTTGATAGATTAATGGGGACCCACAGGTGCAGGAAAGAGTTCGGTGTGTTTTTTGCTGGCAGTTATATATATTTAGTTCCAACTTAACCTGCTGCATTGAGTTCATCGGCAAGGTAGCAGATCGGGATGATATTGGTGTAGGGCACGACCTACAATCTTTCACCACAGAAGTGAGGGCTCTTAGGGTTCGTATACCTGAGATGGGCGAGAACATCATTCTGGTTGATACCCCTGGATTTGACGATACACACAAATCTGACTACGAAATTCTCGAGCTCATTGCGAGATGGCTAAAGACAACGTGAGTTATTATTGTACTCCAACAACATCGTCAAATTAGTTTAAATGTAGTGGTATGAGAAACATCCGGCTTCACGGCGTGTTATATCTCCATCGGATTACCGATAACCGCATGGCAGGCACTCCTCTCAGAAATCTTGAACTGTTTCAGAAAATCTGTGGTCCTAGGTGGTTCAGCCGTGTTCTCCTCGTGACAACCAAGTGGGATGAGGTGGAGAGCACCGAGACTGGTGAATTACGAGAACAGGAGCTCAGGTCTGACTTTTGGAAGGCTATGATCGACCGAGGCTCGCAGACAATACGTCATTACAATGATCGTGATTCAGCATGGAGGATTCTCAAGGTGATCCTCGAGGTCTCGGAGGTGTCAGGTCTGCGAGAGGAAAAAACATCACCGCAGAAACAAGTGATTAAACTCCAGAAAGAGACGGCTGACAAGGGAAAGACCCTTCCGAAGACCGATGTCGGTTATCAACTCTATTCTCAGATCAACGAATTGGAGAGGAAGAGGAAGGGGTTCATTGAGAAGCTCGACAAGCAAATGGCAGGAGCCAATGTAGATCAGGAATACAAACGTATCCTGCAAGATCAGCGTAACCAGTTGCAACAGGAGAGCGACATCGCCGCGGGGGACATAGGGTCATTGAAACTACCAATTGCTCAACGATTCATGAAATCCTTCAGGGCAAAATGGTCCGGCTGATATCTTACGAAAAATTGGACCATGTTTTGATTTTAATTATCATTGGCCTGATGACGGATGCCTCAGGTACTAATCTATGGAAGGTGTTTGAAATTACAACTTTCGGTTGCAACCAGAGTCAATGGATTTTTCGAAAACTATTCCTTGTCTCTTGAAACAGGCGAAAGCTTGAGTGGGTCACTGATGATTTGAGCTTTTGCGAAATGAAACCAGGACTAAATTTCTCGACTTCTTCTAACAGAGTGACGAACTCGATGAAAGTTTGTTACGAGCGCTTATTTCTGGTTTCAGCTGGAAGCCTCGAGGCTACCTCATGGTCTTCATGGTGGTTAATCCACGAGCGAGTGGGGTGTCTGTCGAGCCCTTCTCTTGTCCTCGGACTTTCATCGCCTAGGTTCCACAATTTATGACAGCACAAGTCATAAACGCGACAAAAGGTGTTAAGCAGGATGATATCATCATCGCGTACGTTATCGTTCTTTCAATGATTCAAAGCTTTGAGGTTTTGACCCATCATATAGGTTCATGGGTCCGACTGGATCTGGAAAAAGTTATGTGAGCATTTGGAAATTTCAATATTTGAGAACAATGGATCATATAAGATACCAGTTTATCGATCTTCTTACCGGACAATTAGGTCAACGAGCTGGAAATTCTTTAGCGTCTGTGACGAGCAATATCGAGGCCACACGATTGTCTTTCCCCAGTGATCCCAAAAAGAAGATTGTCCTCGTGGATACTCCTGGTTTCGATGACACGACAAGGTCCGACATGGAGATCCTGAGCATGATAAGTCACTGGCTTAAGACGACGTATGCGGTGTTTTTCTTTCTTTCCAGTACGCTGAGCTCTGGTTACAGATACGAGCGCGATGTCAAACTAAGTGGTCTTATTTACTTACATCGGATTACCGACAATCGTATGGCCGGCAGTCCCTATAAAAACCTTCGCATGTTCGGAGAATTATGCGGTGATCTTGCCATGAGTCAAGTCGTTCTTGTTACCACCATGTGGGAGAGGGTCGTTGAGGCAGTTGGTGAAGCACGGGAGAAAGAGCTTCACACCATCTTCTGGAAAAGTCTCAGAGACAAAGGCTCCGAAGTTGACTCCCTTAAGAGAGCGAACGATCAAGAAGCCTGGGGTATTATCAATAAAGTGGTCAATAGGTACTTTGAAAACAAACAAGCCGAGGCGGTCTTATTACAAGAGGAACTGGTCGATCAAAAAATCAAGCTCAACGAGACTCAAGCCGGTAAGGCATTGTATACAGATCTCCAGAGGAAGCTAGCAGAACAAAAAGAATCGATGAAGACTTTACTCGTGCAGGTGCAAAAGTCAAGTGATCCCCATCTTACAAAAGAGTTGCAAAAGGAATATGACAGAATTCAGATAGAGTTTGACCAAGCTTTTGACGAAGCACAGTCGTTGAAGCGCTCTCTCTGGGAGAGAATATTCTCGACTCTTTTTCCCAAGCCGACTAGATCAGTGAGACCTTGGAATTGTTTGAGTTGACAACCAAGTTTCTGATTCCTTCCTTTTCGTGTCTAGAAAGCGGTCAAACTGGTAGCTCCCCACTCAAGATCACGTTGAAAGGGAATGAAACTTACTATATCTATACACTTTGGCCGTTCATAGCAAGCGATGAGGAAGAGCAGCGGGACGAGGATGCGCGTACCCCTTTACTTACTCGCACCTCACTAAAATGTTTGAACAATATGGCACGGCTTCAATAATTGGTGCAAGGACACCATTGTCCGACAAGTAGTAAGCGCCTAGCCTTCTTGGGATGTTGACCACCCAATACACCACTCCATTCTGAACCTCCATTCAAACTCCTGCTATTAAACTACGATGAGCACGAGTTAAGTATAATATCAAGTAAAAGCGTCCGAACACGAACACGATCATTAATATGAACATCAACGTCGCGGTCCAAGTTATTTGATTTTCTTCAAGTCTACGTGATTATTGTCACCGTAGTTGTAGCCCTGATATGAATATGTACAATCATTACCAATGAATATGATTTCTTTGATATAACAGGTCCTGATGCCATTTATTGCTAACGCTAGATACCCTCGACATTTCACGATTTTTTTCACCTTGTGCTCATGCAGCTGAAGATTATCAAGACATCCACGAGAAAATTGTCCAGAACCCACTAACATCAAACAAAGAGAATTAAAAAAAATCAGAGACACCCATCAACCGTGAGTCATGGAACTATCAACCATCATCTTGCTTAGAACTAGGTCTCAAAGAACGAGTGACGTCATTCCAAACATATTCTATAGTACAAGAGTTTTGCCGCCTAAGGTCGAACATTGTCGCTTCCCCAGTTCGAACATTTGATCACCTTTACAATTGACATAAACTGGGGGATACATCCTTCTCCCAAAGACAGGAAAACTCTTGAGAATTGGACTCATCTACAGAGTGTAAGGTGTAACGTGGCGTAATGTAAATTGTAATTAAGCTAGCAGTCCAGCACGAAAATCTGATAAGGACAATAAGAGGAACAAGAAAGAGAGGCGATGCCAAGACCGCATCAATTAAGTGATTAAAAAGAAGAAGGCGGGAAGATGAAGACGACAGCGACAACGATAACAATGGGAGCTCTGAAGTACCGTTTAACAAGAAATTATCGACAAAATAAAAAATGTAACGTCTATTATGAAAAGCAAACCATTGCTTGCTAATAGTGAATGATGATGATCAAGAATCTGATAATTGATTGACTGATGATAGACTATGATCCACAGAACACGCGAATGATAAAGGGATATGTGGTGGAAGGCAAGAGGGCGGAGCAGAGTGAAAATCTACTCAGTTAATGACAATGATATGTACAGAAGGCTAGGGAACAGGACACGAGGATTCGACAGAAAAGCAGGATGATGGAGGGCGCACAAGACTTGATCGGAAAAAAGTAACAACACTCCTCCCTGACAACTGTCACCAAACCGTGCTGAAGTGTACGGATGGAACAGAGCAGGGTAGACACACGGGCCAAGGGCAGGAATCCAAGCGCTTGGCATGTGGACAAGAAAATCCCAAACGATGATCTCGTCTAATTCCTCACCCACTGATGTTCTTTCCTCAGTAACGTCCAATAGATGACCGCCGCTCCACATTGTATATTTCTCCTGAGCCAGCTCAAAGCGCCAAGCTGGGAAGAAACTCCGGAACCGAGAAACAAGGAAAGGGTGACTTCCATGGAAGCGGAGGTCCAGGGCCAGCTTAAATTGGAGATCGATCGATGATAGGTCCACATATATCGGGCGGGTCCTTTGAATGAGGATCATTTTTAGATTCAGGTCGTGATAAGCAGTGGCAGAAGGAAAGAGGGAGGGAAATGAAGTTACACGCTTTGACTTGTGTGGGCTGAAGATTTACAATATGGAAGATGACGGTGCAATGATGTGTATCTTTCCAGCGGACACAATGTCAGAGAGTCTACTTCAGCCTTTCTGATGATTGTCGTTGGAGAGCTTGTTGTGGATCATGGATGAGTGATCATTCCAAAAATTTGGTGTGGTTCTCATCTCGAGGTGGAAGAATATTGATTCATGCAATTTCCGATTGCACTGTATAGCATAAATCGAAAATGACACTGCGACGTGGCCGATCGATATGCAGTCATGAGATGAGTGAAAAAATGTGACCCGTGGCATAGGAGCAGATAAGTTATATAGGTGATATATGATTCTTTGGCAAGTGCGGTTTCTACGCGCCTTGGGGCGTAGGCTGCTGGACGGGCGCACTTACGTCTCTTGCCTGTCCTTGGCCATCCTGAAAAAAAGTGAGAGACATTATTGTCTAAGGCTTGTGGACAGAAGTGGCAGAATCTGAACCCACTATGCGCTGCTTTTTAATCGGTCTAGATCGAGCACCAGCGAGACCAACTTTGGCGTTCATCTTCTGTGATCTGTTTCCGTTTAAGACGCCATTCGTGTATGTTGAGTCCGCTGGCAAAGGCACCCCATTGATCCCATCTTCACGCTCGCGTTTCTTCCCTCTCAGCGAATCGGAATTGGTGTTTGTAGGTGCAGAGACTGCAAGCAATGGTTGTGATTGGAGGTTTAAGGACGGCGCGGTGGATGAAGGCTTTGATCTGGGAACAGCGGAAGTGGGACGTGGTACTGCCGAGGAAGGGTGAGGTCTCGGAGTTGCAACCGGCTTAGGTGTTGATAATACGGAAGATGATATCTGGGGTGTAGCCGAGACACCCCTGTGTGCCGGAAGAGGTTGAGCGACTGTCAATAAACTGGAGGCTGCCGCAGTCTGCATTGCCACTGCTGCCTGAGCTTGTTGAGCCTTTGCCAGGCGCTTAAGCTCTTTCTACAAAATTTGAGCTGGAAGGTTTACAAGGAAAAGAAGGAACACACCCGCTTCTTTCGATCCTCTCTTGCTTGGGCTGATTCTACGATCAGAGTGGTGACATTCCACTGGGCTTACTAAGAACAAGACAAAAATGGGAAAAGCAACACATACACCCTTGAGTCCTTCAAGACTGACGGCAAAGGCGTCCTGCTGGGTCCTATGATCAAACTGGGTTATGCGCATGCGCTGTTTCTCCGGAGCAAGGATAGCCTGTGTGAGGTAGTTATCCTTCTTCATTGAGTGCTTGCCTGGGCAAAGGTTATGGTCTGGCAGATGGGACAAGAAAAGAGCAACGGACCTGGAATACCCTTGATGAGAGGTTTATAGCTATTTTTCTTCTTTTTCTCTTTTCCGTCGTCGTTGATGTCCGGGTCTAGTGGATTGGTGGAGTCGTCTTCGCGGGCCTTACCCTTATCGATGCGGGTCGGTGCAGGCCGTGGCTGGCCATCATGAGTGTACTGAGTTGCATAAGGAAGGACATGGGTGTTGTAGGCGGGGAGGAGGCGGAACCGGGCGAGGAGGTCTTGGGTACTGGTAAGGTGCTGGGGTTGTGACGGCGGGCCTGTCGGGCCATCAATAAGCAAGAGATCACACCAGCGCTACAGACTTACCTGGCGGCGCCAAAAACAGTGTAGGAGGACTCCAAGACCCTGGGTCGGCGTTGCTCATCGCGGTATGATAACAACCAGGACACTCTATTTGTGTGGTCCTGTTTATTGGCTAATTACGGTGTTCTCACAGTATTAATTGACATTACAGGATGACATAACTCACCTGAGTAATATTTGCTGAAATTTCCTAAAACCTTCAACACTAGACTTTGATATGACATAGCCCAAGGTCAGCTAAATGTGTTACTATCTTATGATTCTAACCATCATTGTTATTACCTTTCTCTAAACTACTATTACCCTTTTCTTAGGACAGTCAATAATCACCAAATGGGAAGGATCATCCAAAGAAAAGAAGAATGAAGTTGCAACTTCAATCCAAAATTTTGTTAGTAAATTCAAGAAAAAATTTGAACAAATGTCCACATTTTGATATCGATTAAAGATTTGATGTCTCAGTATAAGGATTTAGACTGAGATGTCTTAGAACTACTCCTAGTCTGAGTTGACAAGGAAAACTCAATGGAGTTCTTGTTAAATTTCCTATACTACTTATACAACTACTACATGGTCTGTGTACTATCTTCCCATGGTTCCCATGTGACTTAGTCATGTGACGTCACCTGACTGTGACTCATAACCCTGTGACTCTGTGACATTTAGTTACATGATACTTTCTCACACTCTATCCTTATATAGTAAGTCCAGAAAAGAAAATAATGACTTTAGCTGTTTTGCCAAGTCATGACACCACTCCCCTCTTAAGTTTCCTCATTCTGAGGATTTCCCTATAACTCATAGTATGGATTAACCATGTTGCCTGTCACAAACTTTATTCAGACCATAACTCCAGGAATACTTGACCAATTTCAATGATCTAAATGGCCACCAAAAGCCCTTAAGAAGACTTTTCAAACAGTACCAAAAACATCTCAAAGCAATCAGTATTCACTGAGTTATCAGCAGATCAGTCAGTGATCACCAAGTTACCAGACACTAAATCGCTGATATCTCAGGAACCACTTAACGTAATCATTTGCTTCAATGACCATCATGAAGCTCTCTTCAATGCGCTTCTTTCGGCTATAAATAGATCCCGAGGCAATAAGATCCCATGGAGATACAAGGTCCTCAATGTTTGCACATAACAACTGATCTTTATTCATAGATTATCATCTGTCCTTGAATAGAACAAAGAACTGTCCTAAGATGGTTAGGTTATCTCTATTTCAAGAACAATAGCACTCCTATATATAGAACAATAGGTAGTGATCATGTAGTAGGCTATTCTGGTACACAGACCACCACAATCATGTATTTAAGAACTGTATGTCTAAGAATAAACCTCAGACTTAACAACATCTTTTGCTGCTTGTCTAACTTTGCTTTTTTGAACACTTTGATTATCAAATCAACCAATCACAAATCAGTAAGTGGCCATTTGTGATAGTTTGTTAAGTCTACTGTTTTCTGTCTCCATTGTCTCTGCAAAGGACATAGGGTTGTGTTCATTCCAGATGTGGGTCTAGGGGGCTATAAGGGGGTCCCTTTGTCTCTGTTATAGGACAAGATGACTTTCCTGAGGGTGTCTCTGTTTCTGTTACAGGATAGATGACTCACTGAGGGCTCAGAGTGGGTTTCTGTCAAGGACCTATCTCTATAGTAGGCTAGACCCCAGGTGTAAAGGGGAAGGTCTGTCTCTCAAACTATTGAGAGCAGGCTAGCTTGTGTATCACAGCTAGTCCTGAAAGACTTTGGATTTGTGTAAACATTTCCAAAAAACCCTTGCAGGTGGCTGGAACCACTCTGAGACCCCTATTCCTCCTCCATGAGCCAGTGTGAGAAACTGGATATGACGTCGAACTCTCCCCTCAAGACAGGACCTATGTTATTGGAAGGATACTTTTAGTATAGTTGTAGTATAGTTTCTGTCCACCACACTTCATCTGCTGAACTAGGGATGTTGTGCTTACTTTTGCCCCCAAGCCATGCCTGCCATTAGAAACACCAAGACTCTTGCTGAATGCCTCTCACTGAAAAAGGAGAGTGCAACAGAGAAGTCATTGCTGAAAAGGATAGGAATGAAACCCACTCTATCTACCAAACTCTATGATAGACTCGTTAAAGCAGACCCTTGCTAGTACAAAGTAGATGATTTCTACTTTGCATCCTGCCCTCCAGAATTACATTTTCACAAAACCAAGAAGTTATTATGCATAAAGGAGTACAAAGAACTTCTGGAACCCACCTTGGATCATATATCACCATTTTTTACTAAAATAAGTGAAAACAAGACCTGGGCTGAGGATCCACAGTATGACTCTCTGTAGAAATGGTTCAATCAACTGCAGAATGTAATTATAGAGCTGAACAAAATTGGTCACAAGCTTACAGCTAAGGAGTGGAGAATACTAAAAGGCACTTGTAAGCGTCTAAAGGATATAGATCTTTCCAAACCAGCTACTAGAGTACCAGAGATTTGTAAAGCTCTTCTAGAGCTCAATATCACTATTCCATAGACATAATTTTATTGGAATGGTATTCAGTATAACATAATGGCATTAAGAGGCTAAATTTGGGTGTTTTTTCCTTTTACCCCCTTGAAAACATACTCAAGAACCATAATTAATTACTTAAATAGATATGTCAACTTTCAACAACTTTACCACTACTGTTTTCTTTTCTGATTTCAGTGCTGAGAATTGGAATGTGCTTGTCAAAAATGGCATAAGCGCTGAGTACATGCCCTGGGATGAGACTGAGATACAGATGCTGCAAAATGCGCATCAAGGAACTTCTCTCCTTCTCAAGAACTACATTGACCAGGTGCTCAATGGAGCAATCAACCATTATAACAGTGCCTTGACCACCGCATACAATAGGATTGCAACTTCGGAGGCAGAAGTCATCTATCTTCAGAGAGAGCTGACAAGGCTCCCTGGAGAAAACATTGCCTTCAAAACCAAGGTGCCAGAGCCACCAACATTTGCAGGCTCTGAAAATAAGATGCATCTACATGATTGGTTGAGCTAGATTGCTCTCTGTTGTTTGGCATCTAGTATTATATTAGATAATCAGAAAATTATATGTGTCCTTACCCATTTATGTGCTCCCGCCAGCACATATATGAAATTATATTATGACAAGGTTCAGACAGGATTAAGTGTTGGTTCTTGGGGCAACTTTGCCCAAGAACTCAAAAATATTTACAGACAACGAGATGACAAGAAGGGAGCAAAGAAGGAATTAACGGTACTCTGGGTCAACAAGGACCTAGCAAGAAAGAACTTTGTCAAGTATGCAGAACAATACAGGACATTGGCAAGAATTGTCAACTATAGTGATGAAGTTCACATTGACAAAATGAAGGAGGTCATTTCTGATGAGCTGTGAAATGCACTTGTCATCTATGAAATTACAAATCAGTCTCCAAAAACATGGGATGACTACCTCAAATTATTGATGCAAGCATATAAGGCCTTACATCCAGACAAGATCCAGGATGCAATATTTGGTCTAGAGGCAATTGGAGAGAAGAGTAGAGAAAAGAAGAACCCAGATACAATGGAAATAGATGAGATTCAGAGAAAGGAAGGAAAGAGCTTGCAATACTGTTAGATATGTGCTGGAAAAGGCTTTAAGAATAAGTCAAAGACATACAATACAGTAGACTGTTACAACAAGCCAGGTAATAAGGACAAACATCCTTATAAGACCTCTTCTCAGAAACTATCTCCACCAGGTCCAAGCAAGAATAAAAATCAGTCATTTAGAGCATGGCTGATGAAGATGTTGGAGGAAAACAGTGACAACCCAGATTCCCCTCCTGAGAATGTCAAAATTAATAGCATGTCAATTAAGGAAATCCCTAATCCTGTTCCCCCAAGTGGGAAGGGAAAGAGAACACCCAAATTGGATTTTTCCTTGGGACTGTAGAGGATAATGTCTGTGATCTACAGTCAAAGGAAAGTATACCCTCTATTAGCTCGCAAAAGTCGGAAGTAGTACTGGAGTCTTGTAATAATATAGTACGCAACAAGACTACCTTCTTTAAAATTCCAGTTACACTTTGGCTACATGAGTATGGGAATGTGTTTTCAAAGAATAAGTCAGAGAGAATGCCAATATGGAAACCATATGACCATGCAATTGACTTTGTGGAAGGCGCAACACTTCCCAAACCAGCTAAGGTCTATCTACTCTCTCTAGTGGAAAGAAACTCTCTTGACATATGGATCGATAAGGAACTCAGAAAGGGATATATCCGACCATCTACTAGCCCAATAGCAGCTCCATTTTTCTTTGTAAAAAAGCATGATGGAAGCTTACAACCTGTCATGGACTATAGAGCCCTCAATGGAATTACCATCAAAAATTGCTATCCAATTCCTAGAATAGCTGACTTGATTGAATCACTCAGCAAAGCCTCAATCTTTACCAAAATTGACTTGAGGTGGGAATACAACAATGTTCGCATCAAAGAAGGGGATGAATGGAAGACAGCATTTATTACAAGGCAAGGCCTTTTTGAGGCAACTGTCATATATTTTGGCTTTTCCAATGCACCAGCAATCTTCCAAAGCATGATGAATAACATATTGGAAGACTTGATTTGCATATGACTAGTAATGGTGTATTTAGATGATATTCTAATATTTGGGACATGTTTGAAGGAACACAGGTGATTGGTCAAGGAAGTGCTGAAAAGGCTCCAATTTAATGACCTCTATGCTAAAGCAGAAAAGTGTTTCTTTGAACAAAGTAGTATCAAATATTTGGGCATAATTATTTCGAAAATAAAGTACAGATGGATGAGGAGAAACTTTCAGGAGTTCTAGAGTAGCCAGTACCAACTAAAGTCAAGCAAGTACAAGCATTCTTAGGCTTTGCGAATTTCTATCATAGGTTCATTGAGAACTTTGCCAAGATGTCAAAGCCACTCTCCGACTTGACCAAGAAGAATAGTACCTGGACTTGGGGCAAAGAGCAACAGAATGCTTTTGAGATACTGAAAAAGGCCTTTACTACAGCTCCAGTCCTAAGAATACCAAATGATGAAGATCCCTTTAAGTTATCCACTGATGCCAGTAACTTTGCAACAGGAGCTGTCTTATCACAAAAAGACATGCAAACTAACCTGTGGTATCCAGTAGCTTTTTTCTCCAAGTCATTAGATGTCCATGAAAGGAACTATGAAATCTATAACAAGGAACTACTTGCAGTAATTTGGGGACTAGAGGAATACAGACACCATTTGGAGGGATATCCATATAAAGTTGAGATCTGGTTGGATCATCAGAACCTTATATTTTTTAGGACAGCTCAAAAACTGACCAGGAGGCAAGCAAGATAGGCACTTTTTATGACTCATTTTGACTTTGTACTCTATCATAAACTGGGAAAGACGATGCAGGCAGAAGACCCCTTGTCCAGATGAGCAGACCATGAGATGGAGACAGACCTCGACAATATAAACCAGGTGTTGCTAAAACCTGAGTTCTTTGCTATCAATACACTAGAGGCTACTCATGAGACACCAATAAATGATGAGATAATCCTAAAGGAGGTCAAAGCAGCACTCTTATCAGATGAAGTTACCAAAGACTATAAGACATTACTCAAGTCTGGTCCAAGAGAATTTGGAAAATCCTTGTAAGACTGGAACTATGAGAATGGACTACTCCTGTATAGAGGGAAGGTTTATATTCCCCATAGTGTAGAAGACACCTTGCGACAACAGATCATTAAGATGTACCACGATTTGTCATCTGCCGGACATCCAGGTTGGTGGAAGACCTATGAGTTGGTCTCCAGAAATTACTGGTGGCCTAGGATAACAACATTTGTCAATATATTATAGGTTGTGATATGTGTCAGTGGATGAAAAATCACCCACAGCAACCTTTTGGACCACTTGTGCCTAACAAGGTACCTAACGGGCCTTGGGAAATAATCTCAACAGACTTAATCACACAATTGCCAGAGTCAAATGGTTACAACGCTATCTGTATTATTGTTGACAGGCTTACCAAAAGGGCCCATTTCATTTCTATCAATAATCAGTTCTCATCCAAAGATATGGCGCAGTTACTATATGACAAGGTCTATCCATTGCATGGACTGCCGCTACAAATCATTTTGGATAGAGGAGTACAATACTCAGCTGAGCTATTCCAAGAATGGTACAAGATTTTAGGAATAGAATCTACAATGTTGACAGCATATCATCTACAAACAGATGGACAAACAGAATAAGTAAACCAGGTGTTAGAGCAATATCTTCAGTGCTATGTGGATTATAATCTCAGTAATTGGTTGGATCTACTCCCCAGTGCAGAGTTTGCATATAATAATCAAGTACATGAAGGCATTAAAGAAAGTTCATTCTTCCTTGAATATGGCAGACACCCGAGAGCAGGCCCAATTTTAGTCAAAGAGTCGCCACAAAGGGACTTGAATAACCTAACATATAAACAACAAGAAGCCTTGGAGCAGGCAAAAGCAGCTCTTACTCTTGCAGCAGAAAGAATGAAGTGGTACTATGACCAAAAAGTCCAAAGTGTTCCATTCAAAGTTGGTGACAAGGTGCTACTCAATCTGAAGGATTACTAGATTACAGAGCGAGCATTACGACCCCAGTACAAAGGACCATTCAAAATAATAGAAAAGTTGTCCTTGGTTACATTCTAGCTTAGGATACCACCTCGCTACCAAGTACTGCACCCAGTCTTTCATGCTAGCAAGTTAGCACAGTACTCCAAATCCACCATCTGTGGACAGAAATCCACACCCCCACCACTGACCTTGATACAGGGCCAGGAAGAATAGGAGGTAGAGAAGATTCTAGATTTACAACAAAGACATGAAAAAAACGAATTCCTTGTTAGATGGAAAGGATATAGTCAAGGAGATGACACATGGGAACCTGAGGAAAATCTACATAATGCAGGCAAAAAGCTGCAGGAATATCTTCAGAGTTTACCAAAAATGAGATAACTTCTCAACAGAGCTCAAACCAAGAGGGAAGGTAATGTTATAAACTTCATTTGGACCATAACTCCAGGAATACTTGACCAATTTCAATGATCTAAATGGCCACCAAAAGCCCTTAAAAAGACTTTTCAAACAGTACCAAAAACATCTCAAAGCAATCAGTATTCACTGAGTTATCAGCAGATCAGTCAGTGATCACCAAGTTACCAGACACTAAATTGCTGATATCTCAGGAACCACTTAACGTAATCATTTGCTTCAATGACCATCGTGAAGCTCTCTTCAATGCGCTTCTTTCGGCTATAAATAGATCCCGAGGCAATAAGATCCCATGGAGATACAAGGTCCTCAATGTTTGCACATAACAACTGATCTTTATTCATAGATTATCATCTGTCCTTGAATAGAACAAAGGACTGCCCTAAGATGGTTAGGTTATCTCTATTTCAAGAACAATAGCACTCCTATATATAGAACAATAGGTAGTGATCATGTAGTAGGCTGTTCTAGTACACAGACCACCACAATCATGTATTTAAGAACTGTATGTCTAAGGATAAACCTTAGACTTAACAACATCTTTTGCTGCTTGTCTAACTTTGCTTTTTTGAACACTTTGATTATCAAATCAACCAATCACAAATCAGTAAGTGGCCATTTGTGATACTTCCTCTATATTCCATTGATATTCTCTTTCAAATTCCTCAATTGCTTCCTTTGTATTTCCCAGATTTTCCCTTCCTTCCCAAGTGTCTGATTCTGCTGTGAATCCTTTCCATTGTACCAGGTATTTGTCCTTTCCTCTAATTTGCCACTTATTCAAAATCTTCTCTACCTCCCATTCTTCCTCTCTATTGATTATTACTAGAGCTGGTTGCTCTCTTTTCTGCCCTTCTACTTGCCCTACATATCTATGTATTCTACTAACATTGACTACTGGATGTATTTTAATTGTATCAGGTAGCTCTAATTCTACTACATTTGATGATACGATTTTCTTTACTTTATAAGACTCCACAAATCTTTCCATCAACTTTTCTGTCCTCCTCCCAACTATTTGGTGCTTTAGATCTTTGGTGCTCAACATCACTAAGTCTCCTACTTTATAGTCATTGACCTCTCCTCTCTTTCTGTCTACATACTTCTTCATTTCCTCTTGCACTTTCCCTAGCACCACTCTTGCTTCTTCCTGTATTTCTTTCATCTTTTCAATAAATTTCTTCACTCCCTTGTATTTCCCCTTTTTTCTTTCTTTGAACCCCATCCTAGGATCTTGCCCATAATTTGCCTTAAAAGGTGTTGTTTGAGTACTCAAGTGCACTTTATTGTTATATTGTTATCAATAGGCAGTGAATGCCCTTAGTGATCACCCTAGGTGGATGTTCAAGAAGAACTCGATAGAGTTCTTTATTGGATTGCAGCCCTACTTATACTACTACTACAGTGGCTGTACCCTAAAGCCCCATGATCACATGCTCTTTCCAGAATGTTCTATGATCACCTGACCCTGTCACATGATTTGACTTACTGTCTCCACCCTATTTATATCCTTACTCCATTGTATGCTTGTAGGATTTTGGATTCAGTGTTCAAATGCATGGGAAACCTTTTCCTGTTTTGGGCTCTCATAACATGGCCCCCCCTTCAAGTTTCCTCGTCCCGAGGAATTTTTCCATTGATACCAATTTTCGTCCCATCTCTTTCCTGTTCTCTTTTGTATCTTCTTCTCCTCCAACCATATAGTAGTTTTGCTGTGAATTCCCTAGGTAATTTCTGGCTGAACTCCTTTTCTTCTTCTTCTTGCTCCTGTTATCTTAGTTCTTCAACCCCTTCCCCATACTCCCTCTCAAACTCTTCTACTAGCTCCTTTGCATTTTCCAAGTTTTCCCTACTTTCCTAGGTATCTTCCTCCACCGTGTAGCCTTTCCACCTTACCAGGAATTTCTCTTTCCCTCTAACCATCCTTTTGTCTAAGATTTTCTCCACCTCGAATTCCTCTTCTCCTTCAATAATAACTGGTTTTGGGGGTATCTTTTTCTGTCCCTTTACCTGTGATTTGTAGAGTCGTACTCTACTTATGTTGACTACAGGATGTATTTTGATAGAATTAGGCAGCTCTAATTCTATTGCATTACTTGAGACGATTCCCTTCACTTTGTAGAGGCCCACAAAGCATTCGGTCAGCTTTTCTGACCTTCTTCCCTTCATCTGCCATTTTAGATCCTTCATACTTAGCAGCACTAAGTCTCCCACTTTGTACTCCTCTCTCTTTCCTCGTCTCCTGTCTCCAAACCTTTTCATTTCCTCCTGTACTTTTTCTAATACTGCTTTGGCTTCTTCCTGGATTTTCTTTATTTTTTCTACGAATTTTCCTGCTGCTTCATACTTTCCTGTTCTTCTTTTCTCGAATTCCATCCTCGGGTTTTGGCCATAGTTTGCCTTGAATGGCGATGTTTTTGTAGACGCGTGGATTTTGTTGTTATATGCAAACTCTGCCGTTCCTAACCAATCCAGCCACTGCTCTTGCCTATGATTGATGAAGACTCTTAGATATTGCTCCAACTTCTGGTTTATCCTCTCCGTCTGCCCATCTGTTTGAGAGTGATAGGCTGTTGAGAGTTTTGTCTGGATTCCCAGCAAGTTATTCAGCTCCTTCATCATCCCCACCACAAATTGCACTCCCCTGTCTGATATAATGCTTTCTGGAAGTCCATGCAATTTCTATACATGGTCCCGAAACAGCTTTGCGAGTCCTTCTGCTGATGTTTTTTCCGTTGTTGCTATAAAATGTGCCATCTTGCTAAAACGGTCACATACTACTAGGATTGCGTCATATCCCTGGGCCAGTGGCAGTTTGGTGATAAAGTCTGCCGATATGTGGCTCCATGGCTTTTCTGGGATTGCATTGGGCATTAGTTTTCCCGCTGGCACTTTGCTTCAATTCTTGTATCTTTGACATGCATTACATCCATCCACATATCTTCCCACCTCCTTCGTTACTCCTGGCCACCAGTAGTTCCTGACAATCAACTCTGCCATCTTCTACCTCCCCCCATGCCCTCCTACTGGAGTGTCATGGTGTAGTTGTATTATTTCTCTCCTGAGGTCTTCTTCTGGCACATATATTCTTCCTTCTTTTAGTACTATTCTATCCTCGATTTCCCATTCTTCATCTTTCAGTGTTTTTATTCCCACCCTTTTTAACTCTTTTACTGCTTTTATTATCTCCTCATCCTCTTCCTGCACCCTTTTGATCCTTTCTCTTAGGTTTTCTTCTTCCATCAACGTTTCTACCCCCCTAATCCATTCTGGTTTTATCAGTTTCTGGTCTTTGTTGTCCCTTTCCACCCCCTCTTGCCAGTCTGGTCTTCTGCTTAATCCATCTGCTTTCCCCATGCTTTTTCCTGGAACGTGTTTTAACATGAAATTAAATCGCGATAGGTATAGGGCCCATCTTGCTTGTCTACGATTTAACTTTTGACTTGTTATAAAATACTGGAGGTTCTTATGGTCTGTCCATATTTCAAATTCGAGTTTTGCTCCCTCTAAGTAGTGCCTCCATGCTTCTAGGCACCTTATCACTGCCAGCATCTCTTTATCATGAATTTCGTAGTTTCGCTCTGTGGTATTTAGTGATTTAGAGATGAAGGCCACTGGCCTCTACTTTCCATCTTCACACTTTGTCGACAACACTCCCCCTGTCACATAGTCTGAAGTATCTGCTTCCACTCTCATTTCCTTATCAATGTCTGGGATGGCCAGAACAGGCTCTGTGGTAAACCCGGCTTTAAGTTTTTTAAATGCTTCCTTCTGTTCCTTTTCCCACTTCTATTTTTGTTCCTTCCTGACTAGCACGTGTAGTGGTGCTACTATCCTAGCAAAGTCCTTTATGAACCTCCTATAGTAATTGGCGAGGCCTAGGAATTTTTGTACTTCTTTGACGCTTCTAGGTGCTGGCCAGTTCAGGACTCCTTTCACTTTCTCTTTTTGCATCTCCACTCCTTTTGGACTGATTACTACTCCTAGGAACTCTACTTCTCTTACTTTCCATTTGCATTTCTCTGGTTTCATGAACAGGTCGTTCTCTTCCAATCTCCTTAGTACTTCCTCCACCAACTCATCATGTCTCTCTTCCATATCTGTGGCTACTAAAATGTCGTCAATGAAGGTTGCTATGTCCCCTTGGTTTATGAGGTCCCTGAACAGGTCATTCATCATTGCTTGGAAGGTGGCGGGGGAGTTTGTCAACCCAAAGTACATGACCGTAGGTTCATACGCTCCAATGTGTGTTGTGAACGCTGCCTTCCATTTGTCTCCTTCCTTGATTCTGACATTATTGTACCCCCATCTCAAATCCAACTTCGTAAACACCTTTCTCTTTCCTACTCCATCCAATATGTCTGCAATGAGGGGTAAAGGATATCCATTTTTTATTGTCCACTGGTTTATGTGTCGATAGTCTTGTACCATTCTCCATGTACCATCCTTTTTCGCTACAAAGTGTACTGGCGATGTCTATGGTGACTTGGAGGGTCGAATGTATCCCTTCCTCAACTGGTCTTCCACAAATGTCTGTACCTCCTCTCTTTCCTCTCTCAATAGTGAGTATACTTTCCCCTTTCTTGGCATAAATCCCTCCTTTAATTCTATGGCATGGTCCCAGATCTTTCGTACTGGCATCCTTTTTGACTCCTTTTTTCCAAATACTTTCTTCCACTTCCAAAATCTCCTGGACACCAGCCTTTTTAACACTTC
Source organism: Leucocoprinus sp. KB1807203 (assembly GCA_019327925.1). Lineage (NCBI taxonomy): Eukaryota > Fungi > Basidiomycota > Agaricomycetes > Agaricales > Agaricaceae > Leucocoprinus > Leucocoprinus sp. KB1807203. Next base: position 309,351 of record JAHTMQ010000046.1, on the reverse strand, counting down.
CTTGTCCTCATCCCTTTCCATCTTTCTTACTTTCTTCTCCTTCACTTCTTGCTTTCTTCTTCCACATATAGGTGGGCAACATGTTATCTTCACTTCTCCTTTCTCCCAGTCTATTTCAGAATTGTGGGCTATTAGCCACGGTATTCCCAGTATTACCTCTGTCTTTCCTAGGTTGCACACATCCATTCTGGCTCTTTCTATATATCCTTTAAAGAACATATTGCACTCGACCTGATGTGTTATAGCCCCCCCCACATTTGCCGTTCCATCTACATTCCTAACTAGGAGGGGTTTTTTCAACTTTTCCATTTTAAACCCCTTTTCCTTTGCAAAGGTCGTGTCCATGAACAGACCTGTCGCCCCACTATCTAACAACACCTTTACTGCTATTCCTTCATGACTTTCTAACTTCTCTAGCCCTACTTTCAACCAGACTTCCCTTAATGGTCGTAGTGTGCGTCATATGTCTCTTGCTCTCTCAGTTGTATTGATGGAGTTTGATTTATTGCTCAATTTTTCCAGGTGCAATACACTGTATATATTATTGGAGGCCAGCCGAGAGCTCACTGTCCTCCATTTTCTTTTGCCGACTCCTGCGGCATTTCTACTACTCTTCCCCTATGTCTTTCCCAGTAGTTTTTGGCCATATGGCCCCACTTTCCACACACATAGCATGTCCTGTCTCCTCCCCTTCCTCTGTCCACATCTATTGCATTGGGGTCTCTCCTTGGACCCATTTGAGCTCCTCCTCTATTAGGTATATTTCCTCCTCCTCCTCCTCTGTACTCTCCTCCTGTTCTCCATGTTATCTGTCCCCCTCTTCCCCTATATGATCCTCCCCCTCTAGGCTGCGCATTTCCCCCTGGGCGTGCCGCACTCCTCCCCAATACTCTCTCCTCTGCCCTGCTCTGTTTCTGGTTTCTATCTAGTCTTACTGCCCTTTCTTGCCACTCTCCAATAGTGGTTGGCAGTTCCTCTGCTTCTGCTAGCTTCCTCCTGATGGCCCCGTTTAGTCCTCTTTTAAATTCTTCAATGAGGGGCCTTCCCTCATAACCACTTCCTCTGGCAACCTTTTTGAATTCCTGCACGTATTTGTCACAGGTTCTCCTTCCTTGCTCAATTGTTCTCAGCTGCTCTATCTTTTTCTCCTCCTCCAATGTCTCCCCAAAGTCGTCCCTTATTTTTGCAAATAGTTGCTCTGCTGACTCCACCTCTGACTCCCCCTTGGTCAACTCGTCCAATAGATTATCCTTCCATGCCTCTGCTATTCCCCCCTGCACGTATGACAATACCCAGGCCACCTGGGTTGCTGCTGCTTCCTCCGTCATCTTCATCCTAATATATAGGCGAGCCGCATTGATGAACGCGCTCACCTCTTCCATCCTTCCACTGAAAACTTGAGGTCTTGTGACCTCCACTCTGCTCCCTTGCTGTTGGAGGAGCATGGTATTGACCTGCTGTTGCAGGGTTGTGATCATGGCAAGGAGTTGCTCCTCTCTGGTTTGGGGGACAGGTGCTGAAGGGTATTCTCCCTGTTATTGTTGTTGTTGGCGAGACATTGGTAATGGTGATGGTAATATTGATGTTTCCTTGTAGGAGGATGAGCAATCTTCTTCGTCTGTACTTATGGCTGACTACTGACTAAAAAGGATGAAACAATACTATCCCTAAGAAGGGAATCCCTAAGCTAGGCGGGCCTTTAAGAGGTTTTCCGTTGTTCCCCTGCATAGACCAATCACAATGGATTGGTAGCACGGAGCTACTAGTGAAGAACTAATTACGAGCCTACTCGATATAGAAGTCAGGTCTCAGGCAGGGACACGAGCTTTGTCCAAGCCGTCTACCCACTGTCCCTAACTGACAGTGAAGTCCCCTTTATAGCTAGGGCCCGCTATCCAAGAGGCTTGAGAGCGCTGTGCTCCCTAGCGAGGAAGGGTGTAAAGTAAGTGTGATGGGGGAAATCACTCACGGGGCTGGTATAAAGCCAACTGCGCCTTTAAGTGATTTTGAGCAGGGTTCGAGGTGAACAGTGCTCAGATGTGGTATCGAGTTCTTGTGTTATCAATAGGCAGTGAATGCCCTTAGTGATCACCCTAGGTGGATGTTCAAGAAGAACTCGATGGAGTTCTTCATTGGATTGCAGTCCTACTTATACTACTACTACAGTGGCTGTACCCTAAAACCCCACGATCACATGCTCTTTCCAGAATGTTCTATGATCACCTGACCCTGTCACATGATTTGACTTACTGTCTCCACCCTATTTATATTCTTACTCTATTGTATGCTTGTAGGGTTTTGGATTCAGTGTTCAAATGCATGGGAAACCTTTTCCTGTTTTGGGCTCTCATAACATATATGCAAACTTTGCTATTCCCAACCATTCAGGCCATTGTTCTTGCCTATGATCAATAAACATTCTCAAGTATTGCTCTAACTCCTGGTTTACCCTTTCTATTTGCCCATCTGTCTATGGGTGAAATACTGTTGACAATTTACTCTTAATCCCCAACATCCCATTTAACTCTCTCATTAACCCTGCCGCAAATTGGGGTTCTCTATCTGAAATGATGCTTTCTGGTAGCCCATGCAGTTTCCACACATTATCTCTAAACAACCTTGCTAATCCCTCTACTGATGTCTTCTCTGTAGTTGGTATAAAATAGACCATTTTGGTTAACCAATCCACTACTACTAGAATACTATTGTATCCCTGTGCTAAAGGCAACTTAGTGATAAAGTCTGCTGATATATGTATCCACAGTTTTTCTGGAATTGAGTTTGGCATTAATTTTCCTGCTGGTTGTTCTGTGTGGTTTTGAATGCACTGGCAAGTGTTGCACCCCTTTATATATCATTTCACCTCTTTAGTAATCCTTGGCTACCAAAAGTTTTGAGTGACCAGTTCTACTATCTTCTACTGTCCTCTATGTCCTCCTACTGGCATATTGTGATGTAGCCTGATAATTTCTGCCCTTAATTTATCATCTTTTGGCATATACACTTTTCTCTCTCTATACATAACGCTGTTTACCTCTCTCTATTCTTCATCTCTTAATATCTTTACCCCTGCTCTCTTTATTTCCTCCACCACTTTTACTACCTCATTGTCTTTTACTTTTGACTTCCTGACTTCCTCTAATAGATCCACTCCATCCACTATTATTTCTACCATCTCCGTTTTTCTTACTTCCAGCTACTCTGGTTTTACCAACCTCTAGTCCTCATTGTCTTTTTCCACTTCCACTTCCCAGTCCGGTCTTCTACTTAGACTATCCGCTTTCCCCATCTTACTTTCCAGAATATGCTTCAGCATAAAATTAAATCTCAACAGGTATAGAGCCCATTTTGCTTGTCTCCTATTTAACTTCTGTGCTTTCATGAAGTACTCAAGATTCTTATGATCAGTCCAAATCTCGAATTTAGTTGCTGCTTCTTTCAGGAAATGCCTCCACACTTCTAAACATCTAACGACTACTAACATCTTCTTGTCATGTATCTTGTAATTTCTTTCTGTATTACTGAGAGACTTGGAAATGAAAGCAACTGGCCTCTACATTTCATCTGAGCACTTTATTGATAGTACTCCTCCAGTAGTGTAATTTGATGCATTGGCTTCTACTCTGAATTCCTTATCTAAGTCCAGTGCCACTAATACTGGTTTCATTGTGAACACCCTTTTGAGTTTGTCAAATGCTTTCTGCTGTTCCACTCTCCACTGCCACTTTACATCTTTTCTCATCAGCATGTTTATAGACCTTGCTACTCAAGTGAAATCTTTGATAAACCTCCTATAATAGTTTGCGAGGCCCAAGAATTTCCTGATGTCTTTCACATTTTTGGCTCTGGCCAACTGAGTACTCCATCTACTTTCTCCTCCTCCATTTCTATTCTCTTAGGCTCTATTACTACTCCTAGGAATCCAATTTTTCTTACTTTCCATACACATTTCTCTGGCTTGATATACAAGTCATTTTCTTCTAGCCTCCTCAGTATTTCTTCCACAATCTTATCATGTCCTTCCTCTGTTTCTGTTCCTACTAGCACATCATCTACAAATGCAGCAACTTTTCTTTTATTAATCAAGTCCCTCAGAATTTTATTCATTATCGCCTGGAATGTAGCTGGCAAATTTGTCATCCCAAAGAACATAACTGTTGGCTCGAAGGACCCTATATGCGTTGTAAATACTCCCTTCCACTCATCTCCTTCTTTTATCCTCATGTTATTGAACCCCCACCTCAGATCCATTTTAGTGAACACCTTCTTGCTATCCATATTGCTGATTAGCTCTGTAATTAGTGGTAGCGGGTAGTTATTTTTCACTGTCTGGTCATTTAGATTGCGGTAGTCTATTACTATCCACTTACTCCTATCCTTTTTGCCTACAAAGAAGACTGGTGATGTTTGAGGGGATTTTGATAGTCTGATATACCCTTTTCTCAGTTGATCTTCCACAAAGTTCTGGACCTCCTCTCTCTCGTTTTTGAATAGAGGGTAAATTCTTCCCTTCCATAGTTTGAACATCTCCTTGAGATCGATAGCATGATCCCAAACTTTTCTAGTTGGTATTCTTTCTGACTCTACTTTCCCAAACACTTTCCTCCATTTTAGAAATTTCCTTGGGACCAATTCTTCAATTTTCCTATAGTTTTCTTCAATTTCCTCTTCTCTTCCCCAATCTTCTTTGTCATTGATTGCCTATCTGACAATTTTCTCTTCCTCTAGGGTTACTACCCTTTTTCCTTTCTCGACTCCTCTTGGTCTTGTTCTACCACATAAAGGTGGGTATCTTGTCATTTTTACTTCTCCAGTTTCCCAATTGATTTCCAGGTTATACACCTGTAACTACAGCATTCCCAGTATTACTTCCATTTTTCCTAGGTCACATACATCCATCCTCATCCTTTCTACATGACCCTTGTAGTACACATTTGCTTCTACCTGATGTGTAATAGCTTCTCCACTGTTGTTTATTTTATCTACATTTCTGACTATTATGGGTCTCTTTAGTTTCTCTAGCATAAACCCATGTTTTGCTACTGTCCTCTTGTCTATAAACATCCCCATTGTACCACTATCCAAGAGTACTTTTACTGCAACACTCTCATGAATGTCTATCTTTTCTATCCCAATATTCAACCACACTTCTCTCAGTATTTTGAAGATCCATTTGACCTCCCTTTGTCTATCCTCCTCTTTTGCTGTGCTTTCTGGGGCTCCTGCCCATGTGCCACTCTACTGCACTTTTCCCTTTTTGGGGTACACCACCTCTGTCTCTTTCCTTTTCTGACATCTACACTACTTTTACCTGCTTGAAATCACTCTCTGTTCTCTATTCTCCTCCACATGGCATCCCTTCCATCCACACCTTTCACACTCTATATACAATACTATTACCTCCTTTGTATACCACCCTAGCTCTAACAGGCATGCCTCATCTAGAATGCTCTCTCTACAGTGCTTCTGCACTTTTTGTCATAGGACATATACCAGACTCCTCTTCCACTTCTTTTGCTATGCCTTTTGTGGCATGACCACATGCGCTGTCTCTTCTACCACTTGCAACTTCTTTTCTCCTTTCCAAAGAGGACACTCTCTGCACTTATGTCCCTTTTCTCCATACTTAAAACATTCTACTTTCACCGTCTCCTGCTTCCTGATCATCCTCTTCTTCACATCACACTGCATCACCCTACTTGACAATACTTCAAATTTATTTTGGGGAGCAGTTCCCCTCTTCTCCTTTCCTTCCTTATTCCTGCAATTTTAGACCAGGTGCCTGAACCCTTTGTGTTATGAGAGCCCCAAGCAGGAAAAAGTCTCCTGTGTATTCAAACACTTAGTCTAAAATCTCAAAGTGTACAATGGGGTTAAGATATAAATAGCAGGGGAACTTAAGAAGCCAAGTCACATGATAAGGTCATGAGGTTGTAGAACATTCTGGAGGAATATGTGATCATGGACTAGTAGCAGTACAGCCACTGTAAAAGTAGTATAAGTAGTAGTCCAATCCAATGAAGAACTCCATCAAGTTCTTCTTGAACATCCACCTAGGGTGATCACTAAGGACACTCACTGTCTCTCGATAATATAAGAACTCAATTCCCAATGGTAAAGTCAGTAGAATAGTTGTTTGCAAAGATAAGGAATGACTTTGGAGAAACATCAGAGGAGGAAAGAAAGATAGAGCAGCTAAGAACAATTGAGCAGGGGGGAAGGACCTGTGACGAGTATATACAGGAGTTTAAAAAGGTCGCCAGGGAAAGCGGCTATGAGTATCACAAATAGCTACTTACTGATTTGTGATTGGTTGATTTGATAATCAAAGTGTTCAAAAAAGCAAAGTTAGACAAGCAGCAAAAGATGTTGTTAAGTCTAAGGTTTATCCTTAGACATACAGTTCTTAAATACATGATTGTGGTGGTCTGTGTACTAGAACAGCCTACTACATGATCACTACCTATTGTTCTATATATAGGAGTGCTATTGTTCTTGAAATAGAGATAACCTAACCATCTTAGGGCAGTCCTTTGTTCTATTCAAGGACAGATGATAATCTATGAATAAAGATCAGTTGTTATGTGCAAACATTGAGGACCTTGTATCTCCATGGGATCTTATTGCCTCGGGATCTATTTATAGCCGAAAGAAGCGCATTGAAGAGAGCTTCACGATGGTCATTGAAGCAAATGATTACGTTAAGTGGTTCCTGAGATATCAGCAATTTAGTGTCTGGTAACTTGGTGATCACTGACTGATCTGCTGATAACTCAGTGAATACTGATTGCTTTGAGATGTTTTTGGTACTGTTTGAAAAGTCTTTTTAAGGGCTTTTGGTGGCCATTTAGATCATTGAAATTGGTCAAGTATTCCTGGAGTTATGGTCCAAATAAAGTTTGTGACAGGAACTCAAGGTGGTATTCACCACGGAACTCATTCTGGCCATCCCAGACATTGATAGGGAGATGAGAGTGGAAGCAGATGCCTCAGATTATGTGACAGGGGGGGTGTTATTGACGAAGTGCAAAGATGGCAAATGGAGGCCAGTGGCTTTTATCTTTAAATTGCTAAATGCTACTGAGTGGAATTATGAAATTTACGATAAAGAGATATTGGTAGTAATAAGATGCCTAGAAGTGTGGAGGCATTATTTGGAAGGAGCAAAACTCAAATTCAAAATCTGGACAGATCACAAAAACCTCCAGTATTTCATGGCGAGTCAGAAATTAAACCGAAGACAAGCAAGATGGGCCCTATACCTATCACAGTTTAGTTTCATGTTGAAGCACATTCCAGGAAAGAGCATGGGGAAGGCAGATGGATTAAGCAGAAGGCCAGACTGGCAGGATGGAGTGAAAAGAGATAACGAGAATCAGAAATTAGTGAAGCTGGAGTGGATTAGGAAAGCAGAAACAATAATAGAGGAGGAAAACCTAAAAGAAAGAATCAGGAAGGGGATGAGAAAGTTGTAAAAGCAGTAGAGGAGCTGAAAAAGACAGGAATCAAGATGCTGAGAAACAAAGAATGGGAAGTAGAAGATGGAATAGTAATGAAGGAAGGAAGGATATACATGCCAGAAGGGGATCTCAGAAGGAAAATAATACAATTACACCACGACACCCCAGTAGGAGAGCATGGAGAGAGATAGAAAACGACGGAGTTGATTGGCAGGAATTACTGGTGGCCAGGAATAACAAAAGAGGTAGAAAGATATGTGGACAGATGCAATACTTGTCAAAGGTACAAGAACCGAAGCAAGGTACCAGCAGGAAAGCTAATGCCCAATGCAATCCTACAAAAACCATGGAGTCATATATCAGCAGATTTTATCACCAAACTGCCCCTAGCCCAGGGATATGATGCAATTCTGGTAGTATGCGATTGTTTTAGTAAAATGGCACATTTTATAGCAACAACAGAGAAAACATTAGCAGAGGGACTTGCAAAGCTGTTTCGGGACCATGTATAGAAGTTGCATGGGCTTCCAGAAAGCATCATATCAGACAGGGGAGTGCAGTTTGTGGTGGGAATGATAAAGGAGCTGAATAACTTACTAGGGATCCAGACAAAGCTCTTTGACGGCCTATCACCCCCAAACAGATAGGCAAACAGAGAGGATAAACCAGGAGCTAGAACAGTACCTAAGAGTCTTCATCAATCACAGGCAAGAGCAGTGGCCGGATTGGTTGGGAATGGTAGAGTTTATATACAATAACAAGGTCCATGTGGCAACAAAAACATCGCCATTCAAAGCAAATTATGGTCAAGACCCAAAGATGGGATTTGAAGGAAGAAGGAAGGGGAAGTACGAAGTGGCAGAAAAATTTGTAGAGAGAATGAGAAAAATCCAGGAGAAAGTGAAAAAGCAGCGTTAGGGAAAGCACAGGAGGAGATGAAGAAGTTTGCAAACAGAAAGAGAAGGGAGGAGGAAGAATACAGAGTAGAAGACTTAGTACTGCTAAGCACAAAGGATTTGAAGTGGCAAATGAAAGAAAGAAGATCGGAGAAACTGACCAAATGCTTTGTAGACCCCTACAAAGTAAAAGAAATCGTCTCGAGTAACGCGATAGAGTTAGAATTACCTAAATCTATTAAAATACACCCTGTAGTTAATGTAAGTAGAGTACGACTCTATAAACCACAGGTAGAGGGACAGAAGAAGATACCACCAAAACCAGTTATTATCGAGGGAGAAGAGGAGTTTGAAGTAGAAAAAATTCTAAACAAAAGAACAATTAGAGGGAAGGAAAAGTTCCTGGTGAGATAGAAAGGCTACATGGCAGAAAAAGACACCTGGGAAAGTAGAGAGAACTTGGAGAATGCAAAGGAATTGGTAGAAGAGTTTGAGAGGGAGTACAGGGAAGAAGTTGAAGAACTAAGGCAACAGGAGCAAGAGGAAGAAGAAAAGGAGTTCAGCTGGGAACTACCTAGGGAATTCACAGCAAAACTACTATACAGTTGGGGAAGAAAAAGATATGAAAGGGAAAGGGAGAGAAGATGGGACAAAAACTGGGATTGATGGAAAAATTCCTCAGGACAAGGAAACTTGAAGGAAGGGCCATGTTATGAGAGCCCCAAGCAGGAAAAAGTCTCCCATACATTTGAACACTTAGTCCAAAACCTCAAAGCATACAATGGGGTTAAGATATAAATAGCAGGGGAACTTAAGAAGCCAAGTCACATGATAAGGTCATGAGGTTGTAGAACATTCTGGAGAAACATGTGATCATAGACTAGTAGCAGTACAGCCACTGTAAAAGTAGTATAAGTAGTAGTCCAATCCAATGAAGAACTCCATCGAGTTCTTCTTGAACATCCACCTAGGGTGATCACTAAGGATACTTACTATCTCTCAATAATACTTTGCAACTCCAACATTCTCATTCTTTTTTTCCTTCTAATTTTACCCTTAATGAAGTAAGGGTATGCTTTTGTTTGAGCAAGTTGCTTATTAATGAGTTGTATTATTGCAAAGACATGATGCTATGTCTCTGCAAGGGTATAGAAGTAATGTTAATTCTTGCTAATTACAACTATGTTTGCTGGGGCGCAAGATCTTCACCCAGCCAAATGCCTACTGCCCTACTAACTACTACCTTAATAGTAGGGTTAAACTATCACCTCAAAGAGAGGATCCCTACTCTAGACAGCCTTCTAGAAGTAACTATCACTCCTCTGCATATACCACTCACAATGGAGTGCAGCACAAGGTTTTTACTAAGAAAACAGTAACTAATAACACTATCCAGTTATAAGGTCAGGTCTAGAACATGATGCCTGGGTTTGGTACCGCATCTCCATCTGCAGTCCCTAACTGACTGCAAAGTCCCCTTAAGCCAAGAGCCTGGCTATATATAGAGGTGGCTAGTGATTGTAATAACCACTGGCCAAGGGTTGATTTATATGAGAGTAAGAGTGAGCAAGGTCCAAGATGAACAGTGTTCAAGAAGTGGATATTAAGTTCTGGTGTAAGGACTTAGACTGAGATGTCTTAGAACTACTCCTAGTCTGAGTTGACAAGGAGAACTCAATGGAGTTCCTGTTAAATTTCCTATACTACTTATATAACTACTACATGGTCTGTATACTATCTTCCTACAGTTCCCATGTGACTTAGTCATGTGATGTCACCTGACTGTGACTCATAGCCCTGTGACTCTGTGACATTTAGTTAAGTGATACTTTCTCGCACTCCATCCTTGTGTAGTAAGTCCAGAAAAGAAAAGAAAAGAAAATAATGACTTTAGCCATTTTGCCAAGTCATGACGCTCAGTGAATAACATCTTTTCACACTTTGTATGTACTTTGAAAGGTCTTGATTTGACTCCAGTATCATTGAGATCAATTTCCTGGTTGTGAAGATATAATCAAATGAGGATTGTGACATTACTACTATGGTCTGGTGTTGTTGTAGCATAACTTGCTTTCTTCTCCTTTCTATGTGCCTGTTATGCTGTGTTGCAGCTGTATTGCCTCAATATTGACCTAGTGAGATACACCTGTTCATATATGGTGCTCTAAAGATTAAAAGCAAATTAGTCTAGAAGGAATTTTTTGGATAGATAATAGAAAGAAACCTGGAGTGAGCAAGAGCAGTGCAGACAAATGGTGGCTTACTCACCAAGTATAAAATCCAGTTAGTGTGTGTGAATGGAAAGTCGTAGGATTCTGCAGTGAGCATCAGCAACGACAACAAGGTAAGAAAACTAGTGCAAATTTTCCGTGGTTACTTACAATGGAGCAAATATTTCGCTGAGAATCTACTTTATTGTATCTTTTATTTAACAGAACCTTCATGCATAAGATAATCTTGATAGAAGTAGTGATTCAATAGCCACAGTACGGTGTGTATTAATTACACGGATATGACCTTGTGTAGTGGTATTATACAATCAGCCAATGAACATCAATGAGAGCCTAGCACAGGTCTCAAGATCGTAAGCTACAACATTTAAATCAAGATATATCACTCAGAAAAGAAAGAAAATAAAATATGGAGTAGTCCTGTTTTTTACAACAACCATACCACATCGCGCGCCAATTGTTCACTGTCTGGGAATCATTGGTCTTGTGCATATGATCTAAATGTCCCCACTCCTAATCGCCGCTCGGGCACAGAGGTTTGACTTCGTGATCTTTCCTGCAGCTCAAAATGCACGGTATGTTCAATGTGGGGTGGAACGATACAAGGTTTCTCTATCACGCCGGGTACTGGGGAGGAAGAGAGATCCTCAGGTCTCAATGACTCGGCAGCAAGCCTTTCTAAAGGCACCCCAGAGGAGTCCTCAGTGATCACCACCGGTTTCTGAACCTGAGATTGGGCCTCAGATACTGTTGCCGTTGCACTGCTGTCTGTGACTGCACCCTGTGATGTGTATACATTAGTTGAGAGCGTACCACCACGAGTGGTGTTACCACTGCCAGTATGGTTAAACACAATGGACCCATATGGTCTGCGAGGTAACCAGAATATCCAGGCTCTCATCAGATCCTGGCAAAATATTGTTTCGGCAAAATTAAAATTTGGGGTATTCAGCAAATACCTTTTGAGTGCCAAATGCAATGGCGATGAATATTGGCACTAAATTTTCATTAATTATGGTTCCGAAGATATAGAGAATCCCAAACTCCTACAAATTGGATAAATAAGGCTTGTTTCATCCGGTGCTGGAAACACAAAGGCCAGTGTAGATAACCTATAATCGAGTTTCACAAACTTTCACTGTTTGTAGGGGAAAAAATAGCTCACGCAAAAGCTATCACTGCGGCAATGGTGGAGAAAAACAAGCGGAGGTATACGGTCAAGAATAATTGACGATCTGTTCGTGTGAGGCGTCTGAAAACATCCCAGTGCCGATACATAATGTAACCAGTCCAAACTATGGAGAAGTAGTGTGATTAATAGTTCATGAAAAGAATAACAGTTCTGTACCCTCAAGGGGAACAAGAATGACCATGTTTACTATAACTAGGGTGGCGGATACAATGTCCCTGCAGTCATTTGTTTTAGTTCTTAGGAAAAGAAATCATGGTACGTAGTTCTAAGTTCACTCACGGTATGTTATCTCCTAAATGACAGTAGAAATTATTTCCTGCTCGCTCCACGCGATCCAGTCGTTTCCCTGGAAAAACGAGCTATTTCTATTTATTGATTCTGGTAAGATCCAACTGTTGTTGAATCTTGCCTACCAGTAGCACTTCAAGGATCACAGATAAGAATACCAGCCATGGAGTAACAACCAGCTAGAACTAAGATTAACAATAAAGGAGAGACTGAGACCCCAGCTCACCCAAAATGTTCTCCACGAACTGTAAGGTCTTGGGTTTCCCGACCGTAGTCCATGTACAATGAGGGAAAACTAGGGAAACCCTGGGTTCTAGCTCGAAAGAATAGTTGTCGATATAATCACCTCGATGTAATAGCATGTCATGCCCGTGGCCACTCTTTTTGTGCAATCAGTAGGTGTGGACCGGATCTGTAATAAACCTACAGTGTAGGAACGGCATAAATAAGAAGACTTTGAAATGCACATAGCCCAAATGGTGGATCAGGTCCTTCTTGTTTTCCTATCAGCAAGGCGTAGCTTATCGAGTAGACGAGCCATGCTGCGATCAGGCTATACCATCCTATACTTCGATGGACATTTTTCGACAGGATTGCTGGAAGAAAGGTACAAAGAGAGAGTACAATGGCCACGAAGACAACAACGTCAAAGAAGACGACAAGGGAGTGGTGGGAAGGCATGATTAGTGGTATTGGTAACAAGGACCTGTTGTTTCGGAAAGGAAAGAGAGTCAATCTGAAGTCATGAAATGGCTTGAATCACTAGACGCCCTTGGCTGAGGACGGACTAGATTCTCACTTGAAAAGATTTTGACAGAGTTCTCATCACTGGGTGCGCTGTCAATAACACAAATCACTAGGCCATACGAAGTCTTTTCTGAAATTAATTTCTCACGGGAATTGACCCAGGTGGAATGGCTGTGCGATGGTATCGCCGACCTCCTCGGGCTCCAAGCATCTAGAGATATTTTTACATAGCTGAGTGTGTCCAGTAAGAAATGGCTTGGCAATGGACAATGAGATCCCACCGCTCATGGATGCAGCACGTTGCTTCCATTGCGCGGGGATCAGGACGAACAATGTCAATTTAAACGCGGTGATCCGACCCATAACAGTGAAGAGGGCACCTAAACTAAGATTTGGTCATGGGTTGTTGCCGAGTTGTGCCGGAATGTTTCCGTCAACACTCGGGAGCTTTTCGTCCGATCAAATGTTTGTTGTGCCTTGATGCAACAATGTTTGTGCCATCAGGTGGAAATCACTTACTGAGAATCCTGATCAGATATATAAAGAGGGGTAACGAAACTCGCTGCAAACTCGCAACGAACTTCTATATAGCGTAGCGCTCGATATTCCAACATACCACAAGGAGAGTACTGAACGAGGCTATTCGGTTCATCAATGAAAGCGACTTAACTACGGCTTCCCTTAGACTGCACAAGCAGATAAGTTCTATCAGAGGTAATTGCATCAACGTATCCAAGCGCGGTCCCAACAGCGACCGTGTACGCGTTAATCCGCAAACAGACAGATACGACCAAAAAAAATTCGTTCCTCCCGCATTGACGCCTCGATGAAGCCAGAACAAGCGCCTGCGGGAGGATATCATACAAAGATTGTGTGCATGGTGCAAGTCTAAGATTTGATAAACCAGGCCGGAGAGCCAGGTCGCGATGGACAAGAGGACACAAACTCTGAAGCAGGAGAGGGGGATCGGCGATCTTAACCAGGCGTCTGCAATTTTAATAGATCCATGAGACTTCGACGATGGTAATCCGCTGATATATCACTGTCGGATGAGTACAAAAAGTAATCACTCCTAAGTCCGCAGTCGCATGGGTTGCACCAATTAGGACTAGAGTAGTCCTCATCGGAGTCTTCATCGTTTGAAGCTCAAGAGGCGATTCATTGCCAAAGCTTTCGGGCACAGAAGTGGAGAAATGGATAGGAAGCTTGTCTGCTTTGACAACCATGCATGAATTCTCCACTATACGATGGATGAAACTGGATATGAAACCTATGTGGCTGGTCCGCCAAGGTTGATCAACTATTGAAACAGTAGCAGGAACCGAGATGGACATAAGGAGGCTATTTCATTCCACGAAGTAATACCGCCAGTTACATCTGCATCATTCCAAAAACCTGGGTTTGCAGGGACTTCATGTCGTGGGTTGAAGGTCTACCAGGCACCAACAAGCAGTGTCAGCGGATTTTGCTGTTCCAATGCGTCTTTTGTGCGGGAGTTGAATGCCATACAATACCATTGAACTCTGACCGAAAGTACGCTGACCGTCAGATAATCTTTCAACGACCAAGAGTGTGAGTGCAAGAGGAAATCAGTTAGAGAATGTGATTAATGTGTACAGTCGGAAACAAGCAGCCAGAATTCAGAAGGATTCTTTGACACGACCGGGAACTGTGGGAGTAAGTCTGACGGTTCACAGAACTTTTCTCACCCCTTTTATCCCACACTTTATGTCCAAAAAATGCAAAAACTCTTTCAAAGGAAAAACAGTCTTTCTTCCTGTGATTCTCGGCTTTCAAAGATCCAAAAACGGCGGCGACGAGCTATCGATCCCTCAATTGGTTACTATATCTATACCGAATATGCTACTGGATTTAAGGGAGCAGAGAATGTCCAGATGGCTAATAGCTCTCGGGATTCGGTGTCAAACCCAATTACTGACAGAACTTCTGTTTGTTCTGACTTGCCGTGTCCTCTTAAGACGAGGTATCATAACTAGTCATAGGAATTCACTGTCCAAGGCTCATCGCCTCATCCAGTGTAGAACAGCTCGAGAACGTTATAACAGTGGAAGAATTTCTTCGTCAAGGCGGTTCCAACCATCAGGAAAGGTCCAGAGCGCCTCGGTTGGCGCCTTCTACTCGTTTTCTCGATGAATCTAGTGTCGATCACCTAAAACTACGGTCAAGAACAGTAATCAGAAACCGGTCTCCGGAATTGGGGTCTTCCTCTGTATGTTCTGATTCGTATGCGATACCGTCCAAACGCCAGGAGCGGAATCTGTGTCACGGACGCAGACAGAAGCGGGGTTTTAGGGAGCGCATATATCAGGCTGCTATTGCTTCTGGGGTCGAACCTATTAATGTTCTTGTCCAACCTAAGGATACGCCCCTCTCAAAACCACCCCTTTCTTTCCAACTAATGTCTCCTCCTCGGTCACGATGTAATCGGGGTTCGATCTTGACCCCTAATAGAAAAAATAACCCCTTTCAAGATCCGCGTTTTACCCGTGCTCTTTACCCAAATAAACCAAAAGTTCCATTGTCTCGCTGGCATACCACTTTACCCCATCATTCAAAAATATGCAATCAAGAAACAGGAACGAAAGAAACGAATGCTACACAGTTGACTTTCAAACCCTTACATTTCATACCTCTTCTGCAAGCGGAAGAAGGTTACAAGGCGCTCTTCATGCAAGCTCAGCCAGTGAGTGATTTAACGCGAAATTGAAAATTCGATCACTGGGTAGCTTAGCTGAAAGTCTGATATTTGGGCGTCTTCTGATTTGCTTTCGTCCAAACGTCTACTTACCCAGAATTAATCTGTGACAATTAGATCACAGAAGTTGTTAGCTCTACCTTTCGATGCCTAGAAGCGTTTCATTGTCGTCCATCCTGGTTTTGTAGTCTCATTTTCTTCAGGAATGTCTATTACCCAGAGTCTGAGAAACAGGGCTAGATACCAAATGTATTTTATAAAGGGTTAGACGAATAGCATTCCAGTCTTCCGAAGTAGAACTGTTTCTGTCTTAAAATTGTTTTCCTCTCAGAATCTCTTTTTTATATGAAAGGCACTGCGGGTGATTGTTCTGGAAATCCGCCATGGGTTATGTCTCATTTTCGGTTTTGGCATAGTGTACACTTGAACCTTTTTCGAAAGATGGGACCTTCAAAGGTTCTACAGAAGTCATCCACCTCTTTCAATGCTCGAACTTGAAAAAGATGTGATGCGTCACTTGTCGGAAAGTCGAATACACAGGAAAAAAAGATGAATTTTTCGGTGGAGAATCAGCTCCTAACACAGAACGATCCCACATCTTGAGAGTAAGGTGTATCTTGGCCTTTCCTAATCCGATCCTCCCCGTCCCTTTTTTTACCTGTAAGAGGAACGAAAAACAGCATGGTCAACGGAGTCGTCGTGAGGTGTGGCAGCTAAAATTGAGAGTGTAGGATAACTTGCGGATACAAAATATAATTGAGAAAATAGATACGAGACTTTGAGGACGAGCAAAAACAACTCAGAGCTGTGGAATTTGTTTCCAGAGCTGCTGAATTGTTTTTTAGTTTTTCTTATTCTTCACACATTTCGTGTGGAATTATTTAGTGCTTAAGATGAGGTTCGAACGTCCAACCTGTTGCATCAGTCGTGGAACTTTCTGCATTCAGGTCTCATGCTCCAACAGCTCAGCCATCTCTCCAGCTGAAAGTTCATCAACTTCTTATCACACAACACCTAAATTGGTCATAATTGTCATTTAAAAAAAATCATTTTCGTGCTTCACGTTGTCATTGTCAACTACCATCACTCTTCTCCGAAGCATCAACTGAGTTTGTTCGAGGTCATCCCATCATACACAGAGCTATAGTCTGGTGACTTGCAGCTCTATGGTCTTGTGGTATAATCATTTGTCAATTGTGAGGCTGAGTCCTCCAGTTGATTGAACTACGGTACCAGCTCTTCTGGGTTCTCATTTACTTGAATGACACGTTGCTAGACAGGTTGAGACGATGTGATAGTGATGACTGAAGAGAGGGTGAAGGAAATTGGAAAACCTCACTCCCGTCCAGCTATGCGTAGGGATCATCGTATCAAAGAATATTTTGAATTATGATCATTTTGAGGTGTTGTGTAATAAGAAGTTGATAATTATAAACTAGAATATACAAACTCAGACGTCACCGGTGTGGTAGACGACTGAGTGAGCCTAAGCGCAGTGCCGGTATTTATACTAGAATGAATGTTTCACATTTGTCATACAAGTAAAAAGAAAGAAAAAGAAACGACGTCACTATTGATCAGTCTCGTCCAATATTGATGAACTTTCAGCTGGAGAGATGGCTGAGCTGTTGGAGCATGAGACCTGAATGCAGAAAGTTCCACGACTGATGCAACAGGTTGGACGTTCGAACCTCATCTTAAGCACTAAATAATTCCACACGAAATGTGTGAAGAATAAGAAAAACTAAAAAACAATTCAGCAGCTCTGGAAACAAATTCCACAGCTCTGAGTTGTTTTTGCTCGTCCTCAAAGTCTCGTATCTATTTTCTCAATTATATTTTGTATCCGCAAGTTATCCTACACTCTCAATTTTAGCTGCCACACCTCACGACGACTCCGTTGACCATGCTGTTTTTCGTCTTGCTAGTCCCTCACAAGATGGGGAAGAGCAAGATCTGCAGGTACTGATGGAGCGTGGGCTTGAAGTGGACCTACAGTTACTCATCTCTAATCTGCATTCCTAATTGACCCAACAAGTCATCATAATCTACTTCTTGTCTTTCTACCAGAAAAATGCTTTCTACATGTCGCAACGTCCCCATATTAATCGCTGTTACTCTAGTCGTGCTGCCTTTTTATGCAGGGTTACCATGCAAAATGGTAATTGCAGGCCCAAGAGGCAACGTAAACACACTTCTTCGTCAGATACTTTCGGAGAACCTACCCTGGTCGCCACTCTCTGTACCGGCATTTGCTATTCCCCATGAAAACCAGGAAGGACTGGAAGCCAGCATGCAGACCAAATTCAATCGGCACGTAGTAGCCGGTGATGATCTACATTGAGATCTGCCCAATGCCAGGCGGGCAACAGACGACTGCGGTGACTGGAGTAGAAATGTAGATTTCTTCGTCCAAACGTGAGACATTGTTGACAGATATGCTACCCTATGAGATAATTAGCCCAGTGTGTTGAATTCATTTCTCTACACTCAGAGGAGACAACACCATCGGATACTTTGCATTGATAGAACAGCCATCTCGCCGTGCTTCTATTCACCATGTGTTTCTCCTGCGATTCAGTTGTGCAGGAGGCGTAATTGTGCTAAATGATGTAATTTCACCGCATGAAGCTAAAATTATACTGTTATACATGTACAAAAGGCTCTGTCGAAAGATTCAGGAGTTGCCAGACCTTGACTGCGGTTCTACCCGTAAGCAGCGCATATTGGGATAACGTAAGGAAAGTCGCCGACCATTCATGATGGCTTGGACTTCCTCAAACTGACGAACCAGTCAGAACAAAGGGAACAAATGTATTTTCGGTTAACATACCTTGGTCCCCTCTGGCAATGGTATCGTCCTGTGGTGGGAACGCTCAAAACGCTCTCTATATACTATACCCTGCTCTTCTTCGTACTCAATCATCTCCACCGTTACCCACGCCAGTACCAACCGGCCACGTTGGAAGCTTATATGGACGTCTTGTTTCTCAACTTCTGGTGGCATTTCAAAAGTGGCTACCATTGACTTGCCATCGCTTGATTCGCGGAGGGTAGAACTATATATGCAGAACGGTTTCAGTAAATGTTCTTTAGACACGAGAATGACACACACATTGACTTTTGCTTCTTGACAGCTCTCGTTGGAGATACATGTGATTCTATGACTGGTATCCGTACACTTGGACCCTCTTCCTGAACGTGAGTTCCAGAAGCCAGCTGTTGTGGAGCCACTTCGAGAGATTGGACCTTGGGCTTCTCCTTCGCCATCTGACGCTCTTTTTTTTGCCTGATCGCACTCCATACATCATTCAACGAAGCAGTATTAGCGGGTGGGTCAATGATGCCATCAATGGCAGAACCACCAGTATTGGGGAAATTGTACAGTCGATGAATAGCCTGAAGTTGGTGGCTTGAGGACATGGAATTTGATTGCTGAAATTTACGAGAGCCAATTTCGGAATGCGTATCAATGCCGAATGGGTGATCTATGTCTGCGATAGTGGAAGTGCCCAGTAGGGGGAACGCAGATTTATGCTGAGGCAGGTTGCTAGATAAAGTAACACCTTCCTGTGGACTCGCACATAGGTCTCTATGTCTGGGTCCATGAGTTGACATCTAAGTTCCGATATTAATTCAACGTTTTCAAGGTTGACTAGTTCGAGGCCCGCGTGTACAGAAGGAAACAGGCAACGGGTGATCGACCGTAATTGATGCTCTGTAATTCATCCGCACTTGAGATATGTGTCTGCAAACGTGTACCACTTACAGACACAGGCTGGTGCTTGGTTACACTGTCGGCAAGTAAACGGTTTGGTAAACACGAGCGGACAGATGGGCGTTCAGTAAGGATGATTCTGGGCGAGTCAATCCCCCTGTGATAGTCAAAAGCGGGCTTTTGTATTGAAAGCACCACATTGAGCAAGCAAGCCTCGAAACCTCAGATCAGCGGTCTAGAGATCTCATGTTGCTGCCTCGCTGCTAACACGAGGCAAGGTGAATGTGATTATGTCACGTGGTACAAAATGTGGTGATGATCAACACCGGCATCTTTTATACCACCATGAGTGAGTAGTTTCTCCACGATTGATCTTCAGGATGGGCGACACCGTCGTCAGTCATCCAGCATGTTAGACTTCCAATGACCGTTTTCGGGGTTGCGGACGATCATCATCGACTTCTGATCCTTTTTTTCCAATGGCTTCATTGTGTTTTCGTTCTCATCGTTGACACATGTCATCTTGCAGGCATCATGTGCGACATAGCAAAGTGGAATGCTGTTCGGGAAACTAGTGACCGGCTATAATTACAATGTCTACAGCGGACCTAAACGTGATACATTTTTCATCAGGGGGGTTTGAATTTTTTATTAGTGTAACCTGATGTTCCTCGACCCATTCCCAAGCGTCGTTTGACACTAGTGGTTTCCAATGAACTTGTTTTGGTTTCTTCCTCCGCGCGAAAACTACCTTGGTCATTGATAAGATTGACCCGAGCTGATGATTCGAAAGGATAACTGAGTCCTAGTGATTGCCTTCTTGGTTCAGATGGAGGGTGCCGAGATGTTGGTTTTGATCCTTTGGCGCTTATCGCCTTGAGTCCCGGTCTACTCTCATAAGCCATGTGCGTCATTGATATTAGAGGCTGATTAGCATGGTTTTCCACTCTCCTAGAGGAAACGAAGCCTGCCATAAAGTGAGAGGGTTCAAGCTGCCCAAGTTGCGCAGTAGATGGTTTGGGCTCGTTGTACTCAGTGACGTTATGCAGAACATACTTTTTCGCACTTTCATTATTAAATCAGACCTCATGCTAGATTACAATGCACCATTGATGAACATACTATTGAGCAATCTGGGATCGTACTTGTTCTTCTGAAGGTTCAGAGCGACCTAGAATTTGAGATATTGCACGGCTTTCTGAAAAATTCAAGTCTGGAATTATGCCCGTAAATAGTGACTATCAGGGATCAATGTGCAATTCATGGCTGGTAAGGTACTCTTACTTGATTTTCTTGTCTGACTGATACAAGAAAAGGGGACAGGGTCCTATTTTTCGTCTTGCCAGCGATTGTTCTTCTCTCGGCGTGAGACAGATATAGTAAACATTGCGCTCGAGTGCATGCAACATAGAGGAGTCGTCTGATATACCATCAATATTGCGATTTGGTAGTGTGAATACTACCAACCTTTCCTCTTCCACGTCTTCGCTTCTATAGAACGGAAAAGTCCCTTCTTCGACTGCTGAGGCATTAGAGCAGACTTCATCATACAAGTGTAAGTGGTTACCGGCGGGGATAAATACAACCGGCCATTCAAGGCCCTTTGCAGCATGGCAAGTAACAATTGTGACTCTCTATCATCTGATCAGCTAGTCGAGTGATACTGAAAAATATACCTACTTCCTTGTTGTTTACCTCATTCTGATTGTCTCCTTCTGATGATAACATCGAAGCTTGCAAAAACAGACGAAGAGGAGTTGGCCTATATTCTGTCGATCAAGTCATAGTAGAAACTAAGCTTGGAACATACTGTTCCATCAAATCATCCTCATCTTGAATGTCATCAGTTTTGATCTCGCTTGCAAAAGTGATCAGCTCCTCTACGTTCTGCCAACGGCTCTCCCAGTCAGATTGTGTTCTTCTCAAATGTTGTTGATAATCTATGCATTGTAGGAGATTTCGGATAAGATCAGGGGTGGACATGCCCTGGTAGCCAGTTTCAGACCAGTTGAAGGTAATCCAGAAGAAAACACGCCTTTGAGGAGAATCCCTTCAGTTTCTGCATCACCTTCACAAAATCAGTGAGCTTTCGTCTAGCCGATGGGTTGATATCAGGGATGCGATGTTCACATATTTTTTCAGCAGTTTTCAGCATAGAGAGTTTACTGCCGCGAGCACTATCAGATAGTTGCTGCAGTGTCTTTGAAAAATCAACGCAAGAGCAATTGTCATTTTTTACCGAGACGAAGAGTACCAACAGACGCTTACCTTCTCTCCAATACCTCGGGCAGGGACATTAACTGCTCGAAGGAAAGCAGAGTCATACTCAGGATTATCAATCAACTGCAAGTATGCTAATAATTCTTTTATCTTATAAAGGGCTTCAGTCTGCAGCAGAGTTATCAAACAAACAAAAATGCTTACCTCTAAGCGTTCGAAAAATCTATGCCCACCTAGCAAGCGGATTGGTATGCCTTCCCTCTGGAAAGCATTTTCCAGTGTGCGCGACAAGGCCGTAAATCGTACTAAGGGGTTGGTCAATCCAAGCCTGGGCAAGTACAGCAGAGAACTAACAAAGAACAGCAAAATCTCCGTAGTCAAGAAGACCACCTGTGTGAGCAATTATCCTTCTGACCTCTGTCGCAATGCCGGTTGCTTCATCGTGCTCAGAATTCCGTAAATGGAGCACGGGTCTGCTTCCCGTCGGGTGCGAGGTGAATAAGGACTTGCGAATCCGATTTTGGTCTAGATGTTCCATGGCATCGATGCTACGAAGGATTTGGAAACATACCTTGTGCGACAATTGCGAGGCTTGCGTTCAGAATGGATCGGGTGGATCGGTAATTTTGTTCCAATAATATTTGTTCCGTAAGTGGGTAATCTAAAACTGCTGAGCATGATTCCCATTCCAGACACATCCAACTCCTACCTTCTTGCATTCGAGCAAGGTTTCCAACCTCAGCAGATCGCCAACCATAGACTGGTCCAGAGTGAGACGAGACCACATCATATGAAAAGACACGAACTTGACTGGTCCGGGTCACCAACAACCGTGAGGCATTTGTGGATGGCAAGAGAGCGCATGAGCTCATATTGCGTTATATTAGTGTCCTGACTGTTTGAAACGTTAGATTTTCTGCATGATATACTGCTGGAACGTACAATTCATCAACCAAAACGTGTTTACACCACTCAACAGCCTTCTTGTGGCAGCGGAATAACTTGACACCAAACAATAGTAAATCATCGAAGTCTAGAGAATTGATTTGTCTCAGACTACTCTCATAGTCGATGTATACCGATGAAACGATAGAGTTGATCTTGTCAATTTTGGATAAAACTGAGGATTTGTTTGCATTGCACTCTGTGCTCATGGCTGCTGCATCAAATCCACGTGCTTTGGCCTTAGAGATCATAGACAAGACTGTCGACTCCCTGAGACTGATATCTTCTATGACAATCTTGTCTTGGTGTGGTTTGAGGAGGTTTGCCACCAGTTTCTTGCTATATGATTGAGCATGAGTGTAGGAGTTTGTTGAATAAGGAAGCACCTCTCTTCTGCATCACATACGGTGAAATTACGCTCCAGACCAACAACATGGGCGTATTTCCGCAGAAAGAATGCACAGAGAGCATGAAAAGTTCCAAGCTTGATCAGACTCGCGTAACTCTCGCCAAGAATTGTAGTCAAGCGTTGTCGCATTTCATTAGCAGCTTTGTTGGTGAAAGTCACGGCGCAGATCGAGGAAGGAGGGATGCCATGATGGAGAATAAGGTGGGCAACTCGGGACGTCAGAACCTGAGAAATAGTTCAATTGCTTAAGAGGAGTCTCAGTTCACGAGTCAACCTTTGTCTTTCCGCTACCAGGTCCAGCAAGAATTTGAAGCGGCACTGTCGGAGAATGCAGGACTGCTATTGATCGGTAGATAGTACATAGGTCAATGTTTCAGTTCTTTAGAAGGAATGTAGCGTGCCTTTTAGCTGAGCAAGATTCAGAGAAGACAAGATAGAGGACGGTGTAGTGGATGCCATCATCATCCACTACCTTGACAGAATGCAAGTGTTTCAAACAGTCACATGATGCACCTATTGTGGCGTTCGAGGCCTACAGTTTGCGACTTTTGGAAATTGAGATAGCACAAATCCTGAAATGCCCAGAAAATACCCACAGTCCAGAGACTGCTTTTCCCTGAATATCATTTTGAAACTTCACTACATCCAAAAATGCCCCTGACTATCCCAAAATAAGTCAAGTCTTTCTTCAGGGTTGATTTCATTAAGGGTTGAGTGGCTATAATTAAAGGGTTACTTGTAACTTTTCCTACTGAATTGTCCCCCCATCTTTCCCTGCCTTCTCAGTCTCAAAATACCTGCCATCCCTTACCCCGCCGCTCATTATCTTTCCCCTTGGTGTTCACGATGGTCCATTCGTTGACCGATCCCACAAAACACAAAATGGCAACTGGCATTGCCATGAACTACCACTTTACTGCAAGGGAAACCATCGTTCGGCCTCTCAACCTACCTACGAATGTCCGAAGTGACAATCCACTTCCATTGTTTTCTACGAGAAAAACTAGAAACCGTGAAAAATGGTGGAAAGGGCACCTGAAGGGCTGGCGCGTAGTCATTTTTCACTCTTGTAAGCGAGAGACACACTTGATGCTTTCATCTTTGACAAGCGAGATCTAGGGCTTAATCTATTCTTCGTTTTTATTCCTCTCATTGTCAGTATCTTGCCGCCAGACGATATAGCTTCTTGCTGAACAGCCCTTCTCGTCAGTGGATACCCAGATTATTGGAGAAAGGACATGCATAGTGTAAGGTTTGCATGTGAGTATTCACAGCACTTGGAATCCACTGGCGCTAAGAAAAATCAGTGTGTATCCTTGGCTTGGTTCCACTTGTGCAAGTAAGAAGGCCTCTGTATAAGTACGTTTTTATATTACAGTACTCAAATCTGTTGCTTGATACTCCAGCTCCATGACCTCTTGACGGGTGAACTCGCATTAAGGATAGGTGGAAATAATACCGGCCTTCTCAACGTCAGCCTGGTGAGTATGACATTCTATATGCTACTCAAAAATACTCTTACCATGATCACAGAGTAACATGTAGGTGCCTCATCACATCGCTAATCAAGGCACACTAACCAGCATATATTCAGAGTCGAAATTGTTATTTCTGTGAGTTGTCGCATCTATATATTTTCCCGATGCCATCCTCACTCTTGGTCATAGATCAGTGCTCTTCGACGCTGCGAATTAGGCGTAGTACAGTCCGCGCGTAAGCGCTTTTCCAGAACCTCTTTCTCGTTCTAACCTTTTCCTGTCAGTCGTTGGTTCTATACTGAGCAAACTATGTAAGCCTCATCAGTGCTCAGCTGCTCAGCTCATCTCATCCTCATCGATTTTAGTGCTTGTGTTAGGACTGTGCTTCTTTGCAGGAGGGCTACGTTTTCTCTGAGCAAGGATTTGACGCAAGTAAGTGTTTTCCAGCATTAGTAGTTTTCCATGTGCGATAACAAGCAGCTGCGACTCAAATGAGCACATCACTCCTGAGTATAAGCGTTGGCGCAGTCCTTCTGCCTGCTGCTTACCACTTCATGGAGGGTACTGAAAGCAATATCGAGACATCTGTGGCTCAAAATGAAAACATTCTTCGTATGTCTCATGGTGTACGTACCAGAACCGTAGCTGTTACTTTTCAATTACAACTGATCATGGTGCAGGTATCCATTGTGCTGCTCTTCAGTAAGGTCTCTCCTTTCCTTCTGCATTTCCTGGCCTTAGTCATCTCCCTCAGTCTATTCTGCATATCTTGTATTCCAACTCTGGTCACACAAACACTTGTATCACGACCGTCACAATAAACAGAGTCGGCCCTTGCCATTGAAGACTCGAGTTACACGTCCAGAGAAGGCCCATATATCAAAGCATACGGGACAACATTTTGCGGCATCGTTTGGTTCCAAATCTAATAACTATCACAAAAATTCTAGTACTGGAAAGAATGAAGTACAAGAGGTCCCAACCGCTCCCAAGGTGGTGCCATTAACTCGCAAAGATACATCCACAAGCAACATGTCTAGCGACACAATCGCAGCGACGCCATACGAAGATCTTGATACAGAGGGTTTAATGCAGGAGCAGCATCGAACCCAGAGTCACGATAAAGAACCTCGTCTGAGTTGGACCGTGACACTGGGTTCCATGGTGATTGCAACGGTCGTAAGCAGCACTGGACCTGGGCACACGGAAATCTCCTT
This sequence comes from Leucocoprinus sp. KB1807203, assembly GCA_019327925.1. NCBI lineage: Eukaryota > Fungi > Basidiomycota > Agaricomycetes > Agaricales > Agaricaceae > Leucocoprinus > Leucocoprinus sp. KB1807203. The sequence goes on along the minus strand of JAHTMQ010000046.1, from coordinate 283,834 downwards.
TGTTGACGATCATTTCAGGTTGTAGCCGTCACCGCAGAGGCACTAGTTGAATCAATGAATGGGGTCTCTTCCACGGTCAGCAAAGAGTGGATCGGTCTGATTGTACTACCCAGTGTCTCGGCCATAGCAGGTGAATCACTCCAGCATAACGAAGTGTACTTGACTCATCACGGCCAACAGAATGCATAACCGCAGTGAACGTGTCTGTCCGCGATGAATTGACGCTCAGCGTGAGTGTCGCTGTTGGATCGAGCATTGTGAGTGTCGAGGTACCTCGGAATGATGCGCCATGCTGACTAATTTGAAGCAAACTGCGTTATTTGTCTTTCCGTATGTTTCCTTGCCACCTGATTGATGTAGCGGTGGTTAATTCAGTTAGTTTCATGGTCATACTGGGTTGGATCATACAGAAGCCTTTGTCGCTTCTGCTTGATCCCTTTCAATCTGTGGTAAGTGCTTGATTTCTTGATCGATGAATACCGACTTAGCTCGTTAAAGGTCCTTTATCTCTCCGGTACGACAGCCCTTCTTAGGCGACAGCTCATCTTCTAATATTCTCCATTAATTCAGTTCAAGTCATGAGTTATGTTGTAGCAGATGGGAAATCAAACTGGCTTGAGGGTGTGATTTTGATTTGTGAGTACCACAGGCAGCTAGCTATTCATTCATAGTCATGTCATGCCAACCCATTATTAGGTCTTTATACTATCGTGGCAGTTTCATTTTGGTTTTACCCAGGTGAGTATGGTGCACGCAACTCATTGTTCTAACTTGATAATGACTCTACGACCTTTGTGGGAAAAAGGCTCAAACGTATCTAGCCTTTTGACTTGTGTCACGATCGTCCCTGCCTAAACCAACATAGCATGTTCTGATTATCTTTGTTTCTTATAGCAGCAGAGCTCCTAGCAACTTGTGTATTTGAGTCCATAGACATCAATATAGCTTTGTGCATTAAGGATCTGATTATCGAGATTTGATGGAGGCGACACAACTGGATTAACCCTGTAGCCTAAGTGGATATACCACTAAACATTTGATGAAGTGGAAATGGCACGATGTCTGTGTAGTGTGAGTTCAGACATAAAGCTAATAGTTTGATCACAGCATCATTGTACGGCAAGACACGGTTTCAATGGGCGCATTGTTCAAATATAGAGCCGATCAGGGGTTGGTATTTGGATACCTTGACTAGATGTTTCATTGATCATTGGCGACGTTAAGTTGTACATCCACGGATCAATGGTGGCTTGGTTCTGAATCTTCAAATTGTTCTTTGGTGAAATCACTTCTAAAGGATCAGTGCACTTAATCAAGCTATAAACTGTAAGGCGATAGTAACTGAGTGATTTGACATCACAAACCGATCGCGGATTGTAGAAGACTATCCGGGAACGGGTATATACAGCTATATTTGATAGCACAGAGTTAAGGGTGGATTTTGATAACATACATAGACTATCTACCTAAAAGTCATACAAAGGCCAAGTCCAGCTGGCAGAATATCTACTTAAAAGTTGAGTACAAAGGCCGGATCCAGCTGGCAGCGGGAAATAGGTTGTTTTGAGCGCTATGAGTTGCATACAGGGCAGTTTCCTGACATATTACGTGCTGTCATAGCCAATCAGGATACCTTGTCGGAAATCAGAGATGAGAAATCGTTACTGTACTGTTCGGGATACAACCGTCTGTCAATGGTAGTGGCATCAGATGATGTGTGCAACAAGATGACGACGATATTGGTGTGTACCTTTGCCAGCAAGTCTGTCTGCACTGGGGAGGCTGACAACTTTCGGGATGGTTTGGGCTGAGCTTGCAGGTTTTGGTATAGCAAACTATCTGATCTTATGTAAGGAAGCTGTGTCCCAGCAAGGGAGGCCTTGACATACGAGCTCATCCGGCTGCAAGAGCCTGGTTCATGATTGATATCAGAGCAGAGGTTGTGGCGTACCAGAACTTCAATATGACCACAGGCATGATACACCTTGTTGACTCTTCGAATAACGTGAGCTATGCAAATGAAATACGAAATACGACAATTACTTACTGTCTGAGACGACACATTTTCTCGGCCGAAGAGGCTTTGAGAAGAACTAGAGGATTTTGGTGGCTATCGTGGCAGCCAATCTAACTTTTATACATCCCAGTTTGCATATTGCGAGGAGCTCGTTGTTGCTGTTGTTTGAGAGATAGTGTTTGAGAGATAGTTGTTTGAGAGATAGGCAGTGAACTGATTGAGTTGCCGTTGGTAGCGACGTAAGTTCGCATCCGAGTTCTATCAGACATTTCACTGGCTACGATGTGACAGGTGCCAATGAATTAAAGCAGTGAATGCTCTGCTTTTGAACAGTCATGTCGGAGAACACAAATTTCAGGACTGCAAAAAAATCATTACAGCTCCATCTCGGTTAGCTTTCTCCCCGGCTTCGGAGTGAAAACCCTCAGGAGCCCAGGAACAGATATCCTGTGGGCTTGAGATATATCTATCTCAATCAAAATATTGAGATAGAACGAGAACCAATTTTGTGACCAAGCACTCAATGGAAGATGATGATTGGCCGGTCGTTGAGTGTCTTTGTTTGCCGGCCATACTGTATCGCCGAGACTTGCGCTCGAATCTTCCCCATCCATCGAGATAGCCCTTTGTCATGCATGGCAATACCCACAATCAGACATTTCCTAACGCCAATATTGTTCCCACTTCACGCGAAACCAACATAGCATTTCTCTCCAATCCTTGGGAAGATTCCCAAAGAACACGTCCTCGCGTTCGTTCCATGCAAGAACGATCCTTCAATCATCCCACTACCTCAAGTTTCCCTGGTCTTGATCCGCCCATATCATTCCCAGAGCCAGATTTTACACCATCAGTTTCGTCCATTTCGAGCTTGCACAGGAACCCTCGGCATCGACGTAGTGTAGATGATTTGAGATCACAATCTCAGATCTTCGCTTCACGTCATGAAGACTATGGCGAGCCATTGGGTCAGGGAAGATTGGAGGATCACCCTAAGGTTTGTTATTCGTCGCATGTTGGGCACGACAGAGCGCCAAAGTATCTTAGTCTAGGAATGAGGACAGAGGAAAGCTATCTTTTCCAGGATCAGACTCCGAGTGGGTTCTAAACTCTGGCCTTCGAAACATACCCGTCCCTATTACCATCTCAGTCTAGTTGATTCGCTTAGTCGCTTTCAAAATAGCAAAGTCAACGATCAAAATCAGGAATGGCATATGCTAGTATCCACAGAGGCGCAAGTTGCTTTAGGTAAACAGGAGGTTCGCCGACAGTCAATCATGTTCGAAATAATAAAGGGAGAGCGTGATTATGTTGCTGATTTGGAGCTAGTACAAACGGTATGCAAAGCGCCGGTATTATTATGGTTGCTGATGACGCAAAAGCTTTTCATTGGTGGTCTCTGGGCTGCACATCCTCAGATTATGTCTGCAGACGATTTATCTTCATTCGTTCAAGATGTCTTCGGAAATATGAAAGAGATCTTCAATCTTCACCAACAGCTGCTGTACGCATTGTTTGGACGTCAGTGCGAGCAACATCCAGTATTGCAAACTGTAGCCGACATCATTCTTGATAGTGTGCCACTACCTCCATACTTGAAATTCTTTTTCTGACTCTTAGTTAGGGGTAATCAGGAATGAGTTCCGTTCTGCGTACGAGACATACATCAAACACTATCCTCTGGCAGAGTCACGTCATAGAAAGGAACTCAAACGCAACAGTGCATACGAACAGCTGTGCCAGTCAATCTATAACGACCCTCGTGTCCGTAGACGTGATCTCATTACATTCCTGTCCAGACCAGTTACGAGGTTGCCTCGTTTGGGCTTGCTGTTGGAGGAGACCCTAAAGTCTACTGAAAAGAACTACGAGCACCCAGATTTGGAGACGTTGCCCCTCATCTTGGGGATCCTTCATGACTGTGTCAAAAGTACCCAACCAGGAATTGAAGTCGCCGAAAGCAAAGTCAAATTTTGGTCCCTTTGCGAAAGCCTTGTGTATCAAAAGGGCGAAATTATTGTGCGTGACTTTTCTAGATAATGGAATCGCTGCCAGATGAACCGGATATACTGTTCTATTAGAATATGGATCTTTATGAACAGAGTCGCACCCTCATCTACACCAGCCCGGTCACAAGGAAGACAAGATCAGAATCTGGATTTCACGAAGAATGGGATGACCTCGTTACATCCCTTTTGGACAATTATTGTGGGCTGCCATTTTGTCCGTACATTCTTTTTCTCATGTGGTTCATTAGTACTTCTTACCAGAGAGGAGCAGCAACAGAACTCTTCGTCGGTAAAACAACGTCTCATATCACGGGTAGACTGTACACCTCTCCGAAAAGGCTTAAACTCATTTTTTGAAGCCTTTGTATCTATCGTTCCTGCAACTTGGGAATTTTGATGATGCTCCTGACGCGCGCAGGGTCAAGTCCGAGGGCGGCTTACTTGAAACCTTGAGGTCCCATTCAGTGCCCATATTTCCATTTACTATTTTCCACTCATCAAGTCGCTCTACCCGCCGATATACCCTGTACGTGACATCAGAAGCCCAGCGACAGAAATGGAAAACCTGTCTTTCTGAGGCTATTGCTCTACATCGGCTTAGGGAGGACTCAAACAAGGTATGTAATAATCTCATTCAGATGTTCCCGTGGCTTTCAACTTGTTCCAGTGGTTTGACCCTCTGAACATAAGTAGTTCTTACTTCCATGTTCCAACCCAATTGGAAACATCATCACAGAGATTGAAGGTCACAGGGAGAATTTCATCGATTGTACCTTTCAGTAAGCCCTATCAGCACTATCTTGGGCAACTGTTAACGAGGTACTTAGCCTACGCAAATCGGAAATTTCTGGTTATAGGTTGCCCCACTGGGATCTTTGTTTCTATCAGGGGCCATGAAGGTGCATTTTGGTCAATATTTGTGACGCCAATTCTAATTCGATTATTTATCAGATTTCAAACAAGTTCTACAATGTCGGAATCCAAGATATATGTCAGCAATAGGAGAAACTATTCGCGGCAAATTTAATCGCCTGATTGTCCATACCGAGTCGGCTGTAGCTTCGTACCCACTAGAGTTGCTAGCCCGACGGGCCTTGAAGCAAACCGAGTCCGAAATGCTAGATGCATCGAAAGAAGACATCAGCAATTCGGAATCTAATATAACTTTCTGCAAATGCATACAAATAGGTGGGAGAGCACTCGGTAAATCTCTTGTTCCGCGTCCACGGCTGAGGGCCACATCTTGATGCTGAAACCTTAAAATATCAGTCATATATGCGAGCAAACGACGACTAAGCTCATCAACCACTCTTCAAGTCATGGAAGCCATAGATCAAGCAGAAATCAAAAGCATGGGTAACAAAGGAAACAACCCCTCATTCAGACCTTTCGGCGAGGTAGAATGCCATCTATTTGTCCTGATACCTTGATCTGACTTGTACTATAAAGCCCGGATTCATCCCATGCGATGCCTTTGATGTCATTGCTTTGACCAAAAATATTGCAATATGTACACAGGACGGGATTGTGATCGCAGATCCGACCAAGTAGGCCCGACCCATCACATATCCAACGACTCACATCAAGCTTTCATCCAGCCTTGCCAAGTCTGCCATAACCATCATGCCTGATCTTCAGGATGTTATGTCCAATACATCAATGTCCTTGCTCAAAGACCGATTGAAGGAAGCGAGACCACTCGGTTTGGCACGGGTCGACGCCAATGAGCTTTTGCTGATTTATGATTGTGGGTATCGCTTACAGTCATCAAAACAACTGCTGAATCTTATGTCTCATCTAGGGATAGGATGCTATGTCACCAAACGAGGTATTCCTAGCCGATCAAGTGGCTATATCAGGTGGGAAACACAGGCTAGTGGGTTTGCCTGTCGCGGAAATCACATCCTGTTGGTCTCTTCCCAGTTCATCGAAGTTAGGAATATCAATACAGGGAAGATCGTTCAAGTGATTGAAGATGTTGATATACGTCTCATGTACTCCGGATGTTCCACCAGCGATAGAGATGATCGGGTCTTGGTTGCCATAAGGGGCAACAAGAAAGAGGACAGTGTTGCTGAACGAGTTGTAGAACTTGTGGAGACTGTTGAGTATGTCTCCCACTCTGCTGTCTCCAACATGTCCGATATTTGGGATGAATGGGATACGTGATGAACTACACGAGATTGAACGTTTTTCACATGGAGGCCGGGAATGGATCATGACCTAGGTTATTATAAGGCTGATTATGAACAGCCCTCAATTGATGTGCTATGACTGTTCATGACTGCCGGTGTGTAAGTTGGGGGAGGGGCAGTGGCGAAGCATAGTAGAAACTGAGTAGAAATTGTTAAATCATTATCATCTGTTATCATCGCATCGATGAGCTTTTCCTGTGTTCAATGTCTTTTTCTCGTCGGAGGATGAAGAAGCCGGCATGTATCTAACAGGAAAACTGTTCAAGAGCAATAGTTTGTTCAGCATTGATGAAAACCGCGTGTGAGGAGATTGTAGACTACATGATTCATCACTAAAGTGGGGTCGGCGATGCCTAGTCCATTGTGCCTGTCAGCCTGGAATCTCGATTCCTGAGACCAGATGCAGGATTCTGGTTCGTCTATAGCGTAGGGACCAAAACGAATTTGGTCGCTGGTTTTCGATATTTCTTTCTACAGTCAGTGGAATAGGTCACTTCGCCCATACCTTCCTCCTTCAGTTACAGTCTTCTGTAGATACATACTTGACGTTGGGCTCTGTTTAGGCCCTCCACGTCCTAGTATTATTTTGTTTGCTACGGAATAGAAATTCTGAATCAAAAATAAGTCACGGGAGATAATCACAATGGTTGTTCAAGTGGAATTTCCAAGTGTGATGAAAATCCATTTATGCGAAGGCAAAGCTAATGCTGTATTTACGATTCATGCATTAAACAATAGGATCCAAATGGCAGTGTTCGGTATGAAATAAAGTGACCCTGATTTCGACCATGTGGTTGATGGTTTACTGAACCATTCCGCTAACGTTATTGTCACCCTATACCCCTCGTGTCACTAGGGGGATGTCTGCTCTACTCTTGAAGCACACCCTGAATGGTCCTCTCATGATGCCTACCTCTCCGATTCCGCCTGGGAAGGATTTGAAACTTTTCCAGCCCCAAAAAAACACGGTATTGGTGTCTCACGGCCGGCCACCCTGGTATGTATGTAGTGGTGTTGTAACCTCTTGCGCATATGCTGATCCGACTTTGGGGCCCCAAGGTATAATGAGGATGGCAGGAAAACAAGTAATGCATTTGTGATCGGTGTTGCTGGTGCGGTCGTCAATTGCTTCATAAACTTTGACTTCGCTTATTGGCCATTGTAGGAGGCTCTGCAAGCGGAAAGGTCGGTGGTCGCACTTGATCAACTACTGTGATCTGTGGTACGAGATGTTTTCTGTGGAACCAGACGCATGTTGCTCGTGAAATTGTTCGGGCGCTTGGATCTATCCCTACCGTTATCATCCTTTCGCAGGTGAGATGACTATCCCAGTGATTAGGTTGTATGTCCTGCTGAGTTGGCTTATAGGATAGCTTCTATAAACCTCATACCCCCGAGGAACTTGCTCTTGCTCATGCAAACATGTTGGATTTCGATCATCCTGATGCCATCGACATGCGAATGTTTGCTTCAGTGAGTGACGATGTATTTCCGTGTTTTTCCATTCTTGCTAACAATTCAAGTGCCTGGCGGACCTCAAAGATTGTAAACAGTCGAACATACCTGTATATTCGTTCACGGAGCATCAACGTCTGCAGGAGACCAAATACCTTTATGGAGCCACTGTAATAATCGGTGAATACTTTCGGTTGATTTGAAGTGTCGGTTTGGATATTGAATGAAGTGTGAAGCCGAAGGCATAATGGCTCTGCATGATCCGATGTTGAGGGCTCTATATGACCTTAAGGTAATTTCATTTGTGATTTTGCTATCTTGGCTTGCCTTGTCTCACTTTGCCCAGATCTTCGTACAGTGCGATTCCGATTTGATGCTCGCTCGCCGTATCAAGAGGGATGTGAAGGAACGCGGTCGGAGTGTTGAGGGGGTACTGGACCAGTATGGTCCAATGAACTTCCATCTTCAGCAACCTCATATTCATCATTGACAGATATTTGCGCTTCGTTAAGCCTTCATATGATAATTTTGTGCGCCCTACGGCCTCTCACGCCGACATAGCAAGTAACCCTTCAATTCTCCTCTCAAACCATTGTACTCATAGGAGCCCAAAAAGATTGTTCCAGGCTCTAATAATACTGTTGCAATTGAACTAATTTGCACCCACGTGAGGCGTCAGCTTCAGAAGCGTTCCAATCAATTCCGTGAAAAGATTGCTATTCCCCACCTTTACACTAAATCCATCACTGGACCATCAACTCCTCCACTAGAATATCTGAATTTGACTGTCCATCCCGACACACCGCAATTGAAGGTGATTTGGGATTGTCATGTGAACTAAGAATTCTGAATATGACCTTGTTTACTAGGGTATCTTGACCATTCTGCGTGATCGGAACTGTAGTCGTCAAGATTTCATCTTCTTTGTTGACCGCCTGTCAACGCTTCTTGTTGAGCATGCATTACAGCGTGTTCCGTATTTATCAAGAACCGTGGTTACGCCGTTAGGAGCTGAAACATCTGGAAAGCAGCTTGATGTGACAGTAAAGTTTTCCCAGATGTTGTTATTTACACACTCTAATTATGTGCAATAGTATCTGTGTGGAGTCTGCATCCAGCGATCGTGAGTCCTCAGGAACCTATCTGCAGTGCAGTTCTAACACTTGCTCCAGTGGCGGCTGCCTGGAACGGGGATTTCGGAGAGTCATCCGCGATGCGCCAATGGGCTCTCTATTAGTCCAGTCAGATGCTGCTACAGGAGAACCAATGTGCCTTCAGGTGATGCTCCCTCAGTATATCCGATACCGGCATATGGCAGGGAATACTTGGGTATTCCTTCTTGATGTTCAGGTGAGCTCGCATCACTGATGTTGTTGGCTTACCCATGGATCTGATACATTTTCCCGGACCGGCAGATCGGCACAGGCGCAGCTGCCTTCATGTCGATTCGTATCCTACTTGATCACGGTGTTCAAGAAGATCGTATTGTATTTGTCGCTTTTCTTGTTGCACGTGGCGGTGGGATTTCAATTCTAAGACGTGCTTTCCCGGGAGTCAAGATCGTTTGTGCTGCTGTCGATGATGAAATGGAAGAATGCTGGCTCGAAGGGTTGCAGGATGACCTGACGAACCCCACAGGAGTCGGACGAAAGACTTGGATTATGCAGCCTGGAATGGGTCACATAGGTGAACGTTGAGTTGTTCTTTCAATGAATGTGGCTGCTGACATGGTGCTAGGCGATCGTTACTATCTTTAGATGAGATTTTTTCGCAAGGAACATTGTTTCTCAATGATTTTGGATACATCTCAATGTATTTTTCACGTGTGTTCTATTGAACTTCTCAATATACTATCCCCTGTGCTTCGCTGTATTTGTCAACAGGCGGACCGGCCAAAGGTATCTCATCCGCTCTTTGCCCGAGCTGCGCTTTAAAAGAAACAGGCGCCTGCCAAAAACTCATTCAAACTCTTTTCAAGAATGTTCGTACAAATTTTGACGTCGATTGCACTTTTTCTGTGTGTAAAGGCAGCTCCTTCCGCAGTTGGACCGACATCATTTGTTCTCGTTGGCGACAGTACTACCGCAAACGGGTATGTGGATATCGGTGTGATCTAGTATTAGCCTGGAACCTTTCATAGGACTACACCAAATAGCGGAGGTTGGGGTAACGGGCTCTGCGGCTCTTCTATTACAGGGAATATCGCATCCGTTGCGGCGGGAACGCCTTGTATCAATACGGCCCATAATGGAGCTACCACAGGAAGTTTTGTAGCGGATGGGTAAGTCAGTCATTGTCTCATGCGCAAATACCCCTCTGGTGCTCAAATCGATATCCGCATGCCCTTGCACTCGTAGTTTCTGGGACATTTCCATCGCTGCTATTCGTGGAGAAGTGGCAAAGGGACGACGCACATTGGTGACAATTCAATTTGGCCATAATGATCAAAAAAATAGCACCTCCTGAATCTATGGGTGCTAATTTGACTGAGATGGTAGTGGAGATCCGAGGTTTGGGGGCTGAACCTGTGTTGGTGACAAGTTTGACGAGGAGGAATTTTAACTCGGATGGAACAATTGCAGATACTTTGGGGCCTTGGGCGGATGGTAAGTATACGCCGGAATTGATGTCTGTCTGTCTGTGTCTCTTTCAGGTCGACTAATGATTTGTACTGGTTTTTAGAGACGATTTTAATTTCTCAGCAGCAACAGACCCACCTGTTGGATTTACATGCTGCTTCAATCAAATATGTAAGAGGATGGTAGTGATGTCTGATCAATGTTTTTATTGTTCTCTGGTAATAGGTTGAAGCCATCGGACCCGATGCCGCTCACAGATTGAACAGGACGCCCGACGATGAGACACGTAAGTGATCAAGACAGCCGTACTCTGATTTTTGAATACCTACGTCGATGATGATAGATCTCAACGTCAATGGCACTACAGTGTTTGGCAGGTGTGTAATGCTGTTGATTTTAAAAAAGTACAATAGTCTGACTCCCCTCAGGATGGTAGCCGACTTGCTCGATGCCAGTTTCCCCGGACAACTTCCTATCGTCTCGAATCCTCGGCTTAGTTCTGATATTGCGAATGGCATTCCTGCATTCTGAAATTTTCCAAGAGAGGCGTATATATCTATGGAAATGACTATGATGTATGATGTATGTTGAAGAGTTGGGAGGAAGATGATAAGCAGTCTAGGATGATACAGGATGCTCGTCTTCTGATTCCTTTCCAGCAATCATATGCCAAAGCTCTGGGCCATCACGAATGAGAGCCTATCAAGCAATCATTAATATCCCTTGAAAGCCCTAGAAGTGATACATAAATGCTCACAATGGTGACCTCGACAGCAATGAGTGCGATGATAACCAATTCCATTCGGTGAGTTGAAGACTAAATGGATGGATGAGCTACATAGACGTCATAACCAATCATGCGCTCATACCTCTGTAAGTAATTGTCGAAGGACAGACTGGGCCTGCCCAGTCGGTTAGTAGGCGTCAAAACAAAAGAAAGTCTTAGTCTCTCAATCTCACCTCTGCCGCATAGGTGATCTTGTCATTGACAGACGCAGTCCGCACTCTTACTTCCAGTGCATCATTTAAGGATTCAAAGTACTCTTTGAATGTGTCATTTAGCGGTGAAACAGGCGGAGTGAAGACTCACTTTCTAGCCCTGGCTCACCCCAATAAAAATCGGGGACGTCACTAAAATTTTCCCTGTTGAGCTTTAATCCTTGCCTAAACTTCATGAGCTGTCCAAGTTTTTTTATCAGCTGCGTTCGACCCATCCCTGGCTTTCCCGTCTGTTCTAGGGAGTTGGGTAGTAAAGCCATAGACGTTAGATAATCGTCTAGGGACACCTCGAGGGCTGATAACGCAGTTGAACGCGAAAGCGCCTGGGAATAAGCATAACGTGCAAGAAGAGTTTCCACTGGAAAGACCATAGGCGGAAGTTTGGAGGGGAACAGTGAAGGTTCACTGAGTGGAGAGACTTGCCCAAGGATGATTAAATCCCCTTGAAGACGAGTTTTCCTGCGAATGGGGCAGATGAGTTAGCTGCATGGAAGCTAGGGCACGAAGGTACGAACTCGCTGGGATCAACCACAAATTCCAATTCTTCATCCTCTGCCTCGCGCAGTGGTGCAACTTGCAAGCCAGGTGCTCTGTCAATCACCTGTGCCTTGAAGTCTAGTGCATCTTCTTCTCCAAGTCCCCAGCAGACATAACTTCCATTAGGAAAAAGGAATATCTCCCCCTCTCGTCCTCCCTTCCCCGACCATTTGGGGATCCACCATGACTCATGAAGAGTCTGGGAACTCTCCAGCAGCTCAGAATGAGTTCGGAGGCGAGAAAGGACAAAGCGCTTGGCAGTTGCAAGAGTGAACACAGTCTGAATATCACTTCGAGTGGGTGTAGGATTGGTGCGAATGGGAAGCGAAGCGGAAGCAGATCGTCGCAAAGGAGTGCTGGCTTTGGGTTTGGGCTTAAAGTCTGTGTCCGCTGCGGCTGCATAATAACGACAGTGTAAAATTGTCGGAATTTGTCTACAGGGATTAACTGCAGAACCCAGAAGTGTGCTCACGCGCCATGTTGAGGACAAGAACATGAGTGATCCAAATTCTCACAATGCATTTTCGCGATCATGATTTCATTACAGACAATCTATCTTCAAATCCCCAATTGACATCAGAATTATTCTAGGATCCAATGCCACAATAGCCTGTTACTTTTTCATGATGCTGTGTATATGACGACAGACAACACAACTTCATCATAGACCAATACTCTGAATGAAAGGCTCAGAGATTTCAATCAACAGCCAAACCATTGATGTGTCTTATCATAGCACTGACTTGCTCATTGTAAACGACAATGTGAGTGTATATCAACTGCCATTCCGAGTGCCCATCATTACCGTACCATTGTAACTGACAACCCGATGAATCTTCCGCGTGATGTAATACAATGGCTCAAGCTATCATGATATCTGACCGGGAGTATGTTCATGAAATATCGTCGGGAAAATTCAATTTCAAGATAAGTTTGGCACATACCGGCATCTGGTTTATTCCTAGACAGTTCTGCGTCCCGTTTGCTCTGGGTGATCGTGAACTCCAATACTTCGAATAGCTGGTAAAATTGACCTACGCTAAGCATCTGAGTCACGAGCCCCTGTAGCTCATTTAACCTCAGCGAGATATCTTCGTTTTGAGCAGCTATAGTCAATCCAATTCGTATCTATCGAAAAGGCGATTGAGGACTCAGATGAGGCAGAATCGAGAAAAACCCACTCCTAATGAATGGAGCGCAAATTTAATAGCATCATTACAATCTATGATGATGCGACGGTCTTCTGGCTCTAATAAGCAACGGCGCAACCATTTTCTCTTCCCTAACCTTCGGGCGACATTCTCGATTTTCTGCAATTGGCTAGTCCCGGATCAGGAGCCAAAATGAAAAGATTGGCGAGAAACGTACACGATGAATTGCTCAACTGCATCAATCATAGGCTGCGGATAGGTTCTGACAGACTGATCTTGAGAGCAAATGGTCTTGACGAAATGACCAATATTGATCATGAGCACAACGAGGATGCTATCTGTAACGCGCATCTCCTGCATGTTGATTAGGCAACCTGGTAATTCAAGGATATCATCCAACCACTGACACTCAGTAGCTCAGCCACGCGTAGAGCAGATCCCACAGCGGATGTGAGGCCCGGTATAGACAAGCTAGGGGCAGTTGCACGGGCAAGTATCAATGCCTGAAATGTACCTGTCAAAGTCACTGTCGCGGTAGGGTCCGCTTCGATGGCCATCTCGAACAGGGAATTTATATCTGGAATATCACAGAGGGTGGCAGACCCCAAGCGGACTGGATCTAAGTAAGTGGCGTTTGAGTCCGTCATGGTACGCGTTACTTTAGGCTCTAGTTTACGCCGCTGTGAAAGGGAAAGACTTTCTTCTACTCTTTGAAGGATACGGGACCGCAAAAGCGAGTGAGAGGTATCAGAGTCCAAGGACTCCATTGATTCGTCGGAAGAATTGAAAGAACGGATTGAATCTGACCATGATCTGAGCCGGGACCCATATGATCGAAAGCGGTCAATTCTGCATGATCCTTCCTTGATGAGTATCTCGTAAGACTCATTCTGCGATTTGTCGCGAGAAGGAATCGAGGACATGAAAATCCTGATGAGAGATTCTAGCCTAGTGATGAGTTCCCTGAGTGCTTTGGATGCCCAAGTGAACAGCGATTCCGCCGCCGTTGTTCGTGATAGGGGTTTGAGTTGATCTACCATTTCCTTTTGAATTAACGTAGCCTTGCCTTCCATAGGCAAGGAACTTATTATCTTCCAAGCCGACGGATGTGTATTCTGAAATCGAAACACCTGTGATCCGCCCTCAATGAAATAGTCCCAATACTTGCTGCATAGCTCCTTCTCCCCTCTCTCTCCTTCGCCCTGGTCAGTCAACAAATCCCAATGGGTGGTGACAAATCGGATGTTCGAGAAGGCGTCATCACCACAGAGTCTTCGCAATAGTTCGATGTTGCGGAGGAAACTGTTGGGCACTCGATTATCGGTTATCCGATGTAAATACAAGATACCGGACAGTTGAATGCCTCTTTGATACCTGTTGCATGTTTTCGTGATCAAGAATTGACTGAGTGGAGGGATGACTAACGTCTTCTCCAACCAGTCCGCTATCCCTCGTAAAATCTCCATATCAGTTCGGAAAGTGTCATCAAAACCAGGGGTGTCAATGAGCGAGACATCAAAGTCGTGGAATGGATTTCGACAGCGCACAACCTTGCTCGCTCGGGTGCATGATTCCAGACTGTTTCCAACTTGTACTTCATCTGAACCTGTCGCGACCTTGATAAACTGAGTAAAGGTTAAGTTGAAAGTCATCATATACTTAGAAAAAAGATGTTACCGTACTCTTCCCTGCCCCTGTAAGGCCCATAACTCTAATAAGGCCCTCAGTTATCACTCTCCTGAAAATAGGATTCAATACGTACGCGACTAGCGGGATGTCCGGCGAAAGATCACTGAAGCCAACATTTTCAGGAGTCGGAGGAGGAGTTTCAATATAGGGAGAAGGCAGGGACTGTGCAGTATAAAAACTGTTGACCGTCTTTCCTGATGACTGGCTAACAGCAGTAGTCAAGGCGGGAGCAATCAGCATGTCCACCGAAGATTTTGATCGTTGGTCGATGGTTCTTCTGGTAGAATCCGGTGCTGCAGTTGTTTGCATACTGACATTGAGGGGCGATGTCATCTCGAAAGGAAGGGGCATGTCAATTCTTGAGTTACATAGAGTGCAATGAGTTTAAGGCATGGTAGACATGCTGAAGCACATGGCACCTGTGACGTCCGTTGTCTGTTGTATCCTACCTGGGAAGTGATAGTGAATGATAAAGGTCCGCTGGAGCTTCTGAAGTCTGGGAGTAAATTCATGTTCCAGGATGAAAGATGGAGGTTTATGGATCAGCCTGGACCCAGTAGACGAGAAAGCATGCGATATGGAAAAGAGCGGTAACGAAGGCTCGAAACCATGATGAGAGCTAGGTATGATGCAAGGCAATGCTATATTGGAATCCAAAACAAGTACTTCGCAGAAAAAAAATAAGATCTGCGATCATACTTATTATATGGCCCAAGAAATGGCCCAGATATTTTCGGAAGATCCTGCCCAGAAGAGTCACTTGTATGCTTCTCAAACCCAAAAGCGAATTTCAGGATATAGGGAGTACTCTGGAACAACGAGGATGTGCATTTTCCGTAACGATGCGGGACATTCAAAGCAGCGCTAAGCCAAAACGGGATCTCTGGGTTGCTGGGCTGATACAGAGACGGAGATTGTCATTTACTTCACAAGAACATAGAGCTGAGTAAAGCCGCGCGGTTTTCTTAATCTGTTGAAGGTCCGGAGAACATTAAGAGAGGGCTCATTGAGCGGCAACAGTGCTAGCACTCCTTTGTCTTCGGAGAGGTAAAATGAAACGTCTAAATCACATCTGATCCTGCAAATAATATTGGTAATCAACTCTTTCGTTCCAATACTTCTCCACCAAAAAGTTCATCAATTCAAAACGCTGAGCCGTCATTTCCTGCAAACCAAAAACGATTTTCTACGAAGTTTATGATGTATTTGGTACCAGATAATCATGGCTATCGACTCCCCAGCAATGTGGGGAAGTAGGTTGATCTCTCACGCTCAAAGACGTCCTTTCAACTTTTAATTATACATTATTTATCCAATTGATACAGTGGACCCAGAATTGTTGATGACCAATGAGGCGAGACCGACTCGCAGCATTTTCGTTGCTGTGTTCGCTGAAGGTCAATATAGGACATAAAAGATGTCCTGTCCTCCCCTACTACCCACTTTTTTCGCTTTCAAACTCATCCATATCGTTTCCCAGCAAGGCAAAAACAATTGACCATGCGCTTTCAGATGAATCCTCAAACCGGTGAACTTTCGGCGGAGCGCTTCCCTTCGGGAGTTTATCCCAAACTTTCTGGAGTTCCGCCTCCCGTTCCTTGCCGACCAGAGGGCCGCGCATATTGCACCACATCGTCGTGACCATCATTACTCGGTTCGGGAAACCTCCAGCGGACTCTTCACAAAGAGATTTCAACAAAGCTAGATGTCGACCAGGAGGATCCGTGAGTTTTGGATCCGTAATTCGATGAAGATATAATATCCCAGAGATTTTGGCTTTTTTCGAGAAGCTGAAGGCCTGTAAACTCTGTGATCAAAGGTTATCAACGACGTTGGCTTACGACTTTTTCAGCCATTTCTCCAGTTTCCTTTCGACTTCTTGCTCATCGCGTTCAGAATCGAAGGCTGGTGTATCCGCGAAGACTATACGACGATTTCCATAATGTTCACAATTTGAACATTCAACATGCCGTACATCACTCTTTTCTGGCTTCAGCCCATGGTTCACAGGCAGGATGTCTTGACCGGCAGCTGTGTTGATGAACTATCTATTCTCTTTAGCAACACAAGATGAGCAATCTTTGTAGACTCACAGTACTTTTACCTGCTCCAGACAGCCCAACGACGCTATCAGCTTATCATTACTACGATACAGCCGATGATAAACATTGCACCACGCACGCGATGATGATATCACCTTGTTTTATATCGTCGACTTGGAGCATCCTGGATATGGCGGCTCCCATAGTTCTGAGAGGACTAGTGTCCAGAGCTTTGGGCTTAAGATGCGATAGGAGGATTTCTATCTAGAGAACCCAAGGCCCAGGCAGAGCAAACACATCATGCTCCCCCGTGTGTTCGGCGAGGAGACAGGCTGGCATTCTCCTAAGATTAGATTCAGATCTGTCACTGAAGAAAACTAAAAATGGGCAACCTGAGCTTTTCGGTCCCATTCATTGGCCCAATGTGATGATGCCCTCTTTTGTGTCCTTTCCTGTCCACATTGACGTACCCCAGCTCTCATGTCCCGCTCAGAGCCACGATCAACCCCAACCTCGTTATCCATTGCTAACGGTGGCTCCGTTAATGGCAATAACTCACAGAAGGGCCTCTCTCAAGCGTGAGTCTCTTCCCATCTTGCTATCCCAGGATCGAATCGAATTAATTTTGTAGCATCCCTGTTGCCACTGATCTCTCCAGAGTCTTGCCCAATGAACCTCTGAATCTACAGCATTCGTGAGCATAACTTGTCTCCATGTAACATCCCTCCAAATCGAAGCCAGCGATAGTGTATCCGGCGAGAAACTAACGCAAAGAAATCTCGATTCTTCTTCAGTAGATAGATTTTTTGTTGTTAAAGGTTTGCGATCGTTGTCATTGAGCCTCATGAAAACCTTGTTGAATCTGCGAGCATCATTAGGCAATAACTCGAGCGAAGAAAATAGTTCCAGGAGATTGTATGTCGTGTCTATTCTTTAGTTCTAGAGAGATGTCTGAACTAGAGGTCGCTCGCCTACTCAGTTTTTACCCTAGATTTATTTTCAAGAGGGAAAAGCTGGTTAGCAGTCTTATGTTTTTGATGCGTCAAAATCAACAGCGTGTTGGCACAGACGCCCGCTGGCACACCGTCGCGGGCAGATGTTGTTCATCCAATCTCTAAAAAAGGATGGCGGCGTCTGAAGAAGGAGACACGGTCTGTCAAGACCGAGGAGTTGAAGGAGACCGATACCGTAATTGTGTAAGTTTAGAATCAAAGTGGCTATAATGATAATTAAACAGATGTCAGGTTGATGGGTCCAACCGGCTCAGGAAAAAGTTCAGTGAGTCATTTTTTGTAATCTACAGGATCCAACTGAATTGCGATGAAGTTTATTAGCATGGTGGCTGACACAGATGAAGGGGTGGGACATGATTTAATGTCATATACCAACGAAATCAAAGCTGTTCGGGTGCGCGTGCCTGATGAAGACATCGACATTGTACTTGTAGACACCCCTGGTTTCGACGACACTTACAAGTCCGATTATGAGATTTTACAGATGATTTCCGAATGGATAAAACAAGTGTGAGTCTCGGATCAATGACTCGCTGCATCGAGAATAATTACTTCGTAAACAGGGGATACAAAAACATCCTCCTTGATGGCATCTTGTACCTACACAGAATTACCGATAATCGGATGGCCGGTACTCCTTTGAGGAATTTGGAAGTCTTCGAAAAGATCTGCGGACCGCAAGCATTCGCTCGGGTGTTGATGATGACAACCATGTGGGATGATCTGGACAGCGAAGAGATGGGGGAGCTGCGCGAAGAGGAACTCAAAACCCATTACTGGTATCCGATGATCAATCAGGGCTCCGAAGCTATACGCTACCTCAACAACGTAGATTCTGCCTGGAAAATCCTTGACCGGTTCTTGGATACTTCAAAAGAGCGGCTCAAAGCCATTCAGTTGCAAAAGGAAACGGTCAAACAACAAAAGGCATTGAGCAAGACTGATGCTGGGCAGGAGCTGTACAACAAACTTGATGAACTTGATAAGAAACGAAAATCGTTGATACGAAAATTGGAAAAGCAAATCAAGCGATCCGAAACTAACGAGGAAATTGCAGGGATACTGCAGCGGCAACACGACGAGTTGGAAGAACAACGAAAGAAGGCAGTTAGCGAGTTGCAGAGTTTGAAGGTGTCAGTGCCGCAGAGATTTCTAAAGGCCTTTACAGTAAAGATGCGGTATCGCTGAGCATGATGGCGATACGTCAGCTAAGCAGAGGAGTTGTACGGTAGGCACTCCGCGAACCCACTCTTGTTTTCATTGAAAACCTGAATCAAATTGTGGTCGGGCCCTAATTGAATGGTTCTCGCTGGAATTGACGATAAATGCATACTGCGTTGGTTTTTGTGATTTGCAAGATGGGCTTATGCCGGAAGAATTATAATGACAGTGTTGATCTGAGAATAAATTGAAAGTCCAACCAAAAAGGACAGCAACAACTCCGATAGTGAATGGAGCACGGACGTAATAATGACGGTGCTTGTTCGATCAGATAGTGTCAAGGGCTAACTGCCTTGAGTACTGGAGATGCATTGATGGACCGTGGCATAATACCGAGTAGGTGATCGGGAGAGCAAGTCTTCAAGAATTGTTAACCCGGAGTAC
Organism: Leucocoprinus sp. KB1807203; assembly: GCA_019327925.1. Taxonomy (NCBI): domain Eukaryota; kingdom Fungi; phylum Basidiomycota; class Agaricomycetes; order Agaricales; family Agaricaceae; genus Leucocoprinus; species Leucocoprinus sp. KB1807203. Next base: position 264,543 of record JAHTMQ010000046.1, on the reverse strand, counting down.
CAGCTGAGTGTGCAAAGATCAAACTCAGAACATTCATAGCCAAGGACCTCCTGAAGATCTTAAGTGAGTTTGAATGTATTGCTCTCAGTTTGGTTTAATAATCCCGTAGTCTCAGTTTTGTGCCCTGCTAACACAATGTGATTCATCGATCATACAAGAGTGAACAACCATACATCATCAAGACGAATCCAAAAGAGAGTCGCCAATGATGGCCTGCATATCCTGGGCATTCACCCTCTTTCTAGCCCAGACGTCCCCGTCCATCGAATGTACGCTAGCCCAAATGGGAGCAGGTATGTCCGTTCCCATGACGGCCCTACCACGGATATTCTTACTCGTCCAAGTTGTATGGCATGCATAACAAAGTCTTGACATTGTTGTATCAGAAATCTCGAGGTTTTGGATTTCTGGGGTACGGACATGCGGTGGTAATCTGTTTTCTGCTTTGGAATCAGGATACGATCGAATTGAGATTTTATTCTTCCATTCCTGTATTCCAGCCTGGACTGGCCTGGAATCGGAAGAAGACATATTAAACGAGGACAAGGAATGTATATTGAGTTGACAATGCACACCTTTCACAAATCAGACACCTTGTATCGCTGTCTTCCTTCGTTGTAAGTTTATCACATGTTCTCACAATGGTTGAGACTGTCGAAGGGTAATCCCTTTCCAGTCCTATGATAAAATCTAAGGATCATTGGTAAGAGGATGGCGTTTATAGGATTGTAATACACACCTCGCGTGAGGGCGGCGATATCCTGTCGGCCACCGGAATATCTATGCTTCCTTGCAGTTTTTAATTTACTCCACCAAGCCCAGAAAGCGCACTCCTTTGAGCCTATGTCACGCAGGGGACGTATTACCCTGACAGTTTGATCGCTTGTCTCAGTATTCTGTCTGTATGACCATTCTTCGTGAGCCTCTTCACTGACAGAGTAACCACCACCCTTTGATATGGATGATATTAATGATATTGAGAGTGACGTCAGCGAGGTACCGAGGAGCAGATGCGAGCATCTTCTCGAAGCTGCACTATAGAGCAGTAGCATGCGAACCAAAATTTGGATTGCACTCGACACAGCGGTTGGCGTCGATAGGGAGGAGATATAAGTTTGGAGAGAATCAGCAGGTGAAGATGAGTCATCCGAGAGCTCCCTTAACAAGATTTCTGCCTTATAGTGAGTGGTACGATCATGCAGATGACGAGATAGTGAATAGCACCTTCATTGATAATGTTGAGACCTCGGCTCTGATAAGACTCAAAAATCCCAGCCTCTTTCCACCATCGCTGATCAAATGCGTCCTCGAGTTTGAGAGATAAACAATTCAACTGAGGACTGTAGCTCTCAATGACTCTTTGGAAATCGGAGTTTCTAGGTGGTGCCTACGAGATGAGATGAAAAGATGAGGACGAGGAGAAAACGAAGAACACACACAGGGGTTAGAGCTCCAGATATGTCTACAGTTGCGACGAATATCTCGGGCCATGGACAACTACCATTTGGATTTTGATCCCCTTCTTGTCTTCCACAAAGGGTAAGGTATGTCTTGTGCACTAGATCTAGGAGCACAGACGAACCTAATCCACCGGAGAAACCGACGAGTAGATTTCCTGAAGCTTTCAGACCCTTTCGGCGATGCAGCTGTGGGGTGGGGTTGACGTGAGGTTCCAGGGCACGTCGGAAACGAAGAGAAATGAGCGGAAAGAAGCATTCCCTGTGATTGATTGTTTGAACATGGGATGAAAGAGATAGATTCAGCGTACTTGCAATAGACTGCATATCGAATGACAATGTTCCCTGCCTTGAGCTTGCATTTCACGCAGGCTTTGGACCGATCGTATTTGGGGCGCCCTGATGAGTAGATGAATACATTGTAAGCATTGTTTATCAAGACGGACTGGTCATTAACGCTTGGCCTTCATCATTGGAATTGCCACAGGATGTCATGTTGGATGTCGGAAAATCAAATTTCCCGATTTAGTACATCATGGATTCAAACAAACTAGGCAACATTTCATCCTCTACACAACGGCGGCGTTTGCTTCGTCCAAACCTGATTCTTCTGTTTTCCGCCGTCGCGGCTTTTGTAGTTCATTACTCTATCCGCGTATTGACGGAGTACACGCTTTGTACTCACCATGAACAAATATATACAGTGAACGATGCCCAGCCTCGTGCTCATTGTATAACCATCCGAAATGACCGAATACATCGCATTGGAGCCTATGGTATGTCATATTGTAGAACATATCACCATGTTATCCCTGTTGAGGCTACCTCGAACTGAAAGATGAGGTCGCGTCAATGTCAATCCCTGTACCTTTCTCAAGCTGGAGTTTCAAATTTCAGCAACCTTTTATCTCTTTTGTCGAGGCTGCCGATATCATTGTGCCTGGGCTTACTGGTATGTATTCTCGCTGTGCGTACACGTAGTGACTCAAAGTTCATACCAATAGACGCTCATGCTCATGTCCTTGAAAATGGATGGATGATGCAGCTTCCACTGACAGGTACAGCCTCCGTGCAAGGTAGACATCCTGATCTTGTCTCAGAGCTCTGCCACCCACACTGATCTCCCAGAGGTCATTGAGCGTATCAAACAGTATATTCAAAGTCACCCCAACGTGCTCAATGATCCCGATCGTTGGATAGAGGGCATGGGCTGGGATCAAACAAAATGGGAAAGCAAGAAATTCCCGACGGCAGTAGGTCACAATTTACCGAATATTTTAAAGCATAAAACTAAAGATGTATCACAGGAAGATCTCAACCAAGATCCCCTCCTCAAAGATCGACCAATTTCCCTGGCACGAACTGATGGACATGCTCGCTGGGTTTCTCCTCGCGTGCTGGATATTATGGATACCTTGCCTGCAGACGACGAAGTAACTGGTGGTCAAATCATCAGAGACGCTAATGGCAAGCCAACCGGTAAGTCGTTGCATAACCTGTATGCTAGGTTGGCTCAGACAAGTCTCAGGGATTTTTGTCGACAAGGCGATGGACCTTATTCCATCACCAGCATGGAGTGATCAACAAATGGAAGAATTTTTCGAAGCCACCATCAACACTGCCTTGAAGTTTGGGCTAACAAGTATTCACGATGCGGATACCAGATTGTCCATGATCTCATTTTTCAAAAAGTCCGTTGCAATCAAGTTTTTGTTCCAGGGCGAGTCTTACTTTTGACAGAAAAGCAGAAGGGGGTGCAATCCCTGTGGGTCAAGTCTCAAGTACAGAACTTTTTTCTTTTTTTGAAAACCTTGATAGCTGCGCCTCTATCTAATGGGTGGTGTTGTGTTGCCAAAGAATGGCTCAGAGTCGGAAATCGCAAGTTACATCAGTGGGGAATGGGATCATGGCGTCCCTCGTTTTATCAATTACGGAAAACAGGCGCGGCTCACGTTGCGGGCCGTGAAGTTGTTTGCGGATGGTAATTCTAGTTTGTTATCTTGTCACAGCACGATCCTATGTTTTTGTTTTTTTCGGTTCCAGGTGCCCTAGGCTCGTGGGGCGCGGCTCTGCTTGCTCCATATTCTGATAATCCAACCGTACAAGGTACTCTACTGGAAGCTCCCATAGTTTTGCGGGCAGCTGTCAGAAGATTTTTTGAAGACAACATGCAAGTAGTAAGTGTTCATAACGTGATGGCTTAGGCTCGTCCATGTTATGACCTTGGAATTTGTAGAACATCCATTGCATTGGCGACAAAGCTAACCGCCTTGCCCTCGATATATTCCAAGAATTGGTTGAAGAGAAGGCCGTAAATGTCTCGGCATGGCGACCGCGTATCGAACATGCACAAATCATTGAGGAGCATGACATGAAACGTTTTGGAGAGTTGGGAGGTGTGTTTGACTGTAGTGTTGCAAAAAAAATAAAAAGTGACAGCACTTGCAGTGATTGCAAGCGTCCAGCCTACACACGTGTAAGTTGATGATCATGAAAGTATCTGTTTTTTGTATTAACATTTTGAAGGACGTCTGATATGTGGTATGCAGAGGAACGACTGGTAAGCTTTTATCGCGGTTGATATGCAGGTCATTGTTGATCGTTCGATTAAAGGGTCCGAACCGTATGCCGGGCGCTTACGCTTACGCTTCTTTGTTGCGGTTGGAATTTCTCTGCACATCATCAAGGCCCAAACCTAATAGGTGACCTAGTCTTTCGGGACAAACCATACTCCCTCTTGGATCAGACTTTCCCATAGAGGGTGTTAATCCTCTATTGGGCTTCTATGCTGCCGTCAAACGCCTCGCTATTGATGGAAGCTCTCCACATGGTCATTCTGGATGGTACGTCGATTATTCAGCACAGTACCCTTACCCATGGCGTTGATAATGGCCATCTGCAGGTACCCAAATGAAAAACTTACAAGGAAAGAAGCGCTTAAAGGCATGACGCTAGACGCAGCCTACGCCTCTTTCCAAGAACACGAAATTGGTTCACTCCAGGTTGGCAAGAAGGCTGACTTTGTCGTTTTTGATCGTGACTTTGTGGGATGTGAGGATGAAGAAGCTGTGATGGTTCTGAAATTCTAGAGGCAAAGGTGAAGGCCGTCGTTATCGATGGTATGGTGGTATGGGGAAAGTTGCCACGATCGGAAATCTGGAAGGTGATTCATGAACTGTTCGGGAAACTGATAACCTGTGCAATCAGGTCTTCTGAGACGCCTCTTTGATGATGTGAAATACTTCGAACTGATGTTCTGAAATGTACGATTGTCTCATGAATATTCTGTCCCCAAATGAACGAAGCTTGTACCCTGCCCAGTCGCTGGGCATATGAAGTTGATCAATCAGGTAACAAGATTGAGTCGTTCTCTAAAATTTTCCTGCACATCAGTCTATCGATGTTGTAGACGTAGTTGGCTTTAGAACTGAAAACATTAGTCCAGCGAAACGCCATTCAATATCGAATTTCATTATTACATGTGGAAAACTTCATCTCTCTCCTCAATGATAACCCTGCAGCATTTGCATTGGCAAACAATATTCCTGAGGTTGCATTACTTTTATCCACGGACTCTTCTGTTTCTTCTGCTCTCTCTTTCCTTATATATTCAAATCAGCTGCGAGTGATCTGATTTTCCTTTCTGTATCTTTATCTATTGTAGGGTACCATGTATTCTACCGCGGGCTGTGATCGAGCACCACGTTGCAAATTTATGAAAGTAAAAAAAACTAATTACACATGGACACGAAACCTCAGGAAACTTCGACAAAATTAGATGTGTGAAGAGAAGAAAGTGATCGAGTTCCACTTGATCAGGCATTGTCGCCAGAGGAAGACTTGACACATGAATCGAACAAACGCCAGTAAGACGCCAAAGATAGCCTCAAGTTCTTTGATGTTACCCGGCCCTCAGGGAAGACATTCCTGCAGCTTATATTATATTAACCACGTGCATTTTAATTCTTGGACGTTAACCAGCATGTCGGGTCACTCCAAGACGACCAGCGCCTTTTTCTATGGAACGTTGATGCATCCAAAGATCCTCACTCGAGTCATTGGGAATGGCGGCTCACATCTAGAGATTTGTCCAGCTGTCTTAAAGGTGATTTGATGCCATGATAATGCATGCACTACCTTGGATTGACCTGCACACTAGGAATATACGCGACACAGGGTAAAAGTGAGAGGAATTGCACTCAAATTCCGGGGCCTAGATGGCTGACTGAGTGAAATAGAAGCAAGAATATCCTGGGCTCATACCGCTTGCCGAGAGTCAGAGAGAACTGTTCCATGGAAAAACACTGTCAGAGGAAGAAGCCTGTGTAAAAGGAACATTGGTCACTGGATTGACCGCTGTAGACATCCAATTGTTGGATTTCTTCGAAGGCAAGGTAAGGGAAATCGTGGAGACAGGCTGAAAGGAGATAACGGTGCTCTTGACTATAGGAATACAAGAGAGAACCGGTCAAAGTCCATCAGCTAGGACCTCTTGCAAGTATATCCACTCATTTGCGCCAGTTCAAGGAATTTTTTCCATCCCAGCCACCTCAAGGAACAGACCTTCCAGCAGCTACGGACGCTGACACATATGTATTCCTGGAGCCGAGTAAGCTGGAAGCCGATCCTTGGGACTTTTCAGATTTTGTAAAACATAACGCGTGGAGGTGGTATGGGACCGAGGTCAACGAATATGTTGCAGAGGTGGACCGGCGTCGGGAGCAGGGAAAGCACGAGATGAGCGCGTAACCATTGAATCACGTCATAATGTCCATCACGTGATATCCGATCGCCGCCCTGGAATGTTTTATAGAGTGTTTTGTCAAATTAGCCCCTTCTGTAATATGCTTCAACATCGCCAGTTGCTGCTCGCACTTTTCGTTCTCCCAGCTGCCATTATTTTTGGCCTCGTGACCTATGCCTTGAATGCCTCCAGACAATGGGGACTGGTTCCAAGTTCGTGCTTTGCATAGATTCACAAATTTACCTAGCTCCTTTTTTAGAGTATCCTGCCCTGGAACACTACCGCCCAATTCAGTCCCTTTCAGCAGATGAATTTCCCATAGGTATGTTGCATTGGGGTTGCCCAGACAATTCAGGTATAGCTCATAATTACTATAGATGATCCTCGAAGGCGCGTCATCTTGTTTGGGGACATCCATGGGATGCGCAAATCGTTCCAGTGGGTGGGCTATTAATAACGTTATATAGACCTGGACTAACGTACATGGGTTCCAGGGGTCTACTTGACAAAGTCTCTTATGATCACCGAGTGATGTTCTTGTCCATACAGGAGACATCATCACGAGGGGAAGCCACCAAGGCTCGATGGCAATTCTTGACTTTATGACAAATTATAACGTTACCGGAGTGCGAGGCAATAATGATCAGAAGGTCATTGAATGGAAGTGCTGGCTTGATTGGTTTTTCACCCTCTCCGGGGCTGCTGAGTGGCTGGCTGGGCTGGAGTTAGCATGGCTTGAAGATCATCAAAAAGGACATGAGCTAGAAAATTGGGTCAACTCACGGCGTCAAGCAAGCCGTGGAAAGGATCATATATGGTGGAAACACATTCCAAAAGACTGGATTCCCTTCAGCGACCACTATTACATTGCACAAGATCTTACAGAAAAACAATATGCATACTTGATGTCTCTTCCGCTGAAGATCTATATCCCTTCCGCACACACTTTCGTCATTCATGCTGGACTCCTGCCATATGACGTTCGCTATCATTATGACCATAAACGCCAACCTCTTGCTCATGTACCTCATATTCGCTCACTCGGCTCTTCCCACAACAGAAATACTGAGACACTTAGAAATGCACAAGAACTTGAAATTTTGTCGCAGGTTCCTCAGAATACACAGCCCTGGGTGAATCTAAACATGCGGAGTGTGCTCGATGATAAGAGTATTTCCAAGTACGTCTCATCTCTGCTCTGCATCTCCTTCACTTATTGTGGCTAGGTCTTCCAAAGAGGGTACCCCATGGACTCGGTATTGGAATAACCAAATGTCTTTGTGTGATGGTTTTTACTCGGAAAAAACTACCATGCACATTCAGGACCCTGATTCAATGTCTATTGCGTCCGATGGCTTGAGCAAATCGTTGCCCTGCTATCCTTCCAATGTTATCCATGGGCATGCTGCGTCCCGCGGGCTTGACATAAATCGTTTTTCTTTTGGATTGGATACTGGATGTGTGCGTTCCCTTGTTTTTATTGTCACCTGCCCACACTCACTTTAGTGCGCAGGCTTATGGTCGAAAATTGACCGCTATGATCCTTGGACCTAATCCACTGCCCGCAGAGGAATGGGAAGAATTAGATGGTGACAGCGTTGACGAAAGGGGTGATTTTAAATTTCAAGGTAATGACGAAGCTTACGACAACGATAATGACACGCTAGGTAAAACAGCGTTTACGAAAGACTCTCATTCTCTGAAACAGGCTAAAACTATCCAATTTGGAGAACATGGAACAGCGAAACTTGTTCATGTATCTTGTTCATAATGTACGGTCCAACTCCAACTTCTGCAATGATCTTCCTCTCTGTTTCTTGTATATTTTATTTTGTTTAGATATTAGATTAGATTGCGAGAAGCCCTCACTAATGGTTTCTCTCCCGTAGTGTATGCAGATATTAAACTAGGGAAACGATCTTAATATGCCCATAAATAGGTGTACATCAGAGTAATAATTACTCCATGGGACCGTGATATGAATATACGTCTGAGGTTTCATAGACTCGGCCCGGGTGTTGATCACAAATCTTTTCGCCCATCTTACGAGTTACGAGTTATCCGCCTGGCTGATGGACGTGAAATCATATCCTGAGCCCGTCAATTTACTTTTGCACAGTCATCAGTGCCAATCCACAACGCCAATAATGCATAGTAAATATGAAATGGGAGGTATCCTATCCCTGAAAGTCGGGTGAATGACTACTGGCCACCGTAGAATGCAAGATACAAATAAAGTAGTGAGCGGTTTTGATCACGTAAGACCATCGCGTTCTGTGTGAAAGAAGCCGCGTCCATAAACTGGAGATATGCTTCCTAGCTTTTATGTGGCGTGAAATTATCATTACCAGCATCAATAAATCATGAACCAGCTACTATAGTAGTCACGAGCCATAAAACCCGGTTCAAGAAGCCTTTGAAACAATCCAAATCCAGGCTCACAAGAACCTTAAGCTGAACCCTTATTTTCAGCTTCTTGGTAGATGGACCCACTCGAGCGCTCTTCAGTTTGTGTCATACCGAGGCGGCGCTGAATCTCATGTTGACGCTCAATATCTTTCTGCGCGAGACCAGTAGAATCACCAAAGACCTCGTCCATCTCTTCCAAACTCAATCCTTTGGTTTCAGGGACCTTACAGTTGATAAGAGATCAGAAGAGATGCCAATGCTGTTTCAGTAAAATAGTACTCACAAAGAATATGACAAATAAACCACCAAGAAGAGAGAATACCTGTTAAGAACAATCAGTTCCGAGAAGAGGTTAGAGATACGAATCTGACATACGCCGAAGAAAATGAACGTCCCGAATCTGAGATGTTCCATCATAGTAGGTGTAACCTGACCAACTGATAGAGAGATTGTTGTAATTATTGGTCCAGATGGACAGGTGTTTCAACTTACCGATAAAGTTGTTCATCTAAATGTATAGCGATGTTCATCAGCACATCATGAGTCTATAAACAACGACTAACCCAATTGGAGGAAGCCGCAATCGAGAGGCCCTTTCCACGAACACTCAGGGGCCAAATCTAAATCATTTATCAGAGACGGTACAAATTCTCAGTGTTTATTGGAAACGTACTTCAGCCACAACAACCCAGGAGCATGGACCCCAACTGTATCCGAAGCCAATGGCAAACACCCAAACGAGAGCACATGCACCCCAACCAGCAGCTACAATGCACTTAGTACGTAGTCACCTTTAATAGTTTAGCCAATTGACCCACCTCGGTGACTATATAATAAGAGACATTAGTTGTTTGCATCGACTAGGAAGAATATCCACTCACGATACCCAGCTATCTTCAAACAAACCACTCAAGATTGCAACTAAGATGTGGCATCTATTTATAAATAATGCAGTCGAAGGTTAACAAATTTATACTCACGTTCCCATCAAGAAGGCACCAGAAATGAGAACAGGCTTGCGGCCGAGTTGATCGACCCAAAGAACAGCGGGAATGGTGGCCAAAAACATCCTGATCGATCAGTTAGAGGTTCAGAACCATTTATCTCAGAGGCTTACACAATACCAACAACACCAGTTGCAAGGAGAGAAACGGTGTTTCCTGTGAGACCGAGATCCTGGAAGATAATGGGCGCATAATACAAGATTGCATTAACACCGGCTGACATTAATGAGTATGCTGCTATGACGGTGGATTCATGTGTACTCACTCCATTGCTGGAAAAACATGGTTCTATGATAATGTAAGTTCATATTTCTCTCGTCGCATATCGCCAGAGCTTACAAAGATCCAACAGCAACTCGATACAGTAGATCTGAAACCCCATGTAAGGTTTGCTCAGAAGCTGAAAGTATCAACACTCACGCCTCTCGCGAATAAGACTGACGTATCCATAAAATCCGAGCTTGAAACTTGAGGACCAGGAACCATCTTGATAGTCGGGGAATCTCTGCTCCGACACCTCTTTCTCGAATAGGTGTTGAGCCCGTATCTCTCTGGAAAAATACCATCAAGTTGGGTCACGCGAGAGGTAAAAACCCCATACGCACAAAAACTCCAGACGAACTAGATCAGCATCAGCAGAGATACCGCGTGCCTTGCTCAAAACAGCAAGAGCTTCATCATCACGACCTTGATTCACTAGCCATCTATGGAAAGAACAATCATAATGCATGATCCCAACCCATGTGTACAAAGAGCTCACCGAGGTGAGAATGGCATGAACAGGATTCCAACTCCGAGAATAACAGCAGGAACAAGTTGTAAGGCAAGAGGCAGCCTCCAGGCAGCTTCATGTTGTCCTGTTCCAGATCCTCCAATGAAATTTGTGCCTTTCCAATGGACCGTTGCATTAGTAGCTTGTGCTTCATAGATCCAATAACTTACCATAGTCAATCCAGAAAGAAATCATGATGCCGAATGTGATGGCAAGTTGTTGAAGGGCGACGAGACTTCCTCGTACCTCGGGAGGAGCAATCTCGGCATTGTAGAGTGGGACAACCATACTGAGTGAACCAACGCCCAAACCCGTGACAAATCGACCTGAAAATTAGGTTAGCAATATGGGAATATCGGACCTCGATTATTCACCTCCGTAGATAGACGGCGGTCCCTTAGCAGAGGTCTGAACGACGACTCCAATGCAAAACACGCAAACGGCTGGATATCAGTAAGTTATTGGGCACCTATCCCAGGGACATCGGAAAGGGACGAATGAGAAGATAACTCACCTAGAACAATGGTGTATTTTCGCGACAGTTTGTCAGCAAAGTAGGCTTGAAGTGGTCAAATATCAATCGAAGACGAGTAATTGAAATCTCACCAGTCATGAGGACACCAAACCATGCTCCAAGTTCAAGAATCGATACTAGCCAGCCTTGCTTTCCGGGGTCATTGACAGCTGATGCCATGCGGTCCTTGAAGGAATGCATGCTGATGAACCATTGAGCACATTATCTGCCAGGTCAACGACTGGCTTACACTAGTACACTGGAAAAAACACCCTGGGCCGCGTTAGTCCATGAGATCCTGAAAAATGTTGATCAACTTGCTTGATTATAGCCTGAGAGTAGGCTTTAGAAGAATGAAATAGATATGAAGGTGAAAAAATCCTATCATAAAGCCTAGGTAGACAGGGTCAGCGCGCGTTGTATCCAGTAGAGAAGTTGGAGAGCTTACAGTCCTCCCAATGAAGCAAAAACGGCAATTGCAAAAATTCTGCGATTTTGAACAAGACCGGCCTATATTAGCATTAGCTGAGAGCATCCAGTTGTATCTATCAGAGCGCACCCAACCAGATGTTCCAGCGAGGGCTTTGCGCCGTGCAGTGGTGAGATTTGAATCAGCTCCGACAGCTCCTCCGGCCATGGCTTGTTTGAGGGATAAATTCCATAGTCCACCGGGTTCTTATACCATGCTTTTTGCGGAGATAGTGTCATGTGGGGTTTAATCAAGCCCCTGAGTTCAGCGGTCCGGGGTAAGCACTTTTCGTTGAATACCCATATTTGGAATTTCAACGTGACTATGAGACAGGGCATGGTTCAGTATCACTAGGTGAATTGGCATTACCCAGTTCATCATATTAGTTTTTGCGAAAGGAAGATCCAACTGGGAATAATGGATGACTTCCCGTAGGAATCTGGGAGAATCTGGGAGTGTTACATAAACCTTATTCTATGATCTGAGGAAATCTGGGAAAAATGCAACCTGTGCAATACTTGGCATTATATCATACCATTTAGGCATGTGATGCTTAATGGCAATGCTGCAAAATAAGACTTCCACTGGCTTTGACCTGTGTTTTCTTGGGAAATAGCTCATATGGAGCTGATAGAGGAGAAACTCGTAACTCGTCAGCAGAAGAAACTGTAAGCCGATATCCGTCTCCATTCCATAGTAGATGCCATCAGGAGAAATTCTGGATATGGTATATAAGTTTGATCCGACTATCCATAAAAGGCTAGAAAATATCTAGGGAAGTCTAGGGAAGTCTGGCAAGGGGTCCAGACCCCTGTCCAGATCACCGTATCTAGGGAAGTCTGGGAGACCCCTCCTAATTTGAAATTCATGCTCGGCATCTCGGCATGGAGCAATCTATGTAACACTAGACTGCCTACGGGAAGTCATCCAATATTCGAAAAGGACAATTGTTAAATCAGCGACTCATAACAAAACATGGTTTACGATGGATTTTAGCTGTCTACAATTTATTCTATGCTCCCCTCTACTAGATAAAGTGTCTCAGACGTTACCAAGTAGTGTAGACGACTGAGGTCAGTTAGGACAGGTATACAACTAGTTCAACTTAAGCTGTCAACGAATGTGAGGTGTTTCTATCCTGGATGACACGATGTCTCGGATGTGAGTTCCAGTTTCGTTCCAACTTCAATACATATAAATACACGACCTCTTGTGTAAGAATCAGTACCCTACAGCGACTCCATTCTTCCTTGAATCACTAGTGGCTGTAGGACAAACATTCATTTTTTGAGTAAGTAGGTGAACACCCAGACATCGAGCTGGAGCAAACCGTAGTATATCCCGTCTTTCTGTATGACCACTTGAACAACGGCTGCGATTCTATTGATGTCTGCAACTATCACGACAGAATATGATGGACCGGTAGTCAGCTTTGCACATGAAAAAACGAATCGTAAGAAGACGGACCGGAAACATTGTGTCCAACCTTCCGCAAGTAATCAAGCGCATCCTGTGGATAGGTCTCATCTGCGTCTACTTCAAGTGGATACAACTGATCATGAACACGACCAAACTCCACTGCTTCGCTCGCATCCATTCCCCAACCGAGATTCAATAAAACTTGAACGACAGAAGGGAATATCCGACCGCCACCTGCGCCACCTATGCTAGCATAGAGTGATCCATCAGAATTTTCTAGGATGGCAGGCGATGTTGATGATACTGGCATTCTGCCTGGTTCCGGATAGTTGTCTATATTTTTTTGCAATATGAGTCGCGCTCACTATGTTGAACGTGATGTAACTATTGAACCTACAAGGTGAAGGGTATAAACCAAAATCATTCGGCACGCCAGGAACCGCGAAATCATCCATCTCGTTGTTGAAAAGGATACCAGTGACAGGATCAAGGACGAACGAGCCAAAAACGCTATTAATTGTAGTCGTGAGGGAGACAGCCATCTCATTCTTGTCAACAACCGAGATATGCGTCTTCAAGTGATAAACGAAGTGATACAACGATCATACTATGACGAGACTTACCGTTCCACGGTCTACTGGTATGTCAAATTCAGGGTGATAATATTCAGATGGATGGGTGCTATCCTGGATGATTTGCTTAAACGACAGACCTTCTGGAAGAAATAAAGAACACACATCGGTAATATTATGGAATATCTCGAGTGCATATTCCTGACTTGTCAAATTTGACATCCGAAGAATGTCTGCCGCTGTTACAGGATCTGACATCTTCGTCCTATCTCCAAATCAGCGGCCAATGCTAACCTGAACTGAATGTGGGAAAACAAAATTCTACCGTGAAGCAAAAGCAAACTTCATAGTCTCAACAAGTCGGTGCACATTAACGGGGGTCCTCTCTGACATATTATAATGTTCCAGGACGTTGAGCATCTGTAAAAGCACTTGCAAAATACCATTTCATGTGATATTCCAGGACCATGTAAGAGAAAGCTCACAAGTTCCACCTCCCGGTGCAGGCGTAGTATACAATGTTCTTCCACGGTAACTACCTATCAGAGGTTTTTCCACGCGGATACGGTAATTTTTCAAGTCATCATGGGACAGGATCCCCCCTTTTTGACATATCTTGTCGACGATGCCGTCAGCGATAGGGCCCTGAATGGATTCAATGAAAGAGAATAAACACTTCTTTGTTATAGGATTTACCTCGTAAAAAGCATCAGGGCCATGTTGAGCAATAATAGATAAGGTCCGTGAATAATTTGTCCTATTTACCCAATCACCTTCCACCAAAAGCACACCGTTCGGGGCAAACACAGTTTTCCAATCAGAATCATTTAGTATATGAGGACCGAACATCTATACGCACAGTCAAATCGCAGACTAGACTTATACTCAATAAAACAATAATACGCGCCTGGATTCGTCTCGCCAACTCCTTCTGCACTTTCCATCCCGCAGCAAGTCTCACACTAGGTTCAACCAATTTTTGCCAAGGTATAGTCCCCCACCTCTTATGTGCTTCCTGTAATCCTCGAATTTCCCCCGGTATACCCACCGCCAAACCACCTACTCGTGAAGCCATAGGATCGTGTTGGTACATTGTCTTGTTTGACAACCCCGGTGCTATTTCTCTGAAATTTATTGTCCATACTTCTGATTCTGCAACATTCCTGCCACTAGTATTTGCTTCTCCATGAGGCGGTAGGGATGACGGTGGCATACGGATGACCATGAACCCTCCTCCTCCTATTCCCGAACTACAAAAGAAAAATGATCATCGAGCGAACAAAATCTTTTTCTAAGCTCAGCTCACGAAAACAGATTTACAACACCCAAACAGAATACCGCACTGATCGCAGCATCCACTGCATTGCCTTTAAGTTCTTCCATTACGCTGACACCAATACTCGAACACGCCTCATTCTCCGTAGCCACCGCTCCCCTGTACGCCTTCACCTCATACGCCGGATTCCTCAGATGTTTCATTGGCGCTTCACCATCGGAAGAGCGGCCAACATCAATATCATGTTCATGATGATATAATCCCCTGACTGACGAGCTATCCATCGATCGCCATTCAACTTTCGACGTCGTCGGTATATGAGTGGTGACAAGTGCTTCACGATACGGTGAAGATAGAGCAGGACTTGGATAAGCCGAGAATCTATCTTGAAGTGCAGGAGCAGAGCGCCACAGAACCACGAGTATTGCAAGCCCAGCCATGATAATTCTTGATACCATTTGTACCTGCCCGTCGGTATTCTGTTTCTCAAAGTTCTGCACTTCGTTTTCCCATTCAGCAGTCAGTGAGTCTCTCTTGAGTGATGAGAAAGACTGTCCCCCCATCTCTGAAACACAGGAACGCTGGCCTAGAAAACCTAGCAAGACAAGGCACGGTGTCACAGAGAATGAGATAGAAAGGAAGCAAGAGGAAGGAGTTTAGATACCTGGGCATCCGACCCAAGTAATGCAGAAACGCACCAGCAAGGGATCAGTCAACACAGTAGTCACAGATTCGGTATCATATGCATTGCTTCTTATCATGTGTGCCACGGTTCATTTCCGTTTATCTCGCCTTGACCGGTAAAGTATGCTCCTATCCATGAATCAATTAATCAGCACCCAGTTGCCTGCAACAACCCGGAAATTGGATACATATGTGTCCTTCAATACATAAATTCTAATCCGGAGATTCTGGAGCATGGACATCCCTGCACTCGTGTGAAATATGATTTGATACGATCGTCGATGGTATTAATTATAGTGACATACTACCACCTGTTAGAATGGCCTGGCACACCTTAGTACCTTGGATCAATATGCGGCAGTGTTGATATTGTTATCAGATATGACATCATTTGTAATGGCTTGTACTCTAACAGCCAGCCAGTCAAGGAACAAGAGGTCGAGATTCAGTGAGTCGTCGGAGAAAACGCTCTATAGCTCAGGTACAAATTGTGTGCGCGAGTTTTACGGATTTGGGTGACTAAGCGTACCGACTACGTCTACCGCTGCCACAAAATGGGGAGATGTTTGAGGAGGAAGAAGATGTGCATAACATCCCTGACCTGAAAAATACTAACCCAGACTATTGTTAGATAATCTCCCCCTCCCTGAAGCTTCCACCACCATGGACTGATAATCACATTGGAGTGATGTTAGAAGAGCTGTTGTTCTATTTCATATTCCTCAGATGTTAGGGTGATGGCTTGGCTAAGGTGGAATGGATTGACTTTAAATGGTCGAGCAGATCAATTTGCTATTGTGGTTTGTGGCTAGATGAGACTGCTGGTTTGTTGGAACGAAGCTAGAACTCACATTCGAGATATTGTATCATCCAGGATAGAAACACCTCACATTCGTTGACAGCGGAAGCTCTAGGCTTAGCTTTAACTAGTTGTATACTTATTCACCACCCCTGTCCTAACTGACCTCAGTCGTCTACACTACTTGGTAACGTCTGAGACACTTTATCTAATAATACTTGATGCATGAGTTGCATCTGAGTGCCGGAAGCTGCAGGTCACTTCAATTGGAATAAATTTGTCACGCAAACGAAAGGGTATAAATCTGGTACTTCTGGTATCATTTTGTGCAACAAACTGATATCAAATAATCGACATATGATCTGGTCATATGAATAAGACTAGACAATGAGCTTCTTCTTGATTAGTCAGGTCTTATGATATTAACGGGGATCATGTTGCAGGGTTTTGTGGTTCTGACCAACACCAACTTCAGAGAGACTCCCAACATTCAGGCCTCAGTATGAGCATCATTTTATGGTTGATTGCCATCATTTGCATTGTCCTTGGGCTCAAGCGGCTCGCATCTGCATCAAGATCAAAGTTCCCTCTTCCTCCAGGGCCCCCCGCCGACCCATTTATTGGTCACCTACGATATATCCCTTCAGACAATCCGGAAGATAAAATTTCCGAGTGGTCCAAGCAATATGGTATGGATTGTGAGTTCAAGTTTGCGACGGCGGGTAACTGAGCATGTCTTGCAGGAGATGTCATGCTCTTGCACGTGTTTGATCGCAAGATGATCATCCTCAACAGCATTGAAGCTGCTGTCGATCTGATGGAAAAACGAAGTTTAAACTACAGTGACCGTCCAGATTTTCCTATTTTCAAATTGTACGCATTATCTGACAACTCCACACTAGCCTCTACGCTCATATGATACTTGTAACACAATAGAATGGGCTGGGGACTGAGCCTTGGATTTTCTGGCTATGGTAAAAGATTTCTGAAACACAGGCGTATGTATCAGCAGTACTTTTCCCCACAGGAAGTCATCCAATATCAACATGTACAACTTCGGGAGGCATGGCGCCCTGCCCTCAACCTTCTTGAAAATGGAACAGATAAGATAGAATCAAGTCTCAACCGGTGAGAAATTGTTATGCTATAAATATCATTTTTGATGTACGAAGTCGACAGCTTTTCAACCTCAATCATCGCCGCCATCACATATGGATATGAGGTCCTCTCTGACGACGACCCTTTTGCACAACTGACGAAAGAAATGGGTCATGCAGTAACTCACTGTGGACCTATAGGTGGCACACCTGTAGATCTATTTCCTATCTGTACGTTACATCCTGCCCCAGGTCACTCATGAATGTTCATGAATCATCTTGTAGTACAGCACCTGCCACCCTGGTTCCCAGGAACCTTCTTTGCATGGAAAGCACGAGAGTACAGTCAAATCGTTCGGCAAATGCAAGATTATCCGTTTGACAGAGTCCAAGGACAGATGGTGAGGTATGTATAGTCATCATGACTGAGCTAACTGTTATAGACCGAAGGAACAGCAAAACCTTCTTTCCTCTCTTACCACCTTGAGCGTCTGCATCAAGAAGCCAACGAGACTCCAGAAGAGCTCGCTGACATTAAAATAGCGGCAGCAAGTATTTATGCTGCAGGCGCAGATACTGTGAGTACAGAGTACTTGATAATACTAAGAGCCAGGCTCAGACATATCCAATTGATGACTCTAGACCTGGTCATCGATATCAACTTTTATGCTCGCAATGACTTTACACCCAGAATGGCAGTTCCGTGCACACCAGGAGCTCGATGCACACTTGAGTGGTTCGCGATTGCCCGAAATAGGAGACCGAGATGAGTTACCCCTCGTGGACTGCATACTACAAGAAACATTCCGGTAAGTTCATTGATCCAGAGAAAGTCGTCAGGCGGACTCAATCATGGGCTCAGCTGGCTAAATGCAATTCCACTCGGTAAGCTCAATCCAGCTACTCGGCCCAAGCTACACCCGAACAGTATAACGTCAGGAATCCCACACCGTGCACTCGAGGACGATGTTTATAGGGGAATGTTTATTCCTAAAGGGTCTCTGGTGATTGCGAATACACGGTGGGCCATGGATCATGAATCTGAACTGATGTCCCCTGAACTACCTCTGAAGCGGTATATCTATGAACGAAGCAGTTTATCACGAGCCATTTTCTTTTAACCCATACCGTTATCTCTCAAAATCGAAAGGAGGACAAGAGGAGCCCTGGCCTTTGGCGCATTCCGGCTTCGGACGAAGGTGAGGATGCATCCTTGTTTTCCATCAGCCCGGTGAATTTATAACAATACCTAACCAGAATATGATCCGGAAGACATCTCGCAGATGCCAGTTTATGGTTGGCGATGGCTACTATACTCAGTCTATTTAACATCAAGAAGATCAAGGGCGAAGATGGACAGGAGATAATACCCAAGGTTGGGATGGATTCAGGCTTCACAAGGTCTGATACTCGCATATTCTTCTATGAAAAACAATGACATTATTAGTAGCCATCCAAAGCCGTACAAATGTTCTGTGCAGCTACGGAATGACAAGGCTAAGGACCTGATTGGTCAAATAAAGGTTGACTTGATGAGCGAGTAATATTGACAGTTTATCTGATTTACAATTTGTGTATGGTGGCAATCAAAGGAAAAAGAGGCAATATATGAAAGATCATAGACAATTTGCTGTCAAAGTAAGTAAACGTAGACGACCCGTTCCACACACAGAGAGCTGGGAGTTCGTAATGAAGACTGTAGTTGCAAGTAAAGTACTGTAGACGACAGTGGACATTTCGAAGTTTGTAAGGCATGGTTCATCCACGTGTGGTTCAAGAAAGTGCTGTGAAAATATTGTTTTTTAGTAAGTGTATCAATTCTCAGATCCAAATAGTTCACTTTCCTTGCTGGCCACGGCAAGCAGATCCGCACACAGGATATCATCGTTCGCTGAAGGGAAGCATCAGAAACATCAGCGCATACGCATTGCTTTGCGTTAAGTCTATCTCGCTCTTCACCCTCAGTACCAGCAGAAAGTTTTTGAAGAGTCTCTATGGATATTCCCTAGTGGTGTTCCTACTGTATCTCCTCCAGGTGTTAGCGTCTTTGTCTTACCATCCAACTTCAGGATTTTGACACTTCAATGACAGGGATACAAGGACAATGTACCCCAGCTCGTAGGTATTCCTGATCTTCCAAGTGGTTTTTAGTAATATATTTTCCTGGGTATTCATTTCTGCGGTCACCCATGAGACACTCCGACTTGATTTTGCGCCTTGGAAAGATAGCACAGAAGGACATGGTCCTCAAAGCAATTTCCAGACCGATCTCATCCATATTTAGAATTTATGTCCGGCGTCTCAGCACAGATCATTCCGGAAAACCGGGTGGCCTACGGGAAGTCGCAAAAGCACAATAGCGGGGCCGACACAGGAAGCTCGGCGGCTATCTGCGTAATCTTTGCCCTCGAAATTCATTAAAAAAAACTAACATCCGAGTTAACAGAATGACTTGGATGTAAATGCCGTTTTTGTTGCCAGCAGAATTTCATTCGAGCCAGCTGGAAAGTATAGTACAAATTTAAAGTAAGGTTAGAAATTTATGAAATTGAGACTAAATGTGGCTGTGTTGATGCCTGATAATAGTCAGTTGAGAGCGCTACGCTTCCATCCTCTTTCTTTCACAATGAGTGGGTTTTTCGGAAATACTCAAGGAAACTACAATGAGGCACAGGATCAATATGGATATCGACACACCGCGTGAGCCTGAAGATCGTATCAGAGTCGTCCTCACTCACCTCGTCATCCAGATTCCCCCAGCCCTCGGGAGCGTATGGGTATATGAACTTCTTCGAACTTTTTTTGACAATAGTTGACACACAATCTAGTGGCTACCCTCCGCCATCTGGCCCTCCACCACAGGATCCTGGATATAATCCTGGCTACCAACCATCCTATGCGCCTCCCCCCAGCGGGTAAGCCCTACCATTCAGATTTTGCGTTTTGATCTTTCAATCTCCATCGCGTACAGATACCCTTCTCCCTCTGGACCTCCTCCCACTCATCGAAAGTACGCTCTTTGTTCATTTTCTTTCTGAACTTGTGCCCATAGAATGTCAATAGCTTTGAATTCCCATCACCTTCCCCAGGCTTGAGCACTCGTGGATATGATCCTCCTCCCGGGCCCCCACATCATCAGTACGAGTGTCTCCTCTAATCCTCTAAATTGTTTGATGCTGACTCGCTTTATGATTCACCCGCCAGTCATCCTCAGGGAGGCGCCAATTTCCCTGGACAACAACACCAGCAACATAGCAGTTATCCTGGCCAACAGTATCATCAACAGTACAACTCACCCTCAAATCCCCCTCCAGGATACCGTAGTTCTGGTGGTCATCATTATGATTCTCGTGCGTAACCACAAACGCTCAGTCTGGTCAATGGGTTGACAGGTAACAGCTATGGGGCCACCTCCACGACCCCCTGCTGGCAATCAGAACTATGGTCCTCAGTTTCAAGGGGCTAATCAACAAAATTCTCAGGCATTCTTTCAGTATTCTCAATGTAACGGAAAGAAAAAGGCGCTTTGCATCGGTATCAACTACATCGGGCAGAAAAGCGAGCTGAGCGGCTGTATCAATGATGCCAATAATATTCAACGTTTTCTCTGTCGTAAGCCGACTAATCAGATTACACTTGCCGTCTAAGTTCACGATTCGTTAAGGTTACTATGGCTACAAGGCAGAAGATATTGTGATGTTGACCGATGATTCTCGTAATCAGCGTCAGATTCCTACGAGAGAGAATATTGTATGCTCATCTCGTTTTCACGATGGCCTCAGATTGAATACTTGGATTGCAGCTCCATGCCATGCAATGGCTGATCAAAGGTGCCGCTCCCAATGACTCTCTCTTCTTCCATTGTGCGTTTGCACCAATCTACGCAAGCATCCACTTCTCATAAACATATAGATTCGGGACATGGGGGTCAAACCAAAGATTTAGACGGAGATGAAGCTGATGGATACGACGAAGGTGCGTAAGGCATTAATTCTATAAAGAGTTCTGACCGACTAATAGCTATTAGTCATCTATCCTGTGAGTGAATACTAGAAGGACGCCGAATTTTTTTATTGAATCACACATAATAGGTGGACTATGAAAGAAACGGTCATATTGTTGACGATGTATATCGAAGCCCGCTAATTTTCATCCCCTTCAAGCTGATAATTTGTTAGATGATGCATGATATCATGGTTAAACCTCTTCCGCCTGGATGCCGCCTGACCGCCATCTTCGATTCTTGCCACTCAGGTTCTGCCCTAGATCTCCCGTACATGGTATGTTCATTCATCCTCCGTTGAAGTCCTCAATATTCTCGTTCAGTACTCTACAGAAGGAAAATTAAAAGAACCCAATTTAGCAGCAGAAGCAGGTCAAGGACTATTATCCGCGGTAACAGCTTACGCTAGAGGAGACGTTGGTGGTGTTCTCCAATCTGCTATGGGTTTTGTTAAGACGGCCACTGGAAGTTCGGCCAAGGCGGATAAGATTTCCAAAGCAACAAAGACCAGCCCTGCCGACGTTGTATGTATTAGTAACATTTTTCCTTTATCTTCATCAACTCAAACCGTATAGATCTCGTGGTCTGGTTGTAAGGACTCACAAACTAGTGCCGATGCAACCGAAGCTGGTCAAGCAACAGGAGCTATGAGTTTTGCTTTCATCTCTGCGTTGAGTGCGTTTTCTGAGTGAACTTTCTTTCTCAGTTGTTCCTCATCTTTGACTTGAAAGGTGCCAACAACCAGCAGAGCTATCAACAGCTCCTAAATAACATTCGAGATATCCTCAGGAACAAGTATAGTCAGAAACCCCAGCTCTCCAGTTCTCATCCTATGGTACGTCCTGATAGCCTGTACGCTCTGGGACGGACATTGACCGCTGTGTTTTCTACCAGGATACGAACATTTTGTTTATTTGTTAATTTTTCGTCGATGAATCGTGAGTTTGAGAGTATTCGTTGTATGATTGTGTGAATAGTTCGCGAAATTCTTGTATGCGTAACAGATGTGTCCATACAAATTACATTGATCTATTCTCCTATTCAGAAATCAAGTTGTGATCAATATACATTTGGATTAGGTAGGTGTCAAATGGAGAGCACCTATTTTGATACCACCTTCCTTGCATTTTACCGGACAAGCATGGGGTTTGCTTTTCCCTAATGGAATATAGAGAATGACACGAAGGAAGGCGAGGGAAGTATAGATGGTGCACACATTGGTGGATATGTGCAGCAAGTTGAGGTATAATCACAAGGTAATGTAGCTATAATCTAGCGTCTCAGGTGAGGCCAGAGTAGATGAGTGTGAACTAGCACACCCGTCGACTGGTCACATATCACTCTTTTTCTTCAGTATTTCTATTCTGCAACAAGCAAACTAGTACAGTGAAAATCACTGATAAGACGATAATCAGTGATGTGATGTTGGACAAATATAGAAGGTGATAGAGCATGAATCACAGCAGCACCTTTATAGCAACATCATTTCATTGCTATTAAACCACATATAGTGGTCCCTTTGTATTATAGGTAATGGAACATTTTTTGACAGTGTATAAATTCGAGGAGCCAAAGACATCTATCTTCCATAGTCTTTTCAGAACTTTCCCCTGCAGTTAACAATGTTTACCGTCAGCCAGTTCGACACCCAGAGCATTCGTCTTTGTAACAAGCCCCAGCATGACACCTATATTCAAGTCAGCTTCCAGCGTCCATTTGTAGCTCCGCCTCGTCTCTCTCACGGGATTCGGCAACTTGATATATCCTCTGATGCTAACTACATTCGCGCTAAATCGACCATCAACGACATCACTGAGGCGTCTGCTGTCTGCCACATCGATTCCTGGCATGATACCACTCTCTACAGTGGCGCCGTCAACTCACTGAATCTGGCCCCTGGAAACTTGGAGTTTCAGAACGGCGAGCATACTCGCAACTTGACTACAAATCCTTAGGATCCTGCCTCCATCCGCATCAACTTCGAGCGTCCATTCATCACCCCTCCAAAAGTCGTCGTCTTCTTCAACCTCATCGACCTTGACAGGAGGCGGAACTGGCGTTTGGAAACCAGTGCAACTGACATCGATGAAAAAGGATTCACGCTCAATATCGAGACGTGGGATGATACCATCCTTTATGCCGCTGGGGTGGGATGGATCGCCTATCCTGAGGATAGAACACATATATTCAACACCTCTGTTGAAGCAGCGGAGGGTCAATTGTGGAACATGTCACAAAACCAGAACAGCAAAACCATTAGCTTCGGAGATGTTGAGTTCTGGAAAAGTCCTAGTGTCTTCGTTGCCTTGAACATGTTTGATCTTGGCTGCGGACCCAACTTCCGTCTGACAGCCTTTGTTGACCATGTCACCCAACAAGGATTGACTTGGCATCTGGATTCTTGGAGTGATAGTATTCTTTATGCGGCTGGTGCCAGCATCATTGCAGTCAACTAGCATTCTGTCAAATTACATTGATCTATTCCGCTATTCAGAAGTCGAAGTTGTGATCAATATGCAGATTATGTCAGACTTGAGGTGTCAAATGGAGAACGCCTATTTTGATATCGTCTAGTGTACCGATCCATATTCTAATACCATATTTTAATACTGAGGATCGATACTTGACACTTATTAGAGACATGTTCAGGGCAGCTCAGGCACAAGTGAACTCATCACCTCACTCCAATAGTAGTGTGCACACAGATCACCCATTCCTATGGATAAGCTATAGGTCTAAGGACTAGTTAACAATATTGTTGAATAAACTCTTTACCTGTGTATTATTCTAAGCTTCACCTATATCCACTTCTACCTCCCAACCCTATCAATTGGTGAGTGTTATGAGCCGCCTTTGCCAGAAAAATCATTATGGCCAAGACGGCTCATAACACCTAGGGCTAGCTCAACCCAACAGTCACACTACAGTGAGTGAGCTATCTATGATACCTTTATGAAGTACTGATTTAGACAATGAGTCATTACAGGATCAAGAATCCAGTGGTTCCTATACAAGGATTAATGAAAGAAGGCATACAAGAAAAAGAAATGAAACAGGACCAAAACAAAGGTATGGGACAGAGGACATAGCAATGATAGTAGACTTCTTTCTTCTAATGGTCTAGGCAATAGGGTCCAGCACTAAAGATAACTTGTTGATTGACACACTGTCAAGAAGTAAATTTAGTCTTTGTGTCTTTTTTGAAAAATTCAACAATGTAATTACAGTGTACGAACACAGTCCGCGGTAACCTACTGACTACTAAGGCACAGGGCCTTGACTAATACTATCGGACACGATCTGTCCAGGTTCTGTACTACGAGAAGAGACTGGGTATAGATACAAAGGAGTGGGAAGAAGGAAAGCGGTGGGCTGTGAGGACATGTGTTTCGCTTGGAGGTCCTGATTGGCTCGTTCTGAGCTAGGGATGTTGTCTCAGGGGACACATGGGGTGGTCTTCATGGGTTCATGGAGGTTCCCTGGGCATTGGGAAGGCGAAAGCAGATGGATTAGAAGTGAGGAATTTGATGAAGTCGCCTATGCATGGGGATGGAAGGGTAACTCACTCTTTTGTGAATCTCCGACGATGAGGAGTCTAGTTTCGATATCTGATTGACCACGTGGGCATGCAGATGTTTTGTAAGGGAAAAACCTGGCTCTGCACTCATCTATTGGGGCATATTTTAGGATTGCCCTGGTGGCTCTTGCGCACACGGGGATGGAGTGGCCGGAGAGGCCAAGGTGAGACATTCGTGTGCCTCCTTTTGCGTACGTTGGGGCTTCGCGCTTTTCTGTGTTGATGGTTTCAGTCTTTGTATCATAGAACTGATATATTCTGAATACCTGTTAAGATGTCAACTAGATATAATCAGTATCTAGACATATAATCTAGAAATACAAGGAATATTCATCTCAGTGCAGAACTGAAGTATGAAAAGATACACTAGGAGGTGAAATGTTTACTGAGCATGAAAATCACTGATGTTGGACAAATGTAGAAATTCATGAATCACAACAGATACCACAGCAGATACACAGCAGCACCTTTATAGCAACATCAACTCAATTAAACCATCTATGGTGGTCCCTTTGTGCTATAGATAATGGAGCGTGTTTTGGCAGATATATATATTTCAGTCGCTCGAGGAGTGGAAGATGTCTTCCATAGTCTTTTCAGAACTTTCCCCTGCAGCGAACAATGTCTACCATTAGCGAATTTAATACCGTTAGCGTTTTGGACAAGCCCCAGCACGACACCTTCATTCAAGTCAGCTTCCAGCGTCCATTCATAGCCTCGCCTCGCCTCCCTCACGGGATTAAGCAGCTCGATATATCCTCTGATGCTAACATTCGCATTAAGTCGACCATCAATGACATCACTGAGACATCTGCTGTCTGCCATATCGATTCCTGGCATGATTCCACTCTCTACAGTTGCGTTGTCAACTCGCTGAATCTGGCTCCTGCCAATCTGGAGTTTCAGAACGGCGAGCATACCCGCGACTTGCTTGCAAATCCTCGGGATCCTGCCTCCACCCGTATTAACTTCGAGCGTCCATTCATCACCCCTCCAAAAGTTGTCGTCTTCTTCAGGCTCATCGACCTTGACAAGGGGCGGGACTGGCGTTTGAGAACCAGTGCAACCGGCATCGACGAAAAAGGATTCACGCTCAATATTGAGACGTGGAGCGATACCATTCTTTATGCCGCTGGGGTGGGATGGATCGCCTATCCTGAGGATAGAACACATATATTCAGCATCTCTGTCAACACAGGGGAGATTGGACTACGGGACGAGCCACAAACCCAGCACAGCAAAGACATTAGCTTCGGAGACGTTGAGTTCTGGAAAAATCCTAGTGTCTTTGTTGCCTTGAACATGTTTGATCTTGGCTGCGGACACGACTTCCGTCTGGAGGCCTTCGTTGATCAGGTCACCCAACAAGGATTGACCTGGCATCTTGATTCTCGGAGTGATACCGTTCTTTACTCAGCTGGTGCCAGCATCATTGCAGTCAACTAACATTCGATTCATGGCTGGTAGGCTGATTTTTTTGCGTTCCGAACTTCCTAGTCTAATCTTGATGTCAGGAAAAAGCGATTCTTTGGAGAAAGGGACACTATCCATTTTGTAATAACTAGTTGTTTCAATGTATTCTCCCAAACAAGATAAAAATATGTGACTTACACAAAACTGCCTGGTGTTTCCTTTACTTGTCGGTTCCGTATATGTCTTCCTTTGATTCTACATGGACAACACTGGCAAGAGTCCACATCAGAAATAGACGCATCATAGTCGTTGATCAATTGTTCCAACAGTCGCTCTCTCGGTGAGTAAAGGCATGACCTGAGCACAAACTTGAACAACATCTTCTAAGTCTTCATTTAGTCGCATGAGGAATTGTCATCGGCCTCAGCCTAGATCCGACACACTTCTGCCTTTTTTCAGTTCATATCTGAACAGCTGACCTCAACCGAATTAACTAGAAACATACCAAGCGCTGAGAATGGTATGACGTAGAAAGAAGGTCTAGGAAATCTGGGATTCTGTCATAAACGCTTGTCTTCTGAACATACCTAACTTGCAATGAGAACTTCTTCAATATGTACCCCAACCGAGTCCAGTCCGCAAACAACTCTTCTTCTGATCACTTCGCATCAAGTAAATTCAAGTAGTTTCTAGAAAAGCGATTTGACAAATAAGATTCTATCATCATACCGTTCACAAAGTCAATAGTTAGTCGTTGAACACAATAATGCTGGCACCGGAATTAAAAGTCAGAATCGTTGTGGAACACATTCCAGGCTGAATTTGGAAGGAGAAGGGACTGAGTCGAGTCGAGTTCTTCTGCCTGAGAGTGCATCAATGGAGCGGCCAATAAAACGAAGACTAAATCCACTTGAGTTCGAGTTTCCTATTGAGGAATGACAATAGCGCATAACAGAGCCATAAATAAGTGCGTGACTTTGGAAAGCCCGAAGGTACACTGAACATTAAAAATGTCAGGTGCCGCACGTATACTGCATCCAAAGTGATTGCTTGAATTCCTGGCCCATTTCAAGACTTTCTCGTCGTAAGAAACAAGTATCCCCCCAAGCCGAATGACGCCGACACCGTAATGGTTTCGTTATCGAAATGTGCATAATCGTCATCTCCCTCCGATGACTTTCAATTGTTAATACTCGTCCAGTCTGACCACTCATACTGAAATAAACCCTTCCATGACTTCAACAGCTTCCCCTCCTAGTTCTATTTTACTTACTTCACCGTCAACTTCAATCTCAACATGAACTTCGATGTCACTCCTTCTCCCCATCTCTACTCCTTGAATGATCTCGAAACCTCCATCTACCAGGGCCCTTCCTTTTACCAAGCCACCCCGCAAGCGCCGAAGCCGCGGAACCAGTCGCAGGATCCTCTAAAGTTTCCAGAAACATCCTGGTCCTCGCAACCCCGTTATCGTCTTCATAAAATGCATACAGTCCGACAAGTCCTTGCCATTCACCCAACCATGGCACCTCAATCCTCCCCACAACACCTTTCAGCTTCCTAAGAGCATCTTCCGAATTCAGTTTTAGGAGAACAACAGTCATTCCCTTGACAATAGACACAACTACCCCATCAACGCCTATACCGCTGGCATAATCCGTTACCTGAAGGTCAGATTGAGCAGATCTGAACCAGGCAAGATCTACAGGCTTGTGTTCCTTAAAATCAATTGGAACCTGCAGGCGAACTTTCCCGGAATCTTGGAGGACAGCAGGGATGTCTCCGGCCTTGGTCCTCAGGGTAATCTGCTTCCTCTCCCCTCCAGCAGCTTTTGTTAGTAGGTACCAACTTGACCCAACAGTTGGATGTCCAGCAAATGGTAGCTCCGTTTCAGTGGTGAAAATCTCTATTTTCACAGGTGCGTCGGGTGATGTATCAGGTGATGTATCATACATGAAAACCGTTTCGGAGAGGTTGAATTCGCGTGCGATGAGCTGTTTCTGAGCCTGAGACAATTGAACAGATCCCGAAGCAGGAACATGAACGATGGCCAGTGGATTTCCGATAAATTTGGTTTTTGTGAAAACGTCGATGATGCGAAAGGTAAATCTAATCTCAGGCATGTTGAGATCAGTGACTGATCAGTGATGTTATGAGCAGACCACCTTGATGATTTTCCTCTGACTGACAAAGATATCAACGTGAGACGGATCAAGCGTTCCGGATGTCCCGTCCAAGAGCCTGAACAAGGGAGATCTGCTGGTATTGGTGATTTTCGTTGCGCCACTGTCGACTTTAACCAGAACAGTTCCTTGGCCCTCATCCTTCAAGTCGTTGCTCCATTTGCGGCATCTTACAAGAGTATGCTTAAAAAGTCTCATCCTCGCTATCTAATCTCGCTCAGCATGAAATTCCTAGCCATGGAATATCCAACAATGCTTGGTATGGCTTTTGAGTTATTCACCATTGCTTCAAGACAACTCTGGGAAACACACGAATCCACTCTTGTCATCTACATCGCTAGCGAGGTCTATTTTTTCGTGGCTGGCTGGACTTGAACCATATGGCGGGAAGCATCATCATACGCAAAAAACTCGAATGGGATGTAGACGGTCGCGATTTGATTTCTGATATGTGTAGTACGATTGAAAATATGATTTAAATTGCAAAATAGAAAACTGAGAACAAGATGAACCTTCTGACATGGTCCTTGTCTCATGTTCATGGTTACGAGGTGCATGAAGCGTTGATACACATCCGTCTCGTGACCGATGCAGGGGAGCTACATGCACTTACCAAAGATGATGCATCAGAAGCCAAAGATAAGATAACTTGTCATGGGGTGAGCAGAGAAGCTTTGGAAACATTATTCGGGCCGTCGCAGAAGTCGAAGTCAGAAGCTCTTTTCACACATAACCGCAATAAACGTTGCGAATACCTCCAACTTACCTCTACAACTATAGATGAGGTTACACAGTCTCATCATTGGCTTCTTGACTTGCCAACCCATCTTGAAAGGCCTGACAAAGTCCCATGACAAGATCAATCGCTATGCCCTCGTTACGAGGTACAATCCTATCCGCACCTCCTCCAATCCGTCCACACCACTCCAGATCGGTAACGGAAACTTTGCCTTTGGAGGGGACATCACTGGTCTCCAAACGTTTCTCCCTTTCAACACGCTCTCATCCTGGGGCTGGAAAAACGACAGTCTACCGGCAGGATTTACTGAAGAAGACATAGAAATGTACAGGGGCGTAAGTTGGCTTAATCACGGTCGACCCGTTCAGTACGATTTCGGCGGGGGAAATCCTGTTGAGCAATGGTTGATATCAAATCCCAATCGAGTGAACCTCGGAAGAATCGGATTGGCTTTCATGGATAATGCGGGGATGTTTCTCAGTGTGACAGAGAGCGACCTAGACAATACTACACAAACACTTGATCTGTGGAGTGGTGTCATCACTAGCACATTCTCCTTTCAAGGCACTGCAGCAACAGTTAAAGTCAGTTCGGCAGATTCAAGTGATGCCATTGCTATTCATCTCGACTCCAAACTTGTCGATGAAGGACAACTGGGTATCTTCCTCGATTTCCCATGGTGTGATGGTACTGCCAAGTTTAGCGCCCCATTCGTCGGACGATATGACGTTCCATCCAATCACACCACCACTCTTAAGACCTCAACATCAAAAGCAGTCGTTGAACATCAACTCGATGCCGCGAATTTCGTGACTACAATAGCTGGCAACTCATTCAGCATCAAGCGAGTGGATCCTATCGCGCATCGATACCTCATGACCCCATATTCGAAGACACAAAATAAGGAGTTCTCCCTGACCATCTCATTTGGTTTGTCAGAGCAGAAGGTCAACCTTGATGCGAACCAAGTGTTCGAAGAATCTAAGCAAGCATGGGAGAAATATTGGTCGAACAGTGGGTTTATTGATGTATCGACGAACTCAAAGGACTCCAGAGCAGATGAGTTGCAACGAAGGATCATCTTATCGAGGTATCTCATGAGAGTGAATGAGGCAGGAGATACACCTCCGCAAGAGGTGAGCTATGTTCTGCGAAGGTTCGCGTTTCACTGGCTGATTAGGTAGTCTGGCCTTGTGAATAATGGTTGGGTACGTCAACCCCGATTCTTTTGTAAAGGGTCAAACTCTGACGAAGCACTGTTTCCAGTACGGGTAAGTTTGTTCCATCTTCAGAGCTCGTGAATTTGCTCAACGTTGGAAAAACATTAGGAAATTCCATATGGGTGTGTTCTTTTTCTTTCTCTCAGAGTTAAACCAAATTCAAGCTTTGATTGCAGAGATGTACTTCTGGCATTCTGTTCACTGGGCGCTTTGGAACAACTGGAACATCCTCAACCGCTCTAGCTCCATCTACTCCCGTTTCCTCCCTTCCTCTCTCGCTAGATCCAAGATCCAACAAGGCTGGCCATCGGGTGCACGCTGGCCAAAGATGACAGATCCTTCAGGGCGTTCTTCACCAGGAGAAATCAACAACCTGCTCATCTGGCAACAGCCGCATCCCCTGGTGTTTGCTACATACGAACTTCGCAGCTTCCCGACAAGGGACACATTAGAGAAGTGGGAAGATGTCGTAAGGGAGACGGCAAACTGGATGGCGGCATTCGCTTGGTTCAATGAATCAACCAAGGTTTATGACCTCGGACCGCCAATGTTCGTAGTAAGTGAGGATACAAGCCCAAATATTACACAGAATCCGGCATTTGAGCTGGCATACTGGAGGTTTGGATTGGATATTGCGGAGAAGTGGATGAATGCACTAGGAATGAATGTTCCGCGGTTATGGACGGCAGTCAAAGACAATCTGGCGAATTTGTCGATCGACAACGGGACCTATATGGTCTATGAAGGAATAGAAAGGGTTTTCTGGGATGATCCTGCGTTCACGAGTGATCATCCAGCTTTAGTAGGATTATATGGTTGGCTGCCACCCACCCAGGGACTGGATCTCACAATGGCAAAGACTACAGCAGAAAAGGTGTGGACGCATTGGAACGTGACAGATTTCTGGGGGTGAGTCAACAATTTGGCAGATGTGCAATCGTTTGACTTCAAATTCCCCCAAGCTGGGATTATCCTATGCTGGCTATGTCTGCTGCACGAAATGGGGAACCCGAGCGGGCCATAGAATGGCTTCTTGATCCACTGTATCAGTTCGATGACGTTGGAATGCCTATTGGTGGTGTGCGGGTTCCGACGCCCTATTTCCCCGGATCTGGTTCGTTCTTACTCGCGATTGCAATGATGGCAGCAGGATGGGATGGAAGTGAAGGGAAGAGCCCCGGTTTTCCAGCTGAATGGAATATTCAATTTGAGAATATTAACAGAGCCCTGTGAGACATGAATCAAAATGTAGCATCTACGCAGTCATCTGGCTGAAATTGTGCGTAAGAATTTGATCTTCCTTGTCCATACCCATGCGTCCACGCCAGTGCTTTGGAAGAATTGGCCGATCCAGGCTGGTAAACGGTCTCGTTGGTTGCGCCAACACAGAATCAATGACGTCAAGAACATCATCCGCTTTGACTTGGCCAAACCTATTCATCAGGGCGTCGGTACTACCTCGGACGTGACTGATTCAGCAGACTTACCATTCACCATGGGGATAAACAAGCACATTAGCTGCATATCTGTGTTCAAATGAGCATTAAGCAATATCTCGATGCGATGACTTACTTGTGACCACCAACGTGTCCGACCTCACGAACTTTCAGAAAATGACCCATCTTCCGCCTGTCAACCTCCTCCTTGAGGAGTCGGGCCACTAAGCTGCCCTGCTGGCCACAGCGACAGTCTCGGGCACCGTGAGTGCAAACATAAACATGTATCTCTTGACTTGTCTCCTCAGTGACCGAGTCACGTTGAATATGCGCTTTGAGACTAGCTTCCACCATATTGATATTCTCCGTTGATACTTCTGGTATTTCCAACCTTCCACCTGATACGGAGAAAACAGTGGCAGCTGTCTTGATGCCATTTGAGACTGGAGGCACTCCTGTCCAGGCAAAATTTGACAATGGTCCTGAGCTTCGATGTCTGCTGCTGCAATTCCCGCTGTAACGCGGTCGAAAATTTGCAAGGGAACGTCGCTGGTGGATCCTGTGAATGAAGAAAAACATAACTCGAGTGCATAGGCACCGTGCCGCACAAAAGGTTGATAGTTCTTGTAGACAGTGCACGAGTACGACTGGCAGGAATGGGAAAAGTTCTATGTATCATGGGTGGAAGGATTAACGCGTGGATCAAGGCCGGCGAATTGATGATATATAAGCACATCAGGCACAATGGTTGACGTTCTAATTCAAAAGAAAGTTTGAGCATGACACGGCCATTTACACAGTTGGGGAACTTTGAAGTTTGTGTGAAATTATTTAGTGGTCAAGATGAGGTTAGAACATCCAACCTTCTGCATCTGTCGTGGGACTTTCTGCACTCAGATTTCATGCTCCAACAACTCAGCCACCTCGCCGACTGAAAATCAACTTCTTATTATACAACACCTAAAATTGATCATAATTTCTTCACTACATTGTCACACTGATGATTTTGCCTTCTTAGAGCATGTCCAAGACGGTTGTACCTCATATTCAAAGATTCCTCAGAGACGCCCTCAACTCGATCCAAAGTTCAAAAATGGATGACGTAAAGAGCTGGCTAGAAAGAATCGCAGTGATCTTGCTAGTGCCCAACGCTAGTTTGATGTCACTATGACCGTAGATGAGCGAAGGTTCAGTCGACGACTGATCATGAAATACATAAACGAGTTTGAGGTCAAGTCGGATCAGATAGAAGGGATCAAAGTATGTTCAGATTCTAATGATAGGTTATTACGATTTGGAGCAAAGGGATACCAAACCTATGCAAACTGCCAAGGGCAAACGCTCCGATGACCGATCAAAGAAAAAGACCAAGACAAACAAGAAGCCCGGCAAACAATGAGCGCGCTATCCTTCTATCACTTCCTTCACATATGATGTAGCTACATGGCCCATTCACGAGGAAAATACGCCTCGAAACGCTGAAGAAGTCTAAAATCTAAGATCCAGATAGACGAAACTGAGTATATTATTGTAGTAAGAATAAACGGTATACGCACCTAAGATCCAGATAGATGGAACCGGTACTTAGGGCTACAAAATGCGCGACTTGGATATAGAATGTAAGCTCCAACGTCTCCGAGCATTTGTCGCTTCGCAGAAATGATAGATAAGAAATGAGATCGAAAATTCAGAGTAAGTAAGACAAGCAGATGTTGCGACGCAGTTCTAGGGGCCTCTGATAGATCGTTCCTAATGAATTTTGGTCCATCAACCTAAATCTCCTTCTCCTTCTCCTTCACCATAACGAAATGGTCACCAATCTGCCCTTCACGCCACATGTTGACTGCAATAACTGCTGCACCCGGACCAAGGAGGGGAATAGCAATTAGATACCACAGGAGAATCAGTGGGATCTCAATGACGTCTGAGACAAACCACAGTTGCGCAATGCCTGTTGAAAGCAGGGCAAAGGTGAGGTCCCATTTCAGGAAGTCGTGAACCTGAACAGGAGTAGGAGCACCAACTAGGGGTGTTATGGATGGTATATAAAGGGCTTTGAGGGCTTCCAAGTCTGACCATCGAAACCATAATTCGACCAAGTAAAACAGGGATGCCCCGATTAGGGATACGAAGTAGAAAAACTGAATAACATCGAATCCAGACTCAGCATGGCCTGGTCGCTTGATGGTGAGATATAAAAAGGTAGCCACAGCCATGTATATGGGAAATGGCTGCCAGATGGCAGTGGAGATGGGATTTTGAAGTATTACCATATAGATAGAAGGGATGCCAGCTCCAACTATTAGTCCAAATAAGATGGCTTGGGCATGAACCTTGGTGATAGACGTAGCAGAGTCGAACCTCGCACGACCACCACTGAGAAAGAAAACGAGATAGTAGAGGGGCATGGTTGCTCCTATACTACAAACTTGGCCGAGGAGACCAACGACGGCAGGAAATACTATGCCCATTCTGCGGCCAATGCGAAAACCTTCAACTGCAGGGATGATGTAGAAGATGGATCCGGTAGTGAAGAAGTAGTTGAGGTGTATGAAGGGGTCTCCTGAGGTCATTGCTCCATGGAAGAATGCGACAAGGCCGCAGAGCCTCTTATCCACCAATGGAATGCCGGTGTATGGAAGTGAGTATGGACCTTGCTCTGATTTGCATTCGGCAGTAACAATAGATGCTAGCCCAGAAACCAAGAGGTTTCCGAATATAAATTTGCAAGCATAATAGGTGAGAGTGCCGAAAACAAACAGTGGTAGGACAGTATCTATTGACTGGCTTCAAGAAGTGTACCACAAGAAATTCTGGAAGTGGATATTACCTCGCAGGATATTACGTGTCATGTTGGCTTTGAGTTACCGGTGGTCAGGCGCTCCTTGAATCAATGTGAACATTGGTCTAATTTTTCCCACAGTTTTGTGGGGGAGAAATGGAGGGTAAGTACAGAGAGCCCCGAGCTCTCACATTCGCTTCCTTTCATCAAGTCGACTTCACCTCATCGTACCACCGATCGACCAGACTAGCTTAACACCTAGCTCCCATCAACAATCATCTTCAGCTTGACACCTCAAAATATCCATTCCCAGCTTAACTTCAAACTCTTGATGGGATGAACAAGCTCAATTGATGCTCCGGAGAAGAGTGATGGTAGTTGACAATGTAGGTTGACAGTGACGAAATGTTTTTTTAAAAAAAAAGAAACTATGATCAATTTTAGGTGTTGTATAATAAGAAGATTTTCAGTCGGTGAGGTGGCTGAGTTGTTGGAGCATGAGACCTCCCTCATCTTGACCACTAAATAATTTCACACAAAATCTGTGAATAATAAAAAAATACAAAATAAAAAAATAAAAACAATTCAGCAGCTCTGGAAATAAATTCCACAGCTCTGAATTGTTTTCGCTCATCATGGTCTGCCAAGGACATGTCATTTTTTGGCAATGTTCAAGGAGGACAACCACTTCTTCTTCTACTTTGTCTCTTAAGAATTCTTGTGTCAATGTGCAACTTGAAAGCTCCCCAACTGTGTGACAAGACAACTTGACATCAGAATGTGCGCCGTGTGAGGTTGTAGATGGTATTCTCAATGCAGCTAAATAGAATCATATCCTGATGTCTCTTACCCAGCAGTAATGATAAATTTGTGGACTGAAAGGTCATCTTCTAGGTGTCCCACAGGAAGGGAACATAACATTGTTCAGATAGGACCAGTGACGTTTTAGTACACGTTATGCGTTGGAACCAGTGCTGGGAACTCAGTGCACCCACCTTGTTCACCACTGAGCAGAGGAGATTTCTATCCCTGATCATTATGAAAGCTGTCATATGAAACTCGGACGACATCTTCAATGCGTAAGGGATCCATGCTTAATCTCTGATTGTTCCATGAGCATTCCTAGCGAGAAACAGCACATCAAAAGTCTTTACTACACCCAAGGATGCAGATTCTGGTCAACATAATCAACATGTTCTAACACCTCCTTCACATGCTTGACTACGCTTGACCCACGATCGACCCCAGTTTCACTCAGCAAGAAATATATCCGATTTGGCATTGACCCCAGTAAAACTCATTTCCGATGCGTGCAGTCTCCAGGAAAGGGGCGCGACATTGAGCCATCGGGTATACGAGTCAAGCCTCGCCGGCGTCAGGAAAATTGCACATCTCGCAAATTATGTCTAGGAAAAAGACAGGCTTGGAAACCGTCAACAACGGACATATGGATATATCAATGGCCACAGTGCTCCAAGACTGTTCGCGTACTGGCTGAGCAGCCCTATTCGCTGCACAAAATCATATAAATCTGATAATGATATCAGCCTGGGGAAGCAAAAATGCAGGTCATTCATTCCAGGGGATGTACTACAGGAACACGATAAACTTCAAACCTGCAACTCTACCGTGCACTTCTTACATGCGCACTCAAAAAACCAGCGTTTCAGTGCCTTTCTTCTCTTTTGGGCCTCGTCATTTTCCTTGATGTAGGAGATGCATAGCTCCTCGCCCGCGTGCACATCGCGCAAAGTATAGAACTCTGTGAATCGACCATTCATTCTTTTATGAACGACTGGGGAGCAATCTAGACAATAGCATATCTCTCAGCTGTCAAAGCAGATTCTAGTGGACATACCATGGTTGAAATAAGATCCGAGTGGGTACAATCCCCATCCCAACATTTCATTATCCTCTCCTTCCGGTGCACTATCCCACAGCCCGAACACATTGCCAGATTCTCGTCCAAGAATAGCTTGAGTATCTTTTGGCGTGTCAACGCTTTTCTTCAGTGACTGGACGAGATCTTTCGTTCTGTCAGACAAGCACTTGGCATCCCTGAGAGCTGAATATACGACGAATTTTATGAATGCCCAAATCCTAATGTGGGAGGCGAGCATATATGGCTCCATCCGGATTTGTGGAAGGGAATTATCCTGAAGGTCTAGGACATCTGACCATGTACCCACGGAATAATGAGGTCGACCCTCGTATGCTCGACTGGTCATCCTCGATGACTCCTCAATACACTTTTTCACCAGGCAACTCAGAATGAAAGATGCAGTGTCCAACTCGAGCTCGGAAAGAATGATCGGGAATATGTGTCCGACTTTCGGCGGCCTTGTCTTATTTGAGAGAGATTGCTCATTGGCGAAGGGTTTTGATGCCCAGAGAAACGAGGCAAGTTGTTCTGCACGCTTCCAAGTATCTTCTACAAAGTTCGAAGAAATTCTATTGGGGTTTAGCCCTTCGAGATCCTGGAGAAAGACAATCCATCTAAACTCGATTTCGTGCAGGGGCGATAAATTCCTAGATTTCGTCCGGCTTTTTGCCATGGCTGTTATGCACCTCTCCAATGACGAATTGATGAGACCTCTTATGCCCGCATGACTCGTAACATGACCTGAATCCATCGTATCCTCTCCATCAGCTAACCAGTAATTTCGGCAACTTTCTCCACAGAACCGAAAACTGCTCTGAAAGGCACCACTAGCAGGTTTAACAGAGCTAGCAGGCCGCTGGGATTCAAGCGGAATAGTGAGAGCCCAGCTACTCTTCCGAATCTCCCAAGACCAGGAGAAACACCATGCACAGACTTCTTTTCTAAATTTGCGGCAGATGACAGAGGCATAGGGCGCTTCGCAAGAAAGGATCAGGCTATCTTTTGGTATATTTTGCGAGGCAATAACACCACGACCGCCGTATGAAGTGGGCAAAATGCTAAAAAAAGGTGAAGATGGGCCAGGAGACATCGAAGTCGTCGAGACATAGTCACAAAATGAGTACTAGTCACAGTGCCCCCGGAAAGTCCTGCTCAGGCAAAAAAAGAAATTCAACAGCTGCCAGGGTTTTCTAGCCTCGGGTTTTCTAGCCTCGGGTTTTCTTTCAGTGGTATTCAGAAATTTCACTAATCAGCTTTCAGAAACCCAGGAAAAAAAGGCACTGTAAGGGAGGACACTTGTTATATTCAGATCTTGCCCAGCATTATTTTTTATTTGTCTTTTCTGAGATGTCTGCTGAGCAAATACCTTCCTCATTGCAGCTTTCCAATGTACCTGCTAAGCAGATAGCTGTCAACTGTATATCATTGTCATGATAGTCAGCCTCCATACAGACTATAAAACTATATGGTTATCCAATGAAGAAAGTAATAATAATGAAATAAACATCAGCAATACACTCGACACTTTTCTGAGAAGCAATATCGGATAAGATGAGGTTCTTGACATGGCATTTATTAAAAGAGTCGGGTGAGGATAAGTCGGAACAAATGCATTCATGATTGTACTTGATCAAGGGGGCAGGAAGGTTTGGAGAGTTCGAAGTTAAGCTGGGTGGTGACAGAATGGATATTTTGAGGGGTCAAGCTGAAGATGATTGTTGATGGGAGCTAGGTGTTAAGCTAGTCTGGTCGATCGACGGAACGACGAGGCGAGGTCGACTTGATGAAGGGAAGCGCATGCGAGATCTCGGGGCTCTCTGTGCGGTACTTGCTCTCCCCCACAGAACCGTGGAAAAACTAGTTCGAGAGGAGCGCCTGACCACCGGTAACTCAAAGCCAACATGACACGTAATATCCTGCGAGGTAATATCCACTTCCAGAATTTCTTGTGGTACACTTCTTGAAGCCAGTCAATAGATACTGTCCTACCACTGTTTGTTTTCGGCACTCTCACCTATTATGCTTGCAAATTTATATTCGGAAACCTCTTGGTTTCTGGGCTAGCATCTATTGTTACTGCCGAATGCAAATCAGAGCAAGGTCCATACTCACTTCCATACACCGGCATTCCATTGGTGGATAAGAGGCTCTGCGGCCTTGTCGCATTCTTCCATGGAGCAATGACCTCAGGAGACCCCTTCATACACCTCAACTACTTCTTCACTACCGGATCCATCTTCTACATCATCCCTGCAGTTGAAGGTTTTCGCATTGGCCGCAGAATGGGCATAGTATTTCCTGCCGTCGTTGGTCTCCTCGGCCAAGTTTGTAGTATAGGAGCAACCATGCCCCTCTACTATCTCGTTTTCTTTCTCAGTGGTGGTCGTGCGAGGTTCGACTCTGCTACGTCTATCACCAAGGTTCATGCCCAAGCCATCTTATTTGGACTAATAGTTGGAGCTGGCATCCCTTCTATCTATATGGTAATACTTCAAAATCCCATCTCCACTGCCATCTGGCAGCCATTTCCCATATACATGGCTGTGGCTACCTTTTTATATCTCACCATCAAGCGACCAGGCCATGCTGAGTCTGGATTCGATGTTATTCAGTTTTTCTACTTCGTATCCCTAATCGGGGCATCCCTGTTTTACTTGGTCGAATTATGGTTTCGATGGTCAGACTTGGAAGCCCTCAAAGCCCTTTATATACCATCCATAACACCCCTAGTTGGTGCTCCTACTCCTGTTCAGGTTCACGACTTCCTGAAATGGGACCTCA
Source organism: Leucocoprinus sp. KB1807203 (assembly GCA_019327925.1). Taxonomy (NCBI): domain Eukaryota; kingdom Fungi; phylum Basidiomycota; class Agaricomycetes; order Agaricales; family Agaricaceae; genus Leucocoprinus; species Leucocoprinus sp. KB1807203. The sequence goes on along the minus strand of JAHTMQ010000046.1, from coordinate 225,311 downwards.
CCTTTGCCCTGCTTTCAACAGGCATTGCGCAACTGTGGTTTGTCTCAGACGTCATTGAGATCCCACTGATTCTCCTGTGGTATCTAATTGCTATTCCCCTCCTTGGTCCGGGTGCAGCAGTTATTGCAGTCAACATGTGGCGTGAAGGGCAGATTGGTGACCATTTCGTTATGGTGAAGGAGAAGGAGAAGGAGATTTAGGTTGATGGACCAAAATTCATTAGGAACGATCTATCAGAGGCCCCTAGAACTGCGTCGCAACATCTGCTTGTCTTACTTACTCTGAATTTTCGATCTCATTTCTTATCTATCATTTCTGCGAAGCGACAAATGCTCGGAGACGTTGGAGCTTACATTCTATATCCAAGTCGCGCATTTTGTAGCCCTAAGTACCGGTTCCATCTATCTGGATCTTAGGTGCGTATACCGTTTATTCTTACTACAATAATATACTCAGTTTCGTCTATCTGGATCTTAGATTTTAGACTTCTTCAGCGTTTCGAGGCGTATTTTCCTCGTGAATGGGCCATGTAGCTACATCATATGTGAAGGAAGTGATAGAAGGATAGCGCGCTCATTGTTTGCCGGGCTTCTTGTTTGTCTTGGTCTTTTTCTTTGATCGGTCATCGGAGCGTTTGCCCTTGGCAGTTTGCATAGGTTTGGTATCCCTTTGCTCCAAATCGTAATAACCTATCATTAGAATCTGAACATACTTTGATCCCTTCTATCTGATCCGACTTGACCTCAAACTCGTTTATGTATTTCATGATCAGTCGTCGACTGAACCTTCGCTCATCTACGGTCATAGTGACATCAAACTAGCGTTGGGCACTAGCAAGATCACTGCGATTCTTTCTAGCCAGCTCTTTACGTCATCCATTTTTGAACTTTGGATCGAGTTGAGGGCGTCTCTGAGGAATCTTTGAATATGAGGTACAACCGTATCGGACACGCCTTGATAAGGCAGAATCATTAGTGTGAGGAGAGGCATTCGGTCTTGTTCGGCTTCGACTTCATCGTCTTCGTCATCCGGCATAAGGTATCCTTCCTTCTAGAAGTAAAGTTGACTTGTCTTGGACTTTTGGTGGTCAGTAATCCTAGGACAGGCTCCCTATACATGTTTCAACTGTCAACGGAGCTGATTCATTATATCAAGCTTAACCTGGGCAAAACGGGTGCAGACTGCCCATATAGTCTAGGGGTTTTTCAAGCCTAGGGTGTGTCGGATTTTCATCTGACAAAGTTGAACTGAATTTCTGTTATCTCATATCCATTCTCTGTTTCACAGACAGCAGCCAATGCACGCTATGGCACCTCCTCCATGAAACACAAGAATTACTGCGTCTCTTGTTGCAATCCTGGTAGAGCCAGTAGTTGTCTTCATGCGTATGACTTCCCGAATAAACGAATTGGATCAAGAAATGAACCTTTGAGAGCTCTCGGATCAATTTGGGAGTGTCTTGGACGTGAGGAAATTCATTGACGAGTGCGTGAATCGTATGTGAATCTCCAGACAGGCATTAGTGTACGTATCCCTGTCGGCCAAAAGGCAACGCATGACCCCGACCCATCAACCGGGGAATTTTTTCATGAGTCAGGTCGGCCTTGTGATATATGATCACATCGACAACACTCTCCAGGTATCTGTCCACCTTAGGGATCCAGGGTCCAATGATATGACAGTTCCAAGCTGCATATAGGGCGTCGCGAGCGGTTCTTGAGAGTAAACCCAGATGGTGTGAGATGAGGGAAGAGCCATGATCAGAGGTAATGGAGTGGTCAAAGGTGTGAAAGGGGAAATTGGTAAAGCCGTGGAAGTTACGTTATATATCCTGACTAAAGCTCGAGATAAATTTCATTCACTTAGAAGGTCGAGATTGGATGACATCAGGACTCTGGAACATCGGATTTCTCTTTGAAGGCTGTATATACAGGCAAAATCAAATCGTCGCTCATGTCGATGATACTCAAGAGATGAGCACTGTCTCCGGTGACCATAGCTTCAAATGCTCCAGAGAAACCTCTGAGAAAATTGGGTAGGAGAGGAGATGAGCACAATCGTCTTGCCAAAAATCCCAAATTTGAAAACGGATTGATTTTGGACGATCACTGCTTCAGCGTTTGAGAATCAGTAAAACGAAAATCACCTGCACCTGTATTTCTCTGTAAAAAGTGAGCGGATGGGCAAAATCCACTTCCAACCCATGGAACCCATCATAGAGGCATCAATCAAGGATTGGGGCTGACGGACACTTGTAACGAGTGTATAGTAGACTGCCGTTATGCAGATAATCAGATAGATGACTATATGATCATCTGTGAGGAGTGAAAGGGCGAGCGAAGTGTTCAGAGTCAAATGATGGCTCTACATGACAAGAATGAAATAGGTAAGAGCCCTGTGAAAGAGCAGGAGTTTCTGGGATGAGTGGGCCTTTAGTGAAGGGTCTTCTCTTGCAGTACATGGAAATCCCTTGACTAGAGATACACTATCAGAGTGGCCTGTGCCAAAATGCCGCGCTTTGATCCACTCATCTCGGTTTGACCCCATCACCAACCCTACAGAAGACCTGTCTACTCCACCTACTATATTTACACCTAATTTGAAACGAATTTGGCAGGCCACAGAAGCCTAGATGATAGTCATTAGTATATATCTTGCCCTGTTTCTTGTTGCCCTATACAAATATAGCACTTTCTCACACAACACGTTACGCTAGTTCCGTGTCCCTACAGCTCTTCCCTTTATCTCTTGTAATGAGAAATTGTTCAAACTTCAGTAACATTAATCAAACAAACGATCCAATAAATATGAATTCCTCTCTGGGTCTGCACGATCAGGGTAAATGATAGGTCAATCAGTACTGGGATTGACATTCATCTCGTCTAAATTTATCATTGCCTTCTGGTCCCAATTCAACACCACAAAATGCAAGTTGCTTATGATGTGACGTGCTGCGATAGTGCGCCGTGTAATTTAAACTTTCTCCAGACACTTGGTGCGCCACAAGAATTTGGAAGACCGCGGAGCCCCTTGATTATCAACGATAGAAATGATCGGATTCACCACCCTAACGTATTGACTTCGGCTTATTCATGCTCAGAAGCACAGTCCTCGTATGTAATGCGGTTCGGAGGGACCTAATATAATGAAGGGGACATGTAGGTCAAGCTTCATTCCAAGACACTCATGTCGGATTCTGCACTAGAAATTCAGCTAGCTGCGATGCGTACTGCTATATCTGAAAAGCGTACTACGACTTACGCTGATATTGAGTTTTCCCTATTTTTTGGTTGATCTGAAGGCAGTAACATCCTCTGCAGTTGCTGCTTTTACTGTCCTTGCATACGATGTCCTCTTGGATATGTCCCGTGAAGTAGGTAAAACTCCTATACTGGTTGATGGTGCCCATCTAATTGATTTTTGGCAGTATAAGTACATATGGAGGTAACGCTCCTGTTCTGAACATGCCGTACAACGCTCAAATGGGTCAGTACTAAATGGTCGCTCCCCAAAGTACTGTACATATTCGCTCGTTATTATGGTCTTATCCACGTCGGGTTTGTACCACATGCTTTGAGATCAGATATATGAACTGACGACAACCCATTCGATTTTAGCGTTATAAGTATAAGTACGTTTTATAGTTAGCAAACTTCCTCAATGCAACCGTACCTTACTCAAGATGTGTGAATATTGCAGTGTCAACACAAGTCGGCCTGTCTGTCAATGTGAGCTAACAGTTTCTTTGTATATGTGTCCGTGCATTATTGATGAGGGACTAGGCGTAAGCCATACTCCAGATCTTGAAGGCCAATTTCAGAAAATTGTTCCAGGTGTAAAGCCTACCTGTATTTATCATCTGTGTAAGGCCTCCCTCAACTAGATACAATCATGCTCAACCAATTTGCACCAGCGCCGGGTTGATCATCTTCACGACGGTTATTAACATCATTCTGATACTTCGCCTCTATGCATTATATAAATCCAGCACTCGTGGTGCGTCTTGTTCTGTAAACTTGCGCCAATCGGAACGCTCAACTTCCTCAGTGTTGTGTTTTTTGATTTTTGCCGTCTTCGGTGTGCTTGACACTTGATAATCATTAACTTATGGGGTTGCTAATGACTGTCTATGATATATAGTCGAGTTTGTGGTGAGCTACCCCAGTTGTCCAGTGGCACTGAGCCTTTGAAACATTATTTTTCGCCGATAGCTGGAATTATATGTCACGGTCCGGATGCACGTTACTGAACGGGTTGTACCACCAAACCCGTCGTTCCCATATCCAGGTTGTGTATTTCAAACGAGTCCAAATAATATCTTCTTGATATCGTGGTGAGTGGCTATCTCAACAAAAGGAAATACCACTGTATGTCGTTTTTTCCTTGGAAGGATCCCTACGTTCTGTATAGCAGGTATGATTATGATAGGTCTTTGATTTCGGTGACAGTGATACTCATCACCTAAAAAGTCATTTTCTTTGGGATGACTATCCGGAAATTCTTGCGCACCGCAAAGACTAGCGGGAGACTGGCCCCACGATATCAGTTTCATAAAAGCTTTTCACCCCTCTTGATGGCCTTCGTACGAGATGGCACAGTATATTTCTTCCTGTATGTCGTTATTCTCTATGATGGTCTGTCTTGACTGCTCAGCGTTTTGAAGAATTGCAGGTACGTCTATTCCTAAAATAACACCATCCATCCTGGGCCAATATTTCTCAGTCGCTTTGCTTGTATCAACTGTTTTCAACTCCGCTGTGAAAGGGCCAATACAGGAGGTTCCGTTAGTGTAAGTGCGGACTAGTAATCTGCGAAGAGGAAACCACGTTGCTAAGCGGCCCATTAGGTGGTTGACAGTGGTATATTCATACTCTGTAAGCTATTTGTTTACATATCTCGGGCTTAACTGATACTATATGAAAGGCGAGTCGTCTGATCATAAACCTACGGGAGGCTGCCGTAGCCACAAGCCATGAATCATCTTGGAACCAAACAATGCAGATGAGCGCGCTAGAGTTTGCACACGGGCAGAGCTCATCAGTTGATACGGCTGATGGCTGAAGTTCCTGCAAGGTTAATGTGTCATCTACACTTATCTCTTGAAAGTCAATACAAATGTGCCTCTCGATTACACATGATGACATTGTGAGCCACTGGGAGACAAGGTGGAGACTGCATATGGGAGCAAAGTAGGCATGTAGAAACTCGAGTTGTACACCCTCATCTTATCCAAAATTTCTACTTGTACCCGAAGCTGTGATATTTGTTTTTCTACAGCCTTGGACTTCCTCTCGCCCTCTTCTATATGAGTTCGAATCCTGGTGACTGCCTCCGAATCTACGTCCCCTGTGCTCTGTTCATCATGTAGTTTTCCGTGACGACAGTTTTGTCTTTAGTTGCTCCCTAGTCACTTCTCTCTATAACTTATTTGGCAATCAATGCCTGAATTTCTCATCAGGTTCATGCATGCACATTTTTAGTCCTCCACTCAAATTGACTATCGACATGTTCAATCACCGAATCAAAATCAAAGTATTACAAGTCGTGTTTTGATGTTCAAATCAAAAATCGATGACATCATTTTAATCATAATAATTATTTGGTAATACCGCGGACTGTGTTCGTACACCGCGTAATAAATTGTTGAGTTAAAAAATATCTGGTAATCCAGGTGGTTCTGGATTGATTCACCAGCCCAGCGTATCAGTCAATCACTATTTTGACATTTTTTGAAACGAGAACTCAGCAGTTTTCACACACCCAAAATAAAATTTCCGACACAGGAGGACATGTGGGTATAAGATGACAGTCATAACTTCTCCCTCAGTTTACACCCGATGGCTGGAGGAGCTGTGGGAACCGACTCGAATCTTACCGCTGTACGGCGTAGAGCCCTTGCTGGAGCATCTGGATGGGCGCGTTGTGATAGATCCAGCTAGATGCTTTCGGCTAATGCTAATTTAGGCTGGTCTTGTTCAAAATCGCAGAATTTTTTCAATTGCCATTTTTGCGTCATTAGGAGGATTGTAAGTGGGCTCTCCAACTTCTCCATTAGTGAGATGCGTGCTGACTATATCTAGGCTTTATGGTGTGGTTTCTCATCTTCATACTTTTTTTTTCTCTGATGCCTTTGCAATCTGCTGCCAGGTTATAACCAAGCAAGTTAAACAACATTATCTAGGATCTCATGGACTAACGTGGCCCAGGGTGTCTTCTCCAGTGTACTAGTGTAAGCCAATCATTGACCTGGTGAAAATCGGACTTACTACTTCACCAGTATGCACTCCTTCAAGGACCGTATGGCGTCAGCCGTAGATGACCCTGGGAAGCAGGGCTGGCTAGTATCTATTCTCGAACTCGGAGCGTGGTTTGGTGTCCTTGTAACTGGTGAACTTTCAGTCACCAATCACTCGTCGCCGACTGGTAGTTGACCGCCTCAAGCCTACTTTGCTGACAGGTTTTCACGAAGATATACCATCGTTTTAGGTGTGTCATTTTCTCACCCCTATGCTCCTGAGTATTCAATAATGCACTGACAGCTGCTTGCGTGTTTTGTATTGGAGTCATTGTTCAGACCTCCGCTAAGGGACCGCCGTCTATCTATGGAGGTGAATAATCGACTTTCAATGTTCCCACATTGCTGACCTGATTCTCAGGTCGATTTGTCACGGGTATGGGTGTTGGTTCATTCAGCATGGTTGTCCCACTCTACAATGCCGAGATTGCTCCTCCCGAGGTGCGAGGAAGTCTCGTCGCTCTTCAACCGCTTGCTATCACATTCGGCATCATGATATCTTTCTGGATTGATTATGGTAAGTCATTTAGTTTATGAAGCACAGGGTACTAATATAACAGTGCACTGAAAAGGTGCAAATTTCATTGGAGGATCTGGAGCAGGTCAACATGAAGCTGCCTGGAGGCTGCCTCTTGCCTTGCAACTTGTTCCTGCTGTCATTCTTGGAGTCGGAATTCTGTTCATGCCATTCTCACCTCGGTGAGTTCTTCGTATATAGGGGCTGGAATTGTGCTTTATGATCATTCTATTCATAGATGGCTAGTGAATCAAGGTCGTGATAACGAGGCGCTCGCCGTTTTGAGCGAGATGCGCGGCTTATCCCCGGATACCGATCTCATTCGGTTAGAGTTTCTGTACGCCTGTAATATTCCATTTTTCGCGTGATGCAGATTGATGGTACTTTTCCAGAGAAATAAGGGCTCAGCGCCTATTTGAAAAGGAGGTATCGGAGCAGCGATTTCCTGACTATCAAGACGGCTCTTGGTCCTCAAATCTCAAGCTTGGATTGTATGGGTACCTCAGTCTTATTCGCGAGAGGCGTGAGTCTTGATATCCTCAGATTCTGAGGAGATCTTATATGACGTTTCAGATCTACTCTATCGAGTTGCTGTTGGATCTTTGTAAGTGTTACGTTCTGAATGGGACAAGAGAATTAAAACCAAACACTTGCCGTAGAACTATGTTCTTCCAGCAATGGAGTGAGTTCATTCGAAGCCCCTGTAACGACCGCATGTTTATCGATTTCCCCAGCTGGTATCAACGCAATCTTGTACTATGCACCGATGATCTTCCAGAGTCTAGGTCTTACAGGGAGTACTGTTTCGCTCCTTGCGACTGGTGTCGTTGGTATCGCGTGAGTTTACTTTTGTGGTAAATGATTTGGAATATTCAACCAATCGATCAGAATGCTTTTGGCCATAATTCCTGCTGTTTTTGCAATAGATCAACTTGGCCGCAGACCTGTTCTTATCTCTGGCGCCTTCTTGATGGGAATGTGAGTTTGAATTGCTATAAAGCCTTGAGCGTATCGTTTACAGGTAGATGCCACATCATAGTTGCAATCTTGAGTGGTTTGTATGAAGATAGCTGGACCTCGTGAGCGGATATTCTCCCTGGTCAATATAAACAATTGATGTTTCTTTCTCTGCAGTCATCGGGGTAGGTTGATAGGTAAATCTATCAGAGGTGGCCATGTACTAAGTGCATTATAGCTGCTGGTTGGGCTGCGTGTACTCTCATTTGGGTGTTTGCCATTGGCTTTGGGTATAGTTGGGCCCCATGCTCTTGGGTTGTCATTTCTGAGGTATGTGTACCAAGCACAGACATTTTTGCATCGTCTCTGACGTCTGACTTAGATTTGGCCCCTGAGTGTACGTGGAAAAGGCCTCTCAATTGCGGCCTCCGCCACCTGGGTCAGTTACTTTGTTTTGGGCTAACGATCTTGCGCTAATCAGCATTTCTATCTGACTCGTAGATGAATAATTTCATCAGTAAGTGTTTGGAGACTCATCCCCCTCAATAAATAATCAAAATCCTCTATCTCTTCATCAGTTGGTCAAGTTATGCCCAGTATGATGAAGCATCTCAGGTTCGGAACGTTCATCATCTTCGGCGTATGTGTAATTCACATCTTTGATCTCTGCATCTGGACTGACTACTCATAACAGGTGTTCTCCCTTCTGGGTGGTCTCTTTGTCATATTTTTTGTGAGTATTTGAGCTGAATAAGAAGACAATGGGATCTCTTATCATGATTTCCAGGTCCCTGAAACCAAGGGTTTGAGCTTGGAAGAGATGGATGAAGTCTTTGGTGATTCTACACGTCTCGCGCAAACAGATATTGAGCGTCAGCATGAGATCCAGCGTCGCCTTGGTATGACAGAGACTCGGGGACGTTCCAGTGGGTCTATCTGTCCAGAGGCTGAAAAACAAATTTAATCATACCTATGATTTCTTTCATTCTTAACATGTATGGTTTGCTTGTACGATATTGTATGACGTCCATGAAAAAAACACAGGTATCAGCTAGTTCGGGATTCCGCGGAAGCGTCACTGTGTGACTCTCGTTTTCGCGGTGACATTTTTGTATTTCGTACATAATATTCTGCCATGTTCAGAACTGCCCTACGTGTAGCCCGCCCCGTAGCTCTCGCAGTTCGCACATCCAACAGGCGACAAGCCTCTCGCGCATTTTCTACTACATCCCGTGTCTTCTCTGGCGGCCCTCCTCCACCTGAACTTTATGGTCCCGGTGCTAAACCTGGAACTGTCCCCACCGACCTCGACCAGTCAACAGGTTTAGAACGCTTGCAGCTTCTTGGAGAGACACAAGGTATCAATGTCTTCGATGAGGAACCATTAGATTCAAGTAGGATTGGCACCAAGGCTAACCCCGTCCTCGTTCCCTCTTATGTGCGTGCTTATTTCCCATTTCTGTAGGATAGTATGTTGACCTGATTCTGCGCTTGATAGGACGTAGAACGCATCATTGGCTGCACTGGTGTTCCTGCGGATTCTCATGATGTTATCTGGTTCAACCTCCACAAAGATAAACAAGGCCGGTGCAAAGAGTGTGGTTCAGGTGAGTTTCCGCTTCAGGGTTCGTATCTTGTATACTGATGTTGAATGTTGGAAGTCTATGTCATTGACTTCCAAGGGGATGAGCATCACGCTGAACACCACTAAATCAGGAATGGGAGATAATGCACTTGGAGTAAACACACGACGATCTGTTTTTTGTCGAAATGCGGTAGTCGTGTTGCTGCATGTAGATTTCTATTTGCGTGGGCAACGGAGAAGTCATCTTTCTTTTCTTCATCCGTGACTCTATCATCTAAGTAATGGGCAGTCTAGTTGAACAGCATCCTAAAATCTTATGTGCCAAAAATTGCGCCTCCTAAGAAATGCCCCGGCATATGCCGATGAGTGATTGAACCAAGGCCAGGCTCCTGTTTTTCTTCATCATACATCAAGACCAAAGCGTTTCTCACACATTAGGAACGACAAGATTACGATGCGTCCAATGTCAAACCCTCATATCCATGGCTCCCGCGCCGATCTGAGCCGAATGCCACAAGTCTCTTCGTCCAATGGTGCCTTTCTCATGATCTCTTTTGTTTTGTGTATGTTTTTAAGAGAATACAATACGTGAGGGATCCAATACGTGAATGGGATTCCTGGTAACCAGGGCCTTTGGATGGCGCCTAAGCATTCCGTTTATCTTATCAGCCTCACGACGAATATCGCATTCAACCTTGTGCCCTGCCTACCATAGTAAGCAACCGTACATTCAGTCAACGGAATCTATCTGGCGTGGAGATTCTACTTTGATTTCCCAGAAGGCTTGTTCAGTATCCACTGACGTGCCAAACAGACAAAGTGTTGTGTTATTAACGGATTGATCACACAGTAACCACGACCCACTGTGCGCCCCAATACGCCTCTTTCGACTTCAAGCATGAATTTTCCACCAACTGGGAAACTGATAGCTGTGAATGCTATGGATGATTTCGGGAAAACCCTGGCAGAATTATCTTGGACACTGGTATCCTGGAGCTGCGTTAAGTCAATTCTTTTCCGGTCTTGATGCTTATAATTCAGGTACTGTAGGCAAAGTAACCAAGATCATGGTCTAAATACGACCTTGACTTGTTCACGACAGTTTGCAAAGGATAAATAGAGCTCCGCACAATTGTGCGTTCTCCATTACTTATCCCCTCCTTCCTGGCCTTGACGGCTGTCCTCCTTCTCTGTCACTTTCTGAACCTGAAGTATCTCTGTTGACCAGAGCGGGCTCATTGATATTTCTTTCCTTTGGTCGAACATGCTTCCAAGGTCATTGTTTGGTTGTATTCTCTTCTCATTCATATTGTCAACGAAACAGGCACTTGGGCGTGAAAGGTGGCTCGAGAGAGATAACCGGCCCATTTACTTGTACCCTCGACGTTTTGGTCAGGAACAGCCGGCTGTCCTGCAGAAACTGCGAGATGCTTGTCCGGGACAAGTCTGCGGCAATCTGGCAGGTCAGGCGGTAGCTCCGCTGCTCGCCGCTCAGCCCGAGTGCAGCCAACAAGATATGGCAGATGCAATAATTGGTAAAAAAAAATCAACTGCTTCGATTTATGCAGGAGCCTCATTAATTGTGGTACAGATGCTGCCCGACAGTTTGATGCTACTACGCAAGCTAATATGATTGCGATCGCTCAGGAGTACCGTAAATCCGAGAAAAATACCCCGCCTGTATGTTCTGAACTTGTGATGTACAATAAGCGGACACTTATCTTTTGAATCAGGACTTCACTACGAATCCGCCAATCTTTCGTAACTCTGTATTTTGTCAGAAGGCACCAAATAATTTGGAGTTGATTAGCCTTATACAAGCTCAAGACCCTGCCAATGACCCAGACATTTTCTTTGATCCTGCCACAGGCAAGAGCGTCCGAAAGGGTGAACAACCAAATACTTTCCCGTTTGGTAGTGGAAATAATGTTAGCAGTGGTAATGGAACCAACAACGGCTCCCCTAGGTGCGTAAACCCAACAGAGCATTTCTAGCATAACATTGGACCTAAACAGCAAATATCACAGTTCTGGCGCTATCGACGCTGAAGAACCAACATCGACAGGCACAGCTGTTCGAACCGTAGCGACAGCAAGTGCCTGCAACGTAAGCTATCTCTTCGTCGTATCTTTTATTTAGCCAGCGTTAAACATGCATTTGTTCAGGCGACAACTATTACTGTGACGGTATCAGCTACCAATCCCCCTGCGGCCACCATAACCAATGTCATCTCAGTTAGTGCTGGAAATCCTCAACAGACGGGAGCGTCTACTTCAACGGGTTCGCCAGCAGCTGATGGTGTTAGCTTCGGAAGCTGTTCGACCCCAGAGGTTGAGTTCGGCGGTGGCTTTGACGGCAGGAGGGAAACAAGTTTCCAACCTGTTGATAAAAGTTAGTGATTAGAGAGATTTGTTATCGAAAATACTCAACTATTTTCCAGCATCGTACAACCATGGGTCTGCAGATAATATCAACATCATCACCCGTCAGTTTCTACACTTAAAAATTAGCAAATTTTATCTCTCATTCTGGTCTCCTTAGAGTTCATCTGCGATGCCCAAGTTAACAGCTGCAAAGCAAATCAAGCTGCACGAGACCTGTGCGCTACGGCGAGCACTGCAGCAGCATCGGCAACACCTGGTGGCGCTCAAGCTGACGCATTCAATAAGGTTTTCGGAATCACTACGGTAGCTTTTTCCTTGCTTGTAGCCATCTTTCAACTAAAATGATACCTCTCGCCTATCTCTGACAGAATTTCACTAGCGTGGCAGTGGTTGACAACCAGGGCAACATTGTTTCAAATACAGGAGGGAGCAGTATCTCCTCGAGCAGCATCACTGGGGCTCCAAGCGCTCCAACAACTAGCTCCTTGCCAAGTACAGCCACCTCAGCGCCATCCTCGGGATCGTGTTCAACTCCTGAGATCATATTTGGTGCAAACTTCGATGGAAGGAAAGAGACTAGCTTTGAGCCAGCAGATAAGAGTATGCACATGTTGTGGCCCAGTTTTAGTTCTTATGTTCCGTCTAATAGAATCCTTCAATCATGGATCTGCCCAGGGCATCACCATCATCACGCGTGAGTACATCTATTCTGTCCTTTGGACATCGTTGCTTATGGTTTATGCAGAGTTTATCTGTGATCAGTTAGGGACTTCATGCAATGCTGATCAAACAGCTCAAAACCTTTGCACTCAAGCTGCTGCTGCTGCATCCAATGCTACCCCGCCTAACTCTGGTGCTCAGGCTGATGCATTTAATTCCGTTTTCGGTATACAAACTGTATGTATTGCCGGCCCTTACGCACTTCGTTAGCTCAGGAACTAATGGATACACATAGAACTTTGTGAAAGTTCAGCCACTCGATGACCATGGGGAACCCGTAGGAACGACAGATGGTGTAAACTAAAATAGGGCTTCCTATGCCGTGCGACAGTCAAGCTGGACGACTGTTGAGTAGTTACTGGTCACTGGAAATTAATTTACCGTGTGCCAAATTAATTATTTGCAAATTTCTGAGATGAAGGGTCGATACTGATGTATCTGCACATGATTAACATCAGATCCTGGTCCGTGCGCGCACGCTGAGTTTATAAGCCCTTCGTGCACACTGAAGAATCTTTACCACTCTGGCCTTTTGGCTTAGATCAAGTGTAGTATCTGTTCTTAATAGTTTAACCACTATTATGGGGGCACCGCCCTCATTATTGGTTATCTAATTTTTGCAGCCCCAGTCCCTTTGTCCTCTGCTCGCAAGACTTGGGCGTGATGACTTTGCTACTGCACTACTGGCTTATGTCGTCGGGGGATCCTTTCTTCTAAAGGTTCCTTCTTTTTATTTTGGTTTGCACAGGTGCCAGTTGGCATATTTGTGTGGCCTAGTAAATAGATTGGACATTTTATCTCTAGAATATTATTACTACATTGTGATGTCTTGTGACTGAAAACAAGCTGACAAGCTGACTCTGGTGGTGATTTCTGTTGTCAAATTGGATAGCAATTTTCATGTGAAGGAATCCTGACATGGGTTAACGGTTATGTTTTATTAAATGAGTTCATTAAGTATATTGTAGAAAATTATGTTTGGGAACAGATTTGTCAATTTGTCAAATGATTTGGAACATTGGTTGATGCATCTTCAAAACCAATGCCTGTAAATAGTCTGCTTGTCTCTATATGCCAGTAAATTACAATGTTAATTCCAAAAGCTTTGTGTTGACAGAGGAGCTGTATTTTTGTAAGACAGAACAAGGACCTAAAGAAGGATATTCTCTATCTACATAAGTGATAAGGGAAATTTATAATTGTCAATGTGAGAGTGCATATATCTATGTGATGATGACCAGGAAGGAACACAACGGTTGCAATAAAATATTTGTTTTAGATAGGTTTATCCGTCATACCCGACGCGGACAACCCGCAGCACTGTCCCATCTGCAAGTCGTACGCTTAGTGTTACAACGAGCACCTCACCACAGAGGTACATCGTCTTCTTTACTTTCATGGGAAGTTCAATTGAGATGACATTATTATCACTAGCAGGACAAAATTATAGCTCCCGTTTGAACCCGACTGTCGTATTGTGTTTCAAAAACGCTCACTGAACTTAAATCCACGTACGCCATATAAACTACTTGCTCATATCAATTTAATGAGTTTCGCCCAAAGAACCTGATACTGAAAAGTATTGGAACATCGTATATCCTGTCAACGTCATAACAAGTGCCATTCAGACAGTCGTAATCAACCTAAGTGCAATCAACCTTAATGCTCGCCTGTGATATGATATGTTACTTGAATTTCACGATTGAGAATAAAACATACTGCTCGATTCGACTTGCCGCAGAAGACGACAGATATCTGAGCTCCCAGATCAAATTTCGATCTTCGTATCTCTTCAAATGCCTTCCTCGTTTGATCTTCACACCGGGCGTATTCCCTAGCCAATTTTTTGAATACTCCTGGGTCCATTGGCCGCTGATTTTGAGACATTAATTCTTTCAGACATCTCTTCTGTTCCGCAAGAGCTTGTTGAAGTAAATTTTGCAATATTTTCCCCCGCATGCGTGTCCTGGAGCCTTGACCCAAGATTCAATAATTCATCTTGCAGTTGCGCGATTGCCCGCGAGTCATTTCGTTGTATCAGCTGTTCGATGATGCGCCAAGCATTCTCTGGATCATTGTTACTGAGGCGATCGAGCTTTGAGCCTCGCTCAATCAAAGGTTTCCAATAAAGCTCCTCCAGCTCCTTTTCTCTTGATATCCCGTCCTCAAGCGCGAGCTCGCTCCACATGGTGGAGACGAGGACAATTTGTGTCAATGCAGAATCTCCACATAATTCCCTGAATATGCAAAGGCTCTTGAAGGGTTCCGTCAAACGATTATCTGAAATTCGGTGTAGACAAACAACTCCATGGAGCTTAATGCCTTTCTTATTATACCTGACGATAACCTTCAGCGCCATCTGTGGCGTTTAACTCTCTTGTTCGCCTCACGTTTTTTGAAACCAACGATGAATCATACGCAGGACTTGGGTGGGTGACCTGACAGTGTCGTCAAAGCCAGGAGTGTCCACCAGAACGATTCGGTCTCCATATTTCGGATGTTTGACACGGACAGCATTCACCTGGGCAGTAGTAGCATTCAAAGTATGTCCTGTACGGTGGTTGGGTTGGCCCGTCAGGAGATCTATAAACTATATCTTGTTGAGCCTCTCTCAGCTAATCGTTTTACCTTCTTACGTGACTCTTTCCAGCTCCTACTGGACCAACAAACCTACATATATTAGACCGAGACCTTAGTAAAGCCATGTATAGGAAGTCGATAGTCTCACCCGACGATGATATCATCATTTCTGATCATTTTAATGCCATCGACGAACCAGGTAGACATTCTGAATGATAGGCTATCTTGAACGAGAGTTAAAAGGGGGAATGAGTGTCTAGACTCTGAGGATCAAGCCACTGTCGTCAGCCACGAGGCTTGGCTGTAAAGTTAACTGCTACACCCCATGTGTTTGACTGGATGCGACACTGTTCCGATGTTTGGAATTATTCTTGCTAGACTGTTTTAAATTGCATTTCACCTGAAAACAAGACAACCACACTGTCTCAGACCCCGCCTTGCTGTGACCCACACACATCAAACTTAAGTCAAACTTAAGAATGTGATTTCACTCCCAATGCTGGATAGTGCGAACAGTTCAGGGTATAGTAACACAAACTCCACTGACTTCCAGTCTTGAAATCAAGATCATGGGATCAAAAACGTACAACAAGATTAAAAAATCACACCATCCAAGTAAATCAGAAGCAAAAGTTCAGATAATTAAATTGTAAAAATGTCATAGGCCTCCATAGTACTCCTGCAGCTGATGATATCCGTCAACTTGAGATGCTTCTAGGTAGAAACAACTCAGCTGACTACGATTTTTTCATCACCGTAAGCTGTTTAAGCAAAGAAAGCGGCGAAAATGGCACCGATAACACCAGCAGTACTAGTACCGGCGAAGTTAGCTGAGGCAGCACTGGAACTAGTGGCAGCGGATGATGCAGCAGCAGATGCAGCAGAGGTACCAGATGCAGCCCGAGAAGTGCTAGACAAAGCATTAGTGGCTCATCCCCTCGAAACGATTCATGCTAACCCTGATGTGACCCCAGTAGCAGCAGCAGTCGTGGAACCAGTGGAAACAGCGCCGGCGGGAGTAGAAGCACTTGTAACAGCTGGAGCAGTTGTAGGACTGGTCGCAGCAGGGGCAGTACCAGTGTTACCAGAGAAGGAAAGAGTTTGGGTGAGACAGCTAGATGAGGCTATCATGTGCGTGAGAAATTTCGATCAACCGGGAGATTATAATTGCACGAACACCCTGGGTTGACAGTGAAGGGTGCACTCTGCGCTACCTGGCCAGTGCTGTCGCGTAGAGTGAGCCCGAGAGGGAGTATCTAGATAATGTGAGCAAAAGAGCCTGCAACGAATTTTGGAGCTTACTGGCTTGCTGGTTCACGAGCCAACTCACGGACGTTCCATTCTGTTGGCCGAAGTCCACGAGAGCCTGACCATTGGGGTCGTTACCGGGAGTGACGCTGTTATGTATTCAGTGTACGCACATATAATAGTATGAAAAAGATCGCACCTCTGTCGTTGCCAATAGTGCACAGAAATTTTGATCAAGAACTGCGGATTCAGTTAGGATTAAAAAAAAACGAACCACAAAGTACGGAGCTACAGGGATCAATGAGTAGGTGAATAAACATACATCTGGCAATAACAAACCTTGTCCTCCAGACCAAGTAAGTAAGATAGGTTGGCACTCTACGACATTGGAGCTGCAGACGTGTAAATCGGTTAACCGCGTAAAATAGGGAACACTCACGGGGTATTAATGGTCAGTTGCCCTTGAGCAAAAGCACCAGCAGCAAAAACGAGTGGGAGGAGAACAGCCTTCATGGTAGTCGTGGATTCCGGGAAGAGGAAAGTGGGGAGCGTGGAAAATATGGGAAGAAAAAAACGTGCTTCACTATATATTTGCCGACTTTGGATTGTTTATCTGGACAAACAAAACGTGATTAGCCGGTCACTTCCGCGGCTTTTTTGTATTGCGCAGTCACAAATTACTCATATACTAAGTCTGTGATCTTCAAGCTGCTATCCAATCATATGGAGGCTTGTTAGGAGACCGTAGTGGCCAGAAACCCAATATTGTTCCTGCTCCGTGACCACAACCTTCAAACCCATGCCGATGCGTTGAGGTTCGTCGACCCTGTATCTTCGTTTCGGGACGTAGAGTATTTTATCTAGTCTGGCCGGTGGATATTTCTTATCTTCGTCTGAGCTTTGGTATCCCCATGTGAACCCTTCCGGATCAGAGTCCCCCCGTTGCCAGGCATCATCCAAGCCTAGGTTGCATGCTAAGACACAGTCCATTTTTCCGACTGGATTCATGTCTCCTGCGATTAACCCTCCCTCGATGTCGTCATCAAGCTTCAGCAGCTGCGCCAATGCCTCCAACTGTCTGGCTCTTTTACGTTCACCGCTCGGGAAGGACTCGAGATGCGCATTGGCAATACAAATGGTTCGTTTGTCTTCAATTTTTCCAGTTGCCGACAACTGCACGTACACCAGAAGACCTGTCCGTTGCGCATCTGTCGTACGAAAATGAACGATCTGTGCTTTCACTACTTTTAAATCTCTGGACACCAGCGTTACGTTACCGCAACAAGCTTGCCTCGGCCATTTGTCCTCGCTTAGAGGGACTATCGCGAACGTGCGCCGGACCCATTCGTCGGTACGTATCAAGCTGAACATCATTGGTGTTATCTCCTGGAACAAAACGACAACTGCATCCCCTCTGTGTCTTTCGCTCCCTCCTTGTTTATCATGGCTATCAATAGTCTCCTGTAAGTGGCGCAGAATCTTATTAATCCGGTCTTGCCATACGTTTTCCATAATGTCAACGTTCCATGTAATGATGCGCACCGATGATGGGAGGGGCTTGACCATAGAATCATCATCGGCATTTGACGACCCCCTAGACGAAATGTGTTTCCAATCCCCACGTCGGGGCCGAAATCGATACATTTTAAGGATATAACATGGGCTTGGTTCATCATCAAACGACTCGTAATCAGCCTCGTCAGGGATTACTGGCTGATCATGCTCGTAAGGCCGTAGCATGAATGGGGGAGGAACGAAGGAATATGAAGCTCCCGTCGGGGCCACCAGTCCTTCAGGACTTGGTTCTGATTCCTCCACGAAAAGCGGTGGGATAAATGGTTCGATAACATCATCGTCAGTGAAAGGTGGCATGCTCTGGGGTGGGCAGAAAACATGTTTATCTATTATAAATTCACACCTCGGACTGAGTACTTAATTGACTTACCAAATTGGACTCGATTCTTATAAAGATTAGTGAAAGGAATGCCCCAAGCGTATAGATGATTTGGCTTAAAGAGAAGAGAACAAGAAGCACTTATAGATCAAGGATCCCCACACCAAAGTTATAACTCAAATGCATCATGCGCCCCCTGTTTCCTTCTTGATGAGCTTCATTGCGTCACGGGTTTTGTTTACAGAGAAGCCCAACTACCCCGTATAATTCGTAGGCTATATCTGTGATCATCACCTGGGTCAGAGCTATGAACAACGAGTAGCACGTTAGTCAGGGAGCTTTCCTGATAAACACTAGTCAGAGTCTGAGAAGATTGATGACTTGAGTGAAAGCCACTGCAAACTCCGTGAATGGAATAGTTTAGGTCTTACCATATCACGCTTAGGATAACTCCGGATTTGAATCCTCAAGGGACAAAAGATCTTGCCGGTTTCTGGGTGATTTACAGACTAAACTAGGAGGTATGCATGTCCTCAAACTATCAATCAGGAAGAACTTGTAGTCCTGCTTAGGGTCTTCTCTGGA
The DNA here is from genome assembly GCA_019327925.1 of Leucocoprinus sp. KB1807203. NCBI lineage: Eukaryota > Fungi > Basidiomycota > Agaricomycetes > Agaricales > Agaricaceae > Leucocoprinus > Leucocoprinus sp. KB1807203. Next base: position 206,546 of record JAHTMQ010000046.1, on the reverse strand, counting down.
TCCAGCTTCGTCATTGAGTTTCTCATAGGTGAAATCAATGGAAATGATAACGACAACATGAGTGTCGTCCAATCTATTTAATTTTGCGATATGGTCACGAAAAGATGGCGTACACCATCCTTGACCAGCGATTTGATCGAACATATTCCCCAAAGCTCCACGTACTTACGTGTCAGCTACAGAGTGAAATTCATTAAATATGGACGACTCAATCTATAAATCTTGGGAACCGACCAAGCGAAGCTTAAAGCTCCGCTTCTTCTCTCGCGACCTTGACTTCTTCTTCTGCCTTGGGTTCATCGAAGAACGCACGGAGAACGTTAGCCTTGATCTGGAGTTCATCGAGTTTGACAGGCATCAATGTTTTCTTCTCCAAAATCGAGCTAAGGCTATTGCAACCAACGATTAGAACAGGATCAATCCAAATCCAAAGAATGTTACAGAGATAGCACGAGTCAGCGAAGAAGAAAAACCGTTATAAGGCAGGGTTTGCTGACCGTTTGTGCTCCTTCTCGATGTAATCGTGACCTTTATTGACAACCTTTTCCATGAACTTCAGGTATTGCTCGGCAGCTGGGAAGTTCTTTGTCAAGGTGCGGGCTTCGTTAATGATAGCCTGTTGAGAGGCATGGCTCGCGCTCATGAATTTTTGGGCAAGGCTATCTATGGATGAAAGACGCCCAGCCTTGGAAAAACCGTAGAAATCAGCAACGAAAAAAAGAGGATTGATGTTTATACTTACTCGGTCATTCAAACCCCCATCTATTTTCCTTTGAGTGCCACACTTCTCATTCAGGTAATTGATAAAATCAGCTTCGGACCTGCCGCCTTCATACGGGATACCGTCCTTGTTGTCCGTAGAAAAGAACTTGATGGTAGGGAAACTGCTAACGTCATATTTCTTAGCGATGTCCTTGTTCTTTGCATCGTCAGCGTCGATGTTTGCCACGACACACTGCTTTTTGTGTTTAACGCTTCAACTGTGAGCAAGAAACAGATGGCACGCTTACACTATTCTCCGGCTTGAATGCATGGGCAACTTTATGGGCTTGATAACAATGATGCTCGTGACCAAATTTCACATACACTTACCTTTTTCATAAGTGGGTTTGAGGTTTTTGCAGTGACCGCACCAAGGGGCCTGAAAAGTCATAAGAATGAAGTAAATTATTTCCAGCGCCAGAAGGATACTTACAGTGAAAGAAACCAAAACGTTTTTAGATGGATCCTATGCCAGAAATTGAACCTACAACAAAGTACTTTTTGCAGAAACAGTAACGTACCATGACAACCTCATCGAAATTATACACATCGAGAATAGTTGTCTCTGGAGGTGGAGGTGGTTTGATGTTAGACTTGACGCCCGATTTCTGTGTCACACTGGAAAAAAAGAAGGGTAAGAGATCACACAGAACATATATATCAAGGCAAAAAAAACGCACAAAGCCGCAAGACTATCCAGATCTCTACTGCTCTCGTATTTTTCATGTGTACCAGCAGCATCGAACCACTGCAGAGCTGTTTTGAATAATCATTCATACGGTGACCGCAGAAAATTTGTTTCAAATGAACGAACTAGGGAATCCTTTGACGTCGTATTTGTTGCCCAAGGGCTTGCCGACACCGTCAGCATCGACTTTTGCAATTACAACCTTATCCTTTGCATGCGAGAATGCATCTGCAAGCTGTTCATATGTAGGTGCCAAGTTCTGGAAACGATGTCTCATGAGTCTAGCGAAACATGTGTTCGTATCATATTACTGCGCACTTTGCAGTGTCCACTGAGCAGATTGCAGAGCGTCAGACGTGTATTAGATTCTTAAATGCATGTGACGCACCACCACGGAGCGAAGCTAGAAATTGAAATGCCAATAAGCGCAATGACAACCAATATTCCTCGTAAGTTAGACGTACAATTCAACTAAAGCAGGTTTTCCTTGACCAATCACGTCGTCAAAGTTGTCAGGTGTTAGTTCAACAACATTAGAGGCAGAAGCAATAGCTATCAAAAACGACGAGACGACCACAGAAGAGAGCCTCATTGGTAGTTGATAAACTGACTTTTGCACTAAAAGCCAAAGTCTGACGTGGAGGTTGATGACTTATGCTTGGTCATCCATCCCCCCTATTCATGGAATTTTTTATTCTTGATTTTCGGTTCGACAAACCACTCAGCTTTCTCAGCAACCAACACGCCAACACCAACGAAGCTCGCCTGGCCACGTGGAAGGATATGACTCTGCCCGATATGGAAATTTCTCTCTATGAGTTACTTGACAAAACAAATTGATAAATAGAATATCCTCCCATGACTTCGAACAACCAAGACCAAACCCACGACATCGAAACTCCTGAGCATAACCAAGAAGAAGGAGAGACGGAATTCATCACCGAAGATGATGTTCTTGAGGAATACCCCCTAGAAGGACACGATGGCGACGAACCGATGGATGAAGACGATGAAATTGGTGATCTCCCAAATATCGGTGGTACCTCGTCTGCAATTACGGATTCAGTAGAAGACAACTCTGTTCAACACTTCAAAGGCCACAAATCCTCCGTATTTGCTATATCTTGTCATCCCACAGAACCACTAGCTGCATCTGGAGGCGAAGATGATATGGGATACATCTGGGACATTACCGACGGCGAAATTGTGGTCAAGTTGACTGGACACACCGATAGTGTCACATCGACTGCTTGGAGTCACGACGGGGAGATGATTGCTACAGGAGGAATGGATGGCAAAGTTCGGATTTGGCGGCGAGTAGGAAAAACAAAGGGAAGGGATGATTACCGTATCTGGGAATTTCTCACAGAGTTACAAGGTCCTGATGAAGTTATGGTGCGTGGTCCTTCTGGTCGGATCCACAAGGTCTGACCCATGTATCGTTCAGTTCCTCCGGTGGCATCCTAAAGGTAGTATCCTTCTGGCAGGGTCCAACGACTCAACACTCTGGCTATGGCAACGTGGGTCACTTTCCATTCTTGATCTGAGCGAACGCTCATTTTGACGCAGTGCCTTCTGGGAAAACAATGCAAGTTTTCGCTGGACATAGCGGCCCTGTCAATTGTGGCGAATTTACACCAGATGGTATGGTTATTTATTCTCCTCAATATATCCTATCTCAATTTCTGCCCATGGGCAAGCGTATCATTTCAGCTGATGCCAACAACATCCTTATATTCTGGGATCCCCGTTCTTCAACTCCAGTCTTCAAACTAACCCCAGACGATGGTCGATTTAACCTCGATGGTATCACTTCCCTTGCTGTTAACCCTTCCTCAACACTTGCCGTTGTTGGCGGTGCAGCAGGTGGCGTTCGCGTCATCTCTCTCTCCAAAGGCGAAATAGTTTCGACCCTCGGTGGTCACACAGAAGGCGAGAGCATCGAGGCTGTCGTCTTTGTCGATCTCACCGGTCTGGGTGGTAACAATGAAGGGCCCGGTATAGTCGTCACAGGAGCTACAGACGGAAAGATCTGTATATGGGATCTAAGCACGATGAGGTTGAGAGCCACAGTAGAACATCAAGGTGCTATCACGGCGTTGCTCTCACATCCACCTCCCCATACCCACTTGTTGGTTTCGGCATCCGCTGATGGGACCTTAAAAACATGGGACGCTAGGACTGGGAAACCACTGCAAACCCATACTGGTCATCGGGGACCTGTTCTAGGAGCGTCGCTTGGCCTGAATGGATCCGTCATTGTAACTGCAGGTGACGATGGTCTATGTGCTGTATACACCACAGAATCAACGGAGGGGGATGATTTTGTAAGTTAGAAAATGTATTCGGGGCTCTAGTTAACTCCAACTAGCTAAAAAAATAATGATAACTCCGTAGAGAGATGACGTCAGTGACGATCGTGACGATCGGCTCTCCGACCATGGTTTATTACTTAATCCAACGATTGAAGAGTCTTCATCACATCTATGTCACATTTATGTGTAGAAAAAATGCAAAGGTAGACATAGTTTAAGATTAAATGGCTTAAATTTAACAAAATCAAACCAAATAAACGAACTAGTAACTGTAAAGCAGAACAGCATGGCGAAAGAAAAGGATAAAATACAATACAGCAAGGGAACTGTTGATACGTCAGCTACAAGTTACATGCCAATTATCGCAGTTGAAACAAATTCCAATATTGAGTGGATGTTCTGATAGCAGAAAACATGGAGCTAGGTGTGAATTGTACGTCATCGTTATATAACTCTTAACGCAGAAACATTGTTAGTAAGATTCTTGGATTAAAAGAATTGGGGCAAGGCACATGCATGCGGATTGCGAAATATTGTGAGATGAAGGTGGGCTTGACTCTGTGTGCAGTTACTAGAAAGACATTGGTGAATTAAAGACGAAAATGTGGAGGTTGTCGACCCAACAGCCGCTTGTGTTCGAGAGATGAAAGTGTCATACAACAACCCAGGGGGTTTCTTACGCGGTAGGGGAAGGGGTAGAAGAATGATTAGGTTGGACAACAGCTGAAACTGAGAACGCAGCTGCAATGGCGGCTGCAGTGGCGTGGGGATCAAAGATATCAGACCATCTGCGCTGGGACGATTGAGTCTTTGGAAGCGTTTGAGGAGGACTGAACCGAGTTGAAGGCCGAGGATCTGTTTCGAGTGTCGCGTCCTCTTGGCGGTGGACCGAGTTTCCAGTGGGAGAAACCATGAGACCCTGGTGAACACCGACATTTGCAGAAGCACGTTCATAATCAGATACGGAACCACACTCCCTGTATCGCTTTGGCGATGGGAAACCGGAGGAGTCATGAGGAATCTCTGTTTTAAATCTGGCGAGTGCATTCATGGTATCATTTGTCAGGCTATGTGAATGTGAGGAACGAAAAGCCAATGATTCTGACCCTGCTAAATCATCTCCGAGACCAATATACTTGCGTTTGTGTGCCCTAAGCGAAAAATAAGGACAGGAAACAGAAGGAATGCAGCGTACGTACATTGAGCATTTGTCGCCTTGCTTGAGAAGGTACAGTTCGTTTTCGAGCTCTTCTACGCGGACAACGTAGCGCCAGGACTGGATACGAGAGGTAATGGCGTCATGAACATGTTCCTGGTGCTTGGTAGATAGACTGGCATAGGAGCCACGAAGGGCGGTGTGCTCATCCTTGAGAGCCTGGTGGGCATCCGAGAGGGCACGATGTCGAGAAAGCAGGTCATTGTAAATGTGAGAGAGATGACGGAAATTCGACAAGAGGTCATTGCAGGCGGCTGGAGTGTGAGCCATCCATGGACCTCTGAAGACGACATCTGGGTCGTGGTCTTGGGTGAGGACGAGGGGGGGATCCGAAGGCATGGGAGGAAAAAGCAAAAGATGGTATAAGATGGTATTTACCATTATATATTCATTATATATTCTATAAATGCCTCATGGTCCAGTCACCCACCATCCTGGTCCACCTCACCGCCCTCGCCGTCGTCTCAGACTGTGCACTCGAGGCCCATAACCAGCCACAGTCACCGCCTGCGTCGTCGCTGTCGTCAGACCTGACGGCCACTAAAAACCAAGTGTGTCTTCCCCTCGTTTAACTCTGACACCTGTTTTCAAGGCTCATACTCAAAGTCCGTCTCCCTCTGTCCTGCCATGCCCCAGCTAATCTGCTATGCCCCAGCTGATATGCCCCGCCCAAACAGCTGTGAATCACGCCCCGCACATTTGGGGCCATTGGCAACGACAACATTGTTGATCAATTCATCCTCGGCCAGCTCATGGACCTGGACGCTGCCAAGAGGCCGCTGGAATTCTGTGCGCTCCCCTCTCAGCTCACTGAACAACTAGCAGCGGTTATTTATAGACCCTCAGTGGATCATCGAGGCCGACTTTGTCGCCATCAACGCTGCGGGCCTCAACCACGTCCTGTAAACATACTCCTTGTTTTAGTGCCTTAAGAAACTACTCAGGATTCCAACAGGCTGTTGGTCAGCGCCTGTCCTATCATTTACATCCAACCGTGCTCCCTTTGATACTGAGACATCTTCTGGACCTTCAACTAGGTCAGAAAGGACGCCATCTGCGCCATACGGCGTTTCAAACGGCTATGGAATCATCGCCAACCATATCTACTTCTGGTAGGTTCTCAACGTGATTTTCATTCAGCAACTCACGTCGAACCTTCCCAGAATTGAAGTTCCAGATGAAATGCATCGTCTATTATAACGCCTAGTATTTTATCGTCTCCGGTCGTATCAACACACGGCGCCGTAGCCATCGGTGAAGCATTGCCAAACCATTCGCCCATTCTGGACCGGCAAATGCAGTAGCTTCGTTTCTTTACACCACCTCAAACGTCCTTCATACTTATAACTTAATCATTCTCCGACCCAATCCAACATCTGGTCACAGACTGTGGGCCGTGGTTTACTGGAAGCACTACATGCTCAAGATGAAGTTTTTCATGGTCAGATGTCTGATTTGTTTCACGAAGCTGGACTGGATGGACCGGAAGCTTGGATCAGTTTGGAATTCTCAGAGCTATGGGAGGTACAGGTTCAGATGGGAGAGGCCGTTCCTCAAGGATGGACCTTTCAGAATCATAATGATTTTGCATCTTGTTAATGTCAACTTTACATTATTTCGCAAGAGAATGCAGCTACCGGTTGGATACTCTGGGACCCCATGAATGGAAATATCTCTCAATATGTGTACATCCTACTCTGAATTTGGTACACCCTCCTAGCAACAGCGATGTTTCACAGACAATTAATTCCTCTTGATACTATGGTGTAATGATCTGGAAGCACATCAAATTGTAATACCCTTCATTCTCTAGTCCCATATTTCCAATATGCTTACAAATAAGAAGCACACGTGTACTCTGCTAGTCGAGACCAAGCGGAAGGTCCATCAGAAATTAGTCTAAAATGGTATGATGTCGGATCAAAAGCTTTTTTTATCGAGGTCACCAAATTCAAATCACATATATTTTTCGCAAAGTAAAGCAGGAAGGGCGTCCGATTTAATATTCAGAGGAAAAAATGATGCCTTATGACTTTTCATGTATGCCGAGGATACGCCAAGAATGGACAAACACGTCATCATCAGACAAATAAACAAATAACATTGTTACTGATGAAAGCTCGGCAGGCACACTATCTTCGGCAAATACTTTTTGCATTATTAACTAGTTGCCTTTTATAGTCAGATCCTTCCTTTTAATAACCCTGTCAATGTGGAAAGATCAGAATCTTGGTTCATGAAACCCATGCTTTTTTTGTCTACAAGAGATTTCTTTCATCTCGGAACTTACTGTTGCTTGTTTATTGTCTCTTTATTTTATTTTCCAAGAGACAGACACTAGGTCGACCAATGCGCGACATTCCGTCCGTCGTGAGCTACTGACATGTAACAAATGAAATCATAGATATTTTCCCTTTTCCATTCCAAAAAAATTCTTCAAGAGGATGTGAAGCGAGTAAGGGGCGGAGATTCAATGTGAGGCCAGTTCTTTCAGGTCGTAATTTTTCACTGCAGTTCAATGGTATTGATACCAACCATCGGCATCTAATCATTTCCCAACCGAGCCAAGATAAAATTTGGAATGCAGAATCTATTGTTGAAGAAAACAAATTCCCACTGGTCTCTGGGATCATGGTGAAGACAAAGAGAACCTGGGGAAGCTATTTTCCAACATCCTTCGCTTGTAAAGATACAATTTTTCTGTGGTAAAGCTCAGTTCAAATTTGAAATTGCGAGCGAGAGGAAGAGAAGAAATTCTACAGATAAGAAATGGGGCAGGTGACGTGTACTATCTCTGGATGTTAGACTCTTACAACCCAGTGGCGTTAAAATCCTGGGCTAGATTGAAGGGGGAGATAGAAATAAAACAGGGAATTGGACAGATATATAAATATACATAAATAGAAATGTGTCTCTTTGTTGTCCGCGCCACGCTGTTGAGATGGGTACAAGAGAGAGGAAGAGAGCCAGAGGAATAATCAAGGGTGTGTATTTGACGATGAAATCAAGCACCTGATCTCTACAGACAGCAACGCATGGTGAATTCCGATCGCCTTTCGGCCATCACGTTCTAAAGGAAAAATAGTCATATCATGGTCGGCATCTCTGAATTCCATTACCTTGCAACTTCCCTTTCTAGGCGAACGTATCAACTAACTGGAAGGACCACTTTTCTTTTGCAGGAGAAGCAAAGGTCTCATCCACTATTGAAGACAGAGGATGTTGGAGGGGTGGAAGGCTTTGTTTTTGGTGAGTAAAACACCGTCCATCTGTCACAGGCTTGCTGACTTACAGTAATAAAGAAAAGAAGGTGATCTGTATTTTTTTCGATGCATTAAACCTGGGGTCCACGGACAGTGCACAGGCTTCCCTCACACAACTCACAGCGTCTCCAGGCCATAACTGCGGGTGGTACAATCAGCTTCCAAACTGGGGCTCTGCTAGCAGCTTTGATAATTCAACTCTCTTCAGGTACTGCCCCCGTTTCATCTCTCCCAAACGCGAAAGCTCATCTTGGTCTAGCAGCGTGCAAAACCATTCTCAGACTTTTAGTGCCCCACCGCCAAGGCCAAATATAACTGTTCACGCTTCTTACATGAGTTGGCTCTCTGAATTTACAGCAGATGTTGGTGTCCTTTGTTTCTATTGGAATGATAATCACTGAGAATGCACGCAACGCCTACAGTAACAGACAGCTGGGATGTCATTAACGGTTGGTATCATGATAGGTTTCCATCAAACAGAACTTAGACCCTCCTAGAACCATTTAATGACGATGGCCCACTCAGAGATTCAGTGTTCTTCCAGGCTACAGGGACTGCTTACACCTCTACTGACCTGAAAACCGCTCGGAATGCCGACACAAACACTAAGCAACGTTTTCAGTAAGCCAAATCCACTGCTATGGCTAATCTCGTTCGGGACCCCAGGAACCAGAACGTTCCCATCGATGGCATCGGAGTACAGGCTCACTTGATCGTCGGCGAGGTCCCTTCAACTCTTCAACAGGACTTTACCAACCTCGGTGTAGAAGTTACCATTACTGAACTCAATGTCCAAATGACCCTCCCCGCCAACAGTGCGCTGTTAGCACAGCAACTGCGGGACCATCAGAGTTGATTGAAGCATGCAGAGCAGTCTCCGTATGCATCGGTGTCACCGTCTAGGACTGGACCGATAAGGCATATGGGCATTGTGGACTGCAGTACGACATGTATGCACTCTGTCCACAGTATTCCTGGGTTTCTGATACTTTCCCAGGTTAAGGTCTTGCATGTCTCTGGGATCAAGTGCGCTTTTTTGCTTATACCAGAGGATGTAAGCCGAGATTTCAGCAGAACCTCGTCAAGAAACCGGCTTACCAGGGAATTGTCAATGGTTGGACATAATGGGACGTGATTCATAAATGCCTCCTGTACTCTGCTCCTAATATAATTTCGGAGGATCAGACAGGGCGTACAGACGTCCTGATAACACGGAACTTGGACCTCGTTGGACTGCCAGCAACAGTTCAGAGAGTAACAAATCTCCTTGAGCTAGGCGAAGGCATCATTGAGCTCTCCTCAAGTCGGCCAGCCTGACATTAGAGCAGACACTCCTTGGAAAGAGACCATCCCAGTCCCAGTGGGAGTGATTACCACGTTCTCATCTCTCGACACAGATCTTGGCCTGAAATTTGTCGCTGTCTTTGTTCTGAACTAAATGTTCTCGTTTTGGATCGCTCTTCTCTATTCTTGGTAATAGCCAAATGGTGGCCATCTTACATGCCAAAGATAATTTGCCCAAATATCACAGAAAATGGACGAGAATTTTTTTTAGCATGATTGAAACAATTCAGAGCTGTGGAATTTGTTTCCAGAGCTGCTGAATTGCTTTTTAGTTTTTTATCTTCACACATTTTGTGTGGAATTATTTAGTGGTTAAGATGAGGTTCAAACGTCCAACCTGTTGCATCGGTCGTGGGACTTTCTGCATTCAGGTGTCATGCTCCAACAGCTCAACTATCTACCCAGCTGAAAGTTCATCAACTTCCTATCACGCAACACCTTTTTTGTCCATCCTAATTCACACATTCCAGCATCTCTTCTCCCAAGCATCAGCTGAACTTGTTCAACGTCATTTCGTCATATAGTCTGGTGATTTGCAGCTCTATGGGGAAGCGAGAGATAATTAAGCAAGCAAGCAGGTGCTAAGACGCGGTGGGTGAGATACATAGCGGTACACTACTGACTACACCCGTGGTTCAAGGGAGGTCGGGTGGAGTTGTTCCGAGTCCTCCGTGGGGTGATGTAGGTTTGGGGTGGATGAATGTACTCGTGCATGGTGATAAGTGGTTCAAAGATGGCTACCAGGGGAATGAAATGCTTTTCGAGGCTTGTGTTAGCTGGGGGTTAAGGTTCGGTCTTTATGAAGAGGCCTATGGTCTTGTGGCATATTCATCTGTCGGCTGAATTCTCCAACTCATCAAACCACAGTATCGGCTCTTCTGAGTTCTCATTTACTTCGATAGCACGTTGCTGGACAGGTCTCATGATTGAAAAAATGTGAAAGTGGTGACTGAAGAGGGGGTGAAGGAGGTTGAAAATTAGTCCAGTCCAGCTATGTGTAGGGATATTGATCTACATCGTCAAAACTGCATGAAAATGAAGATCTGTTTGAGGTGTTGTGTAATAAATAAAAAGTTGATGAACTTTCAGCTGGGTAGATAGTTGAGCTGTTGGAGCATGACACCTGAATGCAGAAAGTCCCACGACCGATGCAACAGGTTGGACGTTTGAACCTCATCTTAACCACTAAATAATTCCACACAAAATGTGTGAAGATAAAAAACTAAAAAGCAATTCAGCAGCTCTGGAAACAAATTCCACAGCTCTGAATTGTTTTTAATCATGCTAAAAATTCTCACTGCCATTGCTTAAGGTTTCAGTTCTCTCAATTTTAGCTGCCACACCTCACGGATGACTCTCTTGACCATCCTGCTTTTGGTCTTGTCAGTCCCTCACAAGAGCAAGTTCTGCGCTGATGCAGTGTGAGCTTGAACTAGACCCCTTGCGGCCTGATTGATAACCGCACTGGCTTCATACCTGGCAGTCGCTTTCAATAAATGAGGGACTGTTTGGTCACATACTCAACACGGCAGTCTTTCCTGCTGGTCTGACTAGTTAATGCGCTCTGATGGAGGGCATCCTCTGAAGAGTCTATTGATGACTGTATCGAGATTTTTCACAACACCTTTTCAGTCCATCATAATTTTTATTACACAACACTCTAAATCATAATTTTCCTACCACTACTCTTCTCCTGAACTGAGCTTGTTTGAGATCACCGTGTCATACACAGACCCATAGCCTGGTGTAACTTACAAGTGACACCATCAACTTCCTGTTCTGAGTTTCTGGTAGCAGACTTACGGTGGACTTCCCATTCGGCTGTATGTTGCTGGTCACTAGTCTATCAGAAGAATTCGTAACTTGATTGTCGTTTGAGAGACCTTGATACAATCATCAATAGACCCTTCAGAGGACGCTCTCCACCAAAAGCACATCAGCCCGCGTACCAGCAGAAAAGATTCCCATGTCGAGTGTGCAAAATACGCGGGGGCCATCAGCACCAACATCTATTCTACAAGGTAATGGAATATCGAGCGCTATACTCAATATAAGTTAGGTTTCATCTCCTGATCATCAAGTGTTTATTTCACTTTCTTGTCCTCAGATAGAGATAAATAGAGGCAGTCGAGACGAGACTCGTTGCGCGTTTGCAACGAATTTTTGCCCTCCTTTTTGCTCTATCTTCACTCAAGACAACGATGAAGCCAAGTTAAAATGTGGCATTCTCATCGAACCCGGTTTTGTCACCAACTACCAATGTCTAGTCGTTACCCGATCGCCAATGAGCTTATCAAGTAAAAAAGCATGAAGTTTTCGTCGGAAAACAAAGGAGACAGTCTTATTGGACTGAAAGAAAGGGACGGCAGTATGTGGACTTGTACCCCAGCGTGCTGATATCGAATTTCAATGTCAATTCCGGGTTGTCGAAGATCAGCGGAGGATGCGCAGATGAGAGTGAAAACAAAATTACTAATAAAAAAGCTAAATTGATACTTGGAGGGGTTGCTTGCTGGTGAATAATGAGCATCCCACCTTCATACTACACACTGATTATCTGACTGGAAACAGTGGAGATTCTCAAGCTGTCCTCTGGACTGCAGCGAGAGCGGACTTCATGTATTATTAAACTTGTTTATAGGACAAGCACGAAGACAAAACATTTCAGACCGCTTTCGAGCTCGCATAGACACCGCGATGATATATCCAACTACTCGAAGATCCAGTAGAAGGATAGGAAAGTCGATTGCCCACTCATACAATAAACCTATGAGTCATGTCCTATAAATGAATGAAGGTTTTATGAATGACAAAGCAATATGACAACATAGGGCTCACTTTTGGATGAGAGCTTCCAAGTTGAGGGGTTTGATCGTACTTGGGACCAACAATTGCTCTATGAAAAAAGCGTTGAAGGGCCTGTCTTATCTCTATATGTAATTATGATGACTAACCTGACGGAGTGCAACAGTTCACGATACGACTGATTCGGTTGTTCCTCTACAGCAGGACCAGGGTAAGATAAGCTCAATAATATCGGCGTCCCGCTGTTCACTCACTGAGAGCGGAAATAAAAGCCTGAATTACGCATATTGTGAGCTCGAATCGATATAATGAGAATTGATTGCACTGACATTGCTCATTGCGCCAACGGCAATACCATTTTTGAAGGTGTCTACGCTGGTTTCTCCATCCTTGCACGCAGACCACGAAATCTGATTTCCAAAAGAGCGCAGTCCCCAGTCAAGACTCGAATCAAACAGGGTGGTTCGACTAACGTACAACGTCTGCACAGCTTGCCTTCTTTTGTATCCAATCTGGTGCAATGTCATTTTTCCGTAGTCCTTCACATGTAAACTAGTATTAAATCGTCATTACTGTTTTGACTGAAGCTGAAAATGCAAAACCTACGATATACGGAAGATCTGTTCATGGAAGTACTAGTACCTGTGACTGTTCAAGGTGACGATGGGGAACGGACTTACCCAGAACTGTCCCAGAATGACATGACTACAAGAATAATACCTGAACTAATTCCGCTCATCACAGGGAAAACAGAAACGTACATCGAAAAGAGCCTAGATTGTTGTCTTGAGTTTTAATATGGGGACTCATGCAGGATGAAGGATACCCAACCGTTAATCGGCAACCAGCCGGTAGGGGGTGAACCATGATATTATGTAGGTCCTACGCATGAGTCAGAATCTTTCAAGTATCAAAAAAAGGTGCCCATACGTCGTCCAAGATTATACCTTCCTTTTTGTAATCTAAGGGAAAAATGACTATGCATAATTGTGAGCTTGTTTCATACACACTCCAGTAGATAGCAAACCTTGATCGAAGCCATCAACTTCATCTCCGTCCAGATCTTTGACTTGGCCACCATGTCCAGAGTCTGCGAGTCATTAGATGTCTGGTTCTGATGAGCAACTTGAAAGACATACAGTGGAAAAACAGGGAATCGTGAGGTCTGGCGCTTCGAACCAGCCATTTCATGGCATTTAACATATTTTCTCGAGTAGGTAAATACCGAGGTTCACTCGTATCATCAGCTAACAAAACAATGTCTTCTGACTTGAATCCATGATAATCTAAATAGCCGTTTCAAGTAAGACGATAATATCTACTTCAATAACTTAACTCACTCATGAGCCATTTTCGAACGCCCCGGGCATCATTTATACAACCTCGAAGTTCGTGACTTTGCCCACGATAATTGATACCAATCTGGACACCCACAACGTTAATGAAATATAACAATACTTATGCTAACTTACGCAGAGAGCCTTCTTACGGCCCGTACAATTGGAGTACATGAATTCACCACCAGAGTGACGTGCAGTTGTGACTACGGCAAGCGGCAGGGGGGACGATTGAAGTCGAGATTCGGCCAATTCGGTATGATTCATGAACTCTTCTGAGTGACGATGAGCTGAATGACCGGAGTTTGGGCGATAAGAAGAATTTTCGGCACGATGATAAGATCGGTGTTGGGGGTCATCCGTGTAGTGTCGAGAGTTCAAAGGATGATCGAAGCCTGTGTGGTGGTGAGAATCTGAATGATGATGAGAGCCTGAGTGACGATGAGTGTCTGGATGAGAGGCTGAGTGATGGTGAGTATCCGAATGATAATGGGTGTCTGAGTGACGGTAGGTGTCCGAATGAGAATGAGGGCTGGAATGACGATGATGGGAATGGTGGTTAGTGTAATGACGTGGTTCTAGGTATTCAGCGTTAGTTGGAGCATTCGAAGTTGAATTGGTGACATATTGGGGAGCTTTAACGGATCCCGCTGAGTGGAGGTGGGTTTCGTGTTGACTCTCATGGTGTCGACTCTCATGATGTCGCCGACGAGATTCCTCAATGATAATGATTTGAGCTGCTTGAGGTGCGATCTGATACAGATTATGCGGTACAGCCTCTGGGACGGATAGTTGTTGCTGTGGGTAATGTCTGATGTGAATGAATTAAAATTTGTTTTTGGACACGCGTCAGAAACACTCACTGAGCAAAAGATGGTTGGCTGGTTGATGAATTTCTGTGGTTCAAATATTCTATCTCTTGCGCTGGAAAGTGGAAACACTCACAATGCTATAGATGAGGCTGGCACACTCGGCACTGGCATTGACATATAAGATGGAGCGCCAGGAGGGAATGTTACATCTCCTTGATGCCTTCAGGCAATGTAAGGATCTAATAAGATGGTACTCCATAACACTTACGGTGAAGACAACCTGTTCTCAGTTAGTCACTGTAAAAGCTCTAGATTAGCAGGAAACCCACGCAGGATTCAAAGCCTGCCTGGTATGATCACTACCGTGACTGGTATCCAGATTCCACATCATTCTAGTGAAGTGATTCCAATTGCAAATTCAAGAGCACTATTAAGAACCCTCTTGAGAACTCGGGTCCGCTCATTGTCCGTGATTTGATGCGGGAATTTTGAAAAGATCCCAGCTCCGTTCTTTAGTTCCGCTCATCGGCTGGGAGCATTTTAATCGCCAAGATTTGGTAATCAATGATTATAATGATGATTGATGTAATGCAAAAATCTATCAGGACGATCTCCTCACTAACATGTAATTTCCTTTCTTTTCGCGGTGATAAACATTGATTTGTTTTTTTTTCAATAACGGAGCATGTTTAAGATCACTATGTGAGCCATTCCATCGCCATATTCGGGATGCCTGTTCGAGTCACTTATAGGCGCTGGCAGTTGATGTTGCAGTTGGGGATTGCAATAGAATGGTCTCCTGAGCACTCAGTCCTTGTCTCACTTTAAAACTTTATTTGTTTTCTACTGAATCATATTCTCTCAAACTGCCTGAGAATTCTATCGAAGCTAGCACCACACAGCTGTCATCCCTGCAGACCTCTCAAACAGGTACAGCCAATGTCACCTCGGTCAAGAAATCCATCTGTTCTTGCCGATAAGTATCTTCTCCAATCACCTGAGGGATCAACCCATCTAAGAAGATGAGTTGTTTCGGGTTATCTGTCGTATACTTTGGCCAATTGAAATCGAAGAGACCTCCTCCATTGGGATCCAGCTTGTTTACGAAACGGATCACATAGTCTCTCAGTTCTTGACCGATGAAAAAGGAGTTCAGGAGGTCGGTTGAATGAAGCTATTTTTAATGTAGATCAAGACCCGTTAGTATGTAGGTGTCAAATGAACTGAAATGAACTGACCGAACCGAGAATGGGTATCTCTTTGAAGCGCTTGCTCACTGCAATATATCCATCAATTTCGCATTCCCTTACTCGAACATGGCCAACTTACAAAAAATCCAGATATCTTGCTTTCCCGATGTATTTTTCAAGAGCCAACGTCTTGGAGCTTGGAAAACACCGTCTCCTTGTACAGCGGCAATACGCTTGAATTGAGGGGTGAGGGCATTCAAGAGCCCTGTTCCGAATGGCGAGCCTGCTGTAACGTCTGCAGGGTATAAGGCAGAAAGCTGGCTTATTTGATCATCGGTTACTCCGGGAATAAATACATTCTGGACATAATCTGCAATTTGTGCTTCGGAACTATGCGAATTAAAGCTCATTCTTTTTGTCTTGGAGTATTGAGAATTGTACTCACGTCAAGTTAAGTGTAGAGAGGGAAAAGAGTGTCCCTTCGTCATCACAATTGCCTAATAACCGTTAGTATATTCGAATAGTGGGTAGTCTATTCAGACTTCGGTTCACCTGTAATGTAAGGGATGTTTGCAATTTTTCCATTCTGCACAAGACGCTGGGGGTTATCAGTTAGGAAAACGCCATCAGCTCTAGGCAACCAAGTCAGATGCAGCGCCTAGTCATCATGTTCATCCTGAAAATTTTCCATTGCTACTTCGTAAATGCATACCTGGAAAGCAAAGATGCTAGGAGTAGCATCGATAGCAGCTTTCAACGTGTCATAATCCACCTCACGCAAGCACTGTAATGTATCGGTTGATCCAGAGCATCCAGTATCCCTGACAATCTGATCATAAAATACTTGACCATTCTCGATATCGCCGACAGGAATAGGAGCACCGGATTCCATGATGGCACCGCGAAAGAGGCCTTCAGCATTACCATCGTTGGCAATCATATGAAGGGAGGCTGAAATCGCTCCTGCGGATTCACCCCAGCTAAATCATTCGGTAGGGTTAAAATGCAGACGAATGCACTTGATGCCTTACAGTGTTACTTTTGATGGATCACCTCCAAATGCAGCGATATATTTCTGTATCCATCGTAACGCCTGTCGTTCTATGATCTGTTTTCAAGACTGCCAAATGCTTTGCAGACTTGATCGGCTTACGATCCTGAAGACCAAGGTTCCCAACCCCAGCTTCTTTGACTTCTTTGCTTGCCAAGAAACCGAAACCTACAGATGTTTTCAGACAAAACAACATGGTTCTCTGATAGTCTTTACCTGTAACCCTACATTCTCATTAGTTTGGTGTTGTGTCCTAATCCCAGGGATGGCTCTCACCTGTAGTTCATGCTCACGAAGACGATCGGTTCACCCATGTCAATAGATCTGGAGACGATTCCGCTCCCGTCGTACCTGATGGATGACAGATACGTATTGATACGCTTCAATCCGTGACAGGAGTGAAACCTACATAGATGTCCCGCCGAACTCGAAACCTCCTGGAAAGGCAATGGGCTTGGAGATCGACACATGGATCTTTTTGAAACAACCACTTACCACCAAAGATCCACTGATCTCTTTATCAGTCACCAGCATATATCATGGAGCACTATTGTACTCACCGCCACCACAGGCAACTTTGAAGAAGGTGTCGCAGACGCAGGCTTTACGACATTAATGGTCAAACCTGCATTCATTACACTCGGTAAACGTGGACAGCCCAGAATGACAAAAAGATCTCACAGTCTTCGTCATCAGGGAACAAAGCTGTGAATACTTTGTTCACAATGTCGTCTACAATTTCAGCCGGAAGACCTTGAAGAATCGGCAGCGTGAATGACTGTTGTGGGCACGTTGGTCCGTAGCTGGTCGCATCTATGGTCCCGCTATAGGCAGAAATTGGTTGAGGGAGTCGAAATCGTAGGTTGCCTACACTACATTAATCAATTAAGTTCGATCGTTCAGCTTCGAATAGGCAAGAGTATATTCACGGAGGTTGGGCAAAAGGAATACCCAAAAATTCTTGTACAGAGCCGGAAGCCTTGCCGCTTACAGTCGCACCATCGAGCTTGATAGTCGTCACAGTAGGTGCAGCCGCAACGAGAGATGCACAGAACACGAAGGTTGTTAAGAGTTGAGTGAACATGAGCCCTGTAGAGCCTGAACCAAAGTCTTCAGAGGGTAGACACTCCTCAAGTCAGTTCAGTACGCACACCCAATTATTATACTAGTGGACGATACGCTCCCCCCTTACAATTTCACCTGGTATTGACTAGCAGCTCGTCACGAGAGAGAGAACCATGTGTATGTCAAGGCTGTATTTCTCAGACTCCTGGTAGCATGCATGCATTCGAGACACTTGATTTTGAAAGAAATACCCAGCGGAACTCCGTTTCGGTCATACTGTGGAGAGAATCCGTTCGAAAATGGACCATCTATGAATCGCATACTAGCAGAAGTACTGCAGACGGGGGTTCTATTTCTGCAAGTCAGAGCAAAGTTCTCCATCAGAAAAAATCAAATGCGTAGTTCCAAGGTCTCGTGGTATATCGACGCCATCAGAAGTTTCCCCGTCAGGGGTCCGTGTTTTTCAGTGGCAGGAGACTGGAAGCCGTATGAGCTTTGGTTGGCGTGATTTGCCCTGAGAAGCACTGTGGAGAAGGTTACGAGTGGGAATTGAATGCGAATAAATTTGGCCCAGAAGTCCGATTTCTTTACATCAATTACTTCAGTTCCACATGCATTGACATGATGATATAGGTGCACGAGTCGAGCTACCAATCGTACTGTGGTCTAAGTCATGAGCGACGAGCTTGGAGCATGATATAATAGTCGTTAAAGCAGACGGCTATTGGATACAAGAAGTACAGATGAGGATTGCCCAACGTTTGTTTAACTCTGTTTTCATGCATCTTGGTCCACCTTTTATGTGACGCTCTTTCATGTTTTCCTCAGATACCCTCCCAGGACGGTTATTATGACCTTCTGCGCCGTTTTTGAAGGACTTGAATAATATTCCACAATTGTGTTTCAGCTATGGATCTCTCACATTTAAACTGTTTCTTGTGGAAAATCCGAATCCTGGACGTGCAAATATCTATCGCCTTGTCAGGGTAAGTAGGGTTTCCGAGTGTTTGTGAGCATCCCCCACTATTTCAGGTCGCAACCGCTCAACGACAAGGGTACAGCTTCTCTTGAGTCTCATGGAACTTGAGTCGCCAGAGATGTAGATGTAACAGGCTCAGTAACAGGCTCTTGTGATTGCCAGTGTTTATCTCTTCAATATCTCTACAGTTCTTCTGGTTAGTGGTCCTTGGACTTGATGATGAATTATCAATCAGGTTGGTCGCAAGCTGTGATTAGAGGAGTTTCAAGCCATTTTGGCTGATGATAAAATATACTAAAATATTGAAACCTCGATAAGCACTCAAGTGTGATGTTCCTAGCTTCAGTCGCCATGAAGAGCCAATACCTCATACAACAAATTTTCGGCTCATGTCCTGTTGATCAAGTCTTGGAAGAGAAGGAACGATAAAGTGGAACAAAGACTCACGATAGGGTGGGAGCTTCCGAGTTGGGGAGTTTGGCTGTATCTGGATCTTAGAATTTTTCTGTTTACAGAATGATTTTTCAGTTGTGGCTGGTTTAGTTGACCAAATTTTACCGCAACTAACCTAACCGAGTCTAGAAGTTGCTTATATGACTGATTTGGCTGTGCCTCTAGTATCCAAGTTAAAGTAGATGACAAGATCTGGTTACTGTGCCTGCTCACTAAGGGAGGAAATAAATGCCTGTATGCAGTATCAAATCAGGGGTGATACATTTACAGATGGATAACACTTGCATGGCTCATTGCGCCGACGGCGACACCTTCGTGGGAAGTATCTGCACTGGTTTCCCCGTCTTGACATGCCGACCATGAAATCTGATTTTTGAACAGTCCATCGATTTCATATGTGAGTGGATATAGCAGATACATACGACGTCTGCAAGGATGTCTTTCTTTTGTCTATATTTTTCTGTAACGTCGCTTTCCATGCGCCCACGACACGAATACTATTCAATTGGCTACTGCAATGTCACTTATTCTGGAGCAAAGACCCACAGTAAGAGGGAGATCTGTTTATAACTAAGCCTATTTTTCCGAGATCCGCAAAGCACAGACGCACCCAAAATTGTCCCAGAATGACAGGACTAGGCGTATAGTTCCTTTTGTTCAGAGAACAATCAAGCAGACAAGAATGAGCGACACACGTCAATAAGTGCCTAGTGCGGTTAATCAACATCCAAAAGAGGTGATGCAGAATCTAGGCATACGAACTGTAAGCCTGCAACCAGCGGGAAGGCGCGCCATTATCTTATGCAGCTCCTAAATAGGGGTCAAAATTCCAGAAACGTCAAACACTTGTATACACACATCGTCCACGATAAAGCCTGCCTCCTTATAATCCAACGGAAATATAACTGCGAAACAAGGTAAGATTGGCGTTTGGTTTGACAGTCAAAGCGAACCTTCATCAAAACCATCGACTTCATCCCCATCCCTTATCCTCAACTTGACCGCCATGTCCAGAGTCTAAAATGATAAAAGAAACATAACAAAGAAAAACTATGAATAAGACGAACAATGGAAAAACAGGGAATCATTGGATTTTGCACTCCGAATTAGCCAGTTCATGGCATTGATTAGGTTCTGTCGAGTGGGCAGGTGCCGACGTTCAGTTGTATCATCTGTCAATAAAACAACGTCTTCATTTTTAAACTCATGATACTCTGAATGATATACATCATTAATTAAAGGACCATTCAAAGTTGCCAACGTACTTATGAGCCATTTACGGACATTGCGAGCATCATTGACGCAACCCCGAAGTTCATTACTTTGTCCTCGATAATTAATGCCGATCTAGATTACACATCGTAAGAAATTCCAAAATAGGCCAATTTTGATTTACGCAAAGTGCTTTCTTGCGACCTGTACAACTAGAGTGCAAGGATCCGTAAGAGACAGGTGTAAGCGCTGTCGAGGAGCCTGGCGTGAAGGTTTGTGTGAGACCAGGAGCGGCATCACTCAGATGAGAAGACCTTGGGAAGTCTCTTGTCCGATGTTCAACCGTGTGATACAAGGTGTTAGTGTGAGAATGAGGTCGTGGAGTCACAGTGGGTTCCAACGAAGGCAAACGAGAGTGGCCTCGATGTTGACTGCTACAATCCTGTTGGTGATATTTCTCGACAATGCTAATCTGAGGGGTAATCCCTGGATATTGGCTACGCGGTATGACTTCTGAGAGAGGTGGCTGTCGGTGAGAATGATATCTATTGAAAGTTAATGATGTTATTGCGAATCAACCGAAGGCATTTACTGAGGGAGAGGCATCTGGCTGATTTACGATCTTCTATGGTGAGAGATACTTCATCGCGCTGCAAGACACACTGACAATATCATAGGTGGAGCTGGCATTTGCACAAGAGCGTAAGATGTATCACCAGCAGGAACGAACACCACGGGTGCATGCTGCCTGTTGGAAACAAGGTCATACTTGGCCGACATTTTATGTTGATCTACTTACGGTGAAGAAAACCTGTTGATCAAGAGTCTACTAGAATATCTTCCCGAGAGAGGAAAGCGACTTACGCAGGAGACCGTCTTGTTTGGCTGGAATCATGACAATTCAAATCCCACATCATCTTGTTGGTTCGAGTTCGAGTTACGTCTGGCCTCGAGCACTGACGAGATCCAGAAAGCCAAGGAAAGGACAGATGTTCAACAGCCCCCCCAACCCTACCAGATCTCAAAGAGGAAAAGAATCAGCATTTGCCCGGAGCTTTACGGCGGACAAGTAAGGCCGGGTTCATTGGCGATCTCTGCCGCTCTACAGCAAACTATGGGCATCCTCTCGCCGATCGGAGGGCTGAGGACTCGTGACCGAAGAAGTTAAGAATTATGCTGCTCGGAGTGACGTAAGCCCAAGAATGCCAAGGACCTCTGGTCAAAGATCATCACACGAGAAATGTGAGTGGAGGCACTTGTAAAGCATATCTTCATCCGACATGATTAAAGTAGATCTAGATCATGGTCCTTAACTCAAGTAGGTGGGATGCACCATAACTAAGGGTTGATCCTGGTCCTGTTGAACACTGTTGTCTGATTTGGATATGGCACATCGCTGACACTGGTTATAACACCGATATCGGTCACTTGTCTGGTCTCTCTTTATCATGTCTCATAGTACTTGTTTCAGTTTCCTGAATAATTAGAGCTTTCACAATACAGAATTTATATTTATCTACAATTCAATACTTGAATATTGCGTCACCAGCGAAAAAAAAACTAAAAGTACAAAATAGTATATTGCCTGGATAAACAAACCCCTTTTTCTGTAGCTCAGTATAGAATAGTGCTTCAAATGGAGACTAGTTGTGAGACGCCCAGAATGAAGTTTAAAAACTTGTCCTGACATCATATTTGTAATGGACAGGATAACGTATACTTGGATTTCGGCAACAAAAACTGCGAAACACTCAATTCTCCTGGTATAATCACCTCATCACCTAATCCTTTCATGGGCTCAGAAAATGGCGAGACCAATAGCAGGTTCTACACCCCAGGACAGTGTACAATTGCGTATCTGCTGTCCCCTGTTCCGAGCGCGCCGCGCCATGCCATGTCAAGGTTCAGCGGCAATATAGAGTTTTGACAGGCACTGTTCCTAGCACCAATAGGCTAAGGACAAATCAAGATCAGGCAAGTATAACAAAAAAACAATCGGTGTATATGGATATCAAACTCAGGAGGCCAGAGACCATGAAAATAATTGGTTGATGATACCTTTCAATTAAGTGTTCTACTCTTTATTGGAACTAAACACCGGCTCGGAGCGATATTCCTAGGGTGAAATACGATCTAGAGAGCATACATTCAGAACAAGCGACAAAGAGAAGGACATAAAACGATCAATCATAATCTTTAAGGGCGAGGAAGATGAAGACCAGGAGATCGACAGATAGTGTCATTATCGCAGTCAACGACCAGTGATCGCCTCGGATGGAACACCCCGATGCAAGATCAGCCGGGGCTATTGGAAAGAGGGCTGTCAAGACGTTGCAACAAGGATACAGGAACCTCATGTGTTGCCAGGGTGTTCACCATCCTCCTCAGTGCTCATATCTTGAATCGCAAATGCATATGACCACGACTGCGACGAAGATATTCAACAGAATAGCACGCAGACCGCCAAGTTCGGCCAGATCGCTGAAGAGAAACTAGCGCCCACCAACGAGGGATTGATGTCCGTGATAGGGATGATCCTGGGGTTAAATTACCTCAATCTGAAACGTGAAGACGATTCATGATATCCTGGTTAGACCAATGAACAACGTTTAGGCCTTAGACATGTCGGGCAGAAGATAATCTTGACACAATTACTGAGAAGCTGAGTGACCTTTCTTATAAGAGCGAAGGCATTGTCCACAATTCCGACAGAAGCGCACAAGCTCTCATGCACAGTGGCCAAAGGGTCATCAACCTCAGTTTCTCTGATAGTCATGAGAATGATATCGTCGGCAATTGAGACGATCTTGTCGACAGGTCTGGTTTCGTTGTCTTTGCCATGGATCTCCTTGTCTCTGAGTGCAGAGAGAAACGGAAGAGGCCTATTGATGTCCAGTTCACCCAAGGTTGAGGAGGTATCCGAGAAGTCATCTTGTCGCCCGCCACTGTATGTGTCGTCGACAGAGAAAACAGTCTCAGATTTTGCAGGTGAGCCATCACATAAGCTAACCTCAAGCAGGGGAGCGATACTGGAATCAAGCGTCGTCGCACTTGTTTGATTGTCGTCTGGCTCACCACCATGCCAGAATCCAAGAGACGAGGGAGCAGCTGTTTCACATGACGAACTACCTTGATTATTGTGACCACTCTTGAGTGGTGACAGTAAAGCAACGTTTGTCAAGACATGAAATTTCGTGATGGAACCGCTCAGACCAATCATCCTGAGCTTTCCTTTACAGTGAATGACCTTTTGACATGGAGGAGAGGAGAAAGTTGTGGTTGGTGATATGAGAGGTGTTGTGAATTCAAGCTGATAGTTTGACTGTAGTCTGGATTGAATATGTTGTTCTGCTTGCAGTATGTCTTGCTTGGTATCTAGCGGACCATGACCAGTTTCGGTTTCTTCGATGATCTCTACGACAGATAAAGTGTCTGGTTTTGATTTCGAATCGAGGTTTTGTTCTTGTCCTTTTTCCTTTCCTTCCCTGTCACTCTCGACCTTGATTTCGGCTTCATCAAGTGCTTTGAATTCCGTAAAAGCAACAAAACTCGTCGCTCGACTCTTCACAGCACTACTGGCAACACCACTCTCATTACTCAATATGCTCCAGCGGAACTTCAGATCTTTCCTAACAACCTCGCAAGTCCGGGTCTCCACAACAGCACTTGACATATCGCCCACAACATTCGATTCGAAACCTTCCATCGACTCTGACATTAATTCAGGATCCCTGGAGCGGGAGACAAACACTCTTCCAGTACTATCAAACGTTATACTTCTTTCATTGATACCGGCAGAATTTTGCATAGAATCGTACAAAGATGGGTTCTTCAATTCATTGTTGGCATCGATCCCATCAAAAGAAGGCACAAATTCGGACAGGTTGGAACCATAGAATATGTAGTCGGCATTCGGCACTGCGCCCCGATCATAGTGCTCGCCGATCTCTATGACGTCGTTCTGTGTGAGTGTGCTGCGGATGTCCGTCGCGTCAAAGGGTCTAGGCAGATAAGGCGCTTTAGAGAAGCTCAATGAACTGGGAAAGACGATGATTTGGACGTGCAACTCACGGACGAGTCTCCCGTTATAAATGTCTTGAATTCTTCTATATCAAGTCTATCAGCATTATGGATCATTTATTAGGTCTGACTTACAGGCCATTGAAAAACGAATGAGCAAACAGTTCACGGTCACCCAGCCTTTGCTTTGGATCTCTGAGTAAGAGCTGGAGGACGAAAATCAATCCAGTCACGTTCATGATTATAATGAAGTGCCACTCACCGAGCGAACAAATAGTCTCACATGGTTATCAGAGGTCAATCCGAATTTAACAGGTTCAGCTCCAGCAAACTCGGCCAGCCATCTATACTCCGAGCAAGGCCAAGGGTGCTGATCTCCATCAACTGAGGCAGTCAGATCAACGAAGAACGACGTACAATGCCCTCAAACAGATTATAACAGGTAGTGCCAACAGACCACCAGTCAGCCTTAAAACCATAATACTCGCCTCTCAAGGCCTCGGGTGCCATGTATATGGTTGTTCCGGCGCATCCCTGAATGACAGGCTCAACATGCACCATAGCACTTTCTTCATTGATTGTATTATCAGAGAAATCGACGGCGAGGCCAAAGTCACTGAGACAGATGTGACCATCCGACTTGAGAAGAATATTGCTTGGTTTGATATCGCGATGCAGGATGCGGTGTTCGTGAAGAAAAAACACAGCAGCACACTGGAGGATTTATCAGTTCCGAATGACGCCGACAAAAAAAAACACCTACGAGTTCAGCTGTGTAAATTCGAGCGGCTGAGATGGAGAAATATCCCTGCACTCTCAACAAATCTTCCAAATCGCCTCCGGAATGATACTCCTGTCATGTTGATCAAGCCAAAACATGGCAAAGTCGAATAAGAAACTTGCTTACCGTGATGAGATAGAAATTTTTCTTATCATGGAAACTTGCCTCCAACTGAAGTAAGAACCGATTTCCACGCAAACGCCTCATCAGCTTTTGCTCCCTCAGAATATCATCATAATGCACATGACGACTCTTGAACATGACTTTGACAGCAAAGACCATTTGATCCCTTGGTCCAGTTCCCTTGGTCCCTTGGGAGGGTCCCTGAGCAAGATAAACTCTTCCTTGTCCTCCAATACCTAGTAATTTTTTGACAATGAGATTGTGGATGCGAAGTTCTCCGGATGAATCCAGGGTTTGGGGGTCAAGCTGGTAATGATGGCCAATACTACCACTATCCAAAGCTGGAAAACTGGTGAAAATATCTTTCCCGAATGCGTTTTTCCTTGGAGTAGGTGTAGGGGATGAGGGAAGGTCAGAGAGTCGGGGAACTGGTTTGCGGCGAACTTTGAAGGGAGGTTGCCGAGTTAGATTTTCTTTCATGAGGGTAGCAGGTTGCTTCATTTTGAGGGACTGTTTCAAATGAAGAAAGGGAACTTTCGTTGGGAGGAGTGGACAACGGAGCTGATCGCTGGAAATGTTATACGATGATCTGATCTTGACAGAAGGGTCCACGTAGACAGAGAACCAAGGCTGAATGCGACAGCAAGAGCCTGTTCCACGTATGCCGACGTGCTCGAAGTTTGAGCTCTATGGCATAAAGCTCAGAATATCAGCGATAAATGATAGGTCAAATCACACCTCAAAGTCTGGCAGCATCTCGGGAATGAGCTGCTGATCCTCAAGGACATCCAAGCTACCGGTGCCAGCATTGGAGATTCTGTATCCCTTGATATGAGGACTAGATCAGAACGACATAAGATGAGGAACGAGGATAGTGGTATACCTTATTGTCGATGGCTAGACATTGTTCAACCTGAACAGCGGGACATATCCTCGAGACAATTGGAGAAGATACCAAGGAGTTCCAGTGTTCCTGTACCATACAGCGTGGGCTGAGAAGAAGTGGTATAGATAGAACGAGACATACCATTTGTGCAATGGCATTTTCAATGACCTTTATCTGGTCATCCGATAAATGGGCCCCATGCAAGAGAGTCGGAAAAGTTATCTTGACAGATTCATTTCCACATGGTATAGATTGCATACTTGTTAGTACAAGATGCGGATATTGAAAGTGCTAATCTGGTTCTCGTATTCTGACGAGAGGCACGTTGAATAGGCGGATTGTATACAGGACGAGCGTCGCTTGGGCTTTTATTCGAGATCCAAAGTAGCCTGGGCTCTCATTGGATTTCCCGGACCGTAGGTGAAGAGAGGCTGACATATTGTATTCCTATCTTGAGGGCAATTAACATGACAGTTGCTGAGAAATTTGATTTCCAGACTGACCAGCCCGCCCGACTCCCTTGGATAAGGTATCAAAACACAGTGGCAATCGAAACCAAACGACCTCATCGCACTGATTATTTGCTTGTGTTTTGAAGCTATTTCTCACTGTGGACTCCCTCATTTCTTGCTGTTGACGTCAAGAAAAGCAAACCAGACAATCGGCAATACTTCCATTGAGTACATCGTGTAAAGGATCAGACATATCGCAAAGGAAGTCGGTTCCGCCACCTACCGGTGCTGTCCTAATGGTGGATACTGAGCGCCACATTCGTTGTTCAGTCTCCTGTATTGCAATTCCTATCTTGCTGTTTACTCCATCATTACTGTTTCAGCACCTCGAAAGCTTCCATTCTTCTGATCGAGATCTATTTACAGTGGCATACTTTCACCAATTCATGACCATCCTTGATTCTCACCGAAAATTTCCAAGCTCAAGGGGAAGCACATGTTCGGGGTGGCTATAAACTTAGAAACTGCGGGACATAAGAAACGTTTGAATTCGGATCAGTGAAGTTGAGAGTGTAATTTCTAGCGAGAACCAAACTAACATCTTAACACATGGCGATCATGGGCGCTGTTTTGAAACAAGACATTGGCCAAATCAAGATTGACCTGGAGATAAGGCATCAAAAGCATGCTTCAGTCGACCGCTACCGATAGTACCATCACGGCGGAAATGAAGGAGGCGTTCTATTCCAAAAACTAGAGGACCTATTTCATCATCGACTTCTCATCACCCGGAAAAATTGTAGAAAATTTGGAATGGTGCCTTCTTTTGAACTGGGCAGATTGCCTCTTCTATCCAACAACGGAACAATGCTCACAACGAAGAACTGACTCGGGCTCCGACAAGCTATGAAATTCAAGATGCAGTGCTCCAAAGATTGGTATCGACGGTGTAGCTGGTACAAGAAGAGAAACTAATTTTTTTTCAATGATATCAGGCTGTGCACCAAATGCACAGGATGAAGAGACTCAGCCAGTGTAGAAACATCTGTGCACTTCTAGCTTCTGGCTTGTTGGCCATATTCGGGTCACTACATTTTTGATATTAGGCTATCTATAATGTACCCTATTACCTCCACCGTGCCCACCTGAGACGACTTCCCTCATCGATAGAATCTTCATTTTGCACCGGTCATACTAAGATCTCACCAAGTCATCATCTTTCCGGAAGCCCTTTTTTCTAAGCAGCTAGAACTCATATAACTGTTTTCAGGGCTAATCGGCTCTTTTGAACATTCCTTGTGGCTCTCGTGCAAAAATAAGGATTCCCATGAGATTAAATATTCCCTTGAACCTCATAGAACACATAAACATCATCTAACACTTGCACGAACCGGTTCGCGATTCGAGCCAACTCTCCCCTTATTACCGATCAGGATACAGAGGTCTGCAAGGCAGATAGATCTTCACACGCGATCTTGGATCCATGAGAACGATAACTTGAAAGGAAAGGTTTTCTGGGACTTGGAAACCTTTGGAGTTTTTCAGAAATATTACATTGGAAAGGTAGGTCGGATCCTCGAAATCCTCTACCATTGTTTCTCAAAGGACAAGAAATGCTATGCCTAACCAACTCTTCTAATTGGTCCTAAAATAGATTGAATCATGGTTATCTCATGAGAAGGTATGTCAGCAGACAGGCAAGCAGCCAAAGCGACATTCAAGGCACGTCGAAAATAAAGAACGATTTGAAGCGCTACTTGTTGTCAGGTCGACAAAAGACGTCATGAACCCTAAAGTCTCAGCCCACGATGTGCTACATTGATTGCTGATAGTATGAAGGCAAACAGACAGACAGGACCTAGATCAATAGGACTACTGACATTGATTCCGGTCGACCATGGTGTCACAATTGACAGGAAGATATACATAGTTCCTCGTATTTTGCGATATCTTTCTCAACATCTTTCTCAACCTGCATTCCGACTGCAGGGGTCGGTCCACAAATAGCTTTTGGTGTGGCCATCAGCATGCTTGACATAAAGCTCATAGATTTATGATCCAGTTTTTTCGGTTCAACGAGTGTGTCAAGTTAATCCGCAGGCATAGCGAGTGCATTCTGGTATGCCTATATATTGAGCCTAGTGGTTTAGACACTTTCAACCCCCAACAGTATTGGTCTGACCAAGCTGGACTGAATTTTCGTTGACTCATACCCGTTCTCAATTTCATAGACAACAGCTGCCGCACAGCATGAAACCTCCCCCATTTAACAACCGTTTTATAATTCCTCTCCCTCCCCTGGATGCCGATGAAAACCTGCTTGAGCTACCCGAGCCTGTCTCGACACCCGGGAATCCAGCGGTACAGCCCAGTGGTAGCTTGCTTTTTCATTCTTTTGGAGATACACAGCCGAAAGCGATTGGAACTATAAGTGAGTCCTATTGCATATCTGAGGTTTGTTTTTCATGTCTGGTGACTTTCTGTCATACATCTAGCACTAGCAAGCGAATTAGACATTTCAGATCGCTCTCAAGATGAGGCAGCAGTCAGAAAGGGAGAGGTTCTGGCAAAATGACCAACAAAACTTCCTTGTCTTGATTAAAGCTGTATAAACGCTTTGGATTGTCAAAAGTTCTGAAGTTGCAGTACTTACTTAGATCAACAGTCCCCATCTGTATTTCTACCTAGAGCATGTCCATTTGACTCCGCCGTTGGTCCTGGTATCTGGTGTCCATCAAAGCAAATCCACAGCCTACAAATATTTTGTGCCGAGCCATTTTTATCTGTGATCGGGTGGACATCTCTTGTCACAGCTTGTGTTCAATTTATCACTGTTGTCAAGCTTCGGGGAACCCCGAGACGAAGGCCAGATCAGTGGAGAAAAAACTTTTTGAGTCATTAACGATGCATCTTCTTTCGCCACCTAGTGAATGATTTGATGTCATACATTCTTCATTCTGTGTTTCGGGAAAACATTCTAGAACCAACAACGTATGGTTGCCCATCAAGTCTAATCTACCGTGGCGGCTTGAGAAGGCAGGGCTTTCACGCCAGCCATCAGTTGCTGCTATGGGAAGAGACTCACCAATTCGTAGGAGTCTTTTCAACATTGGCTACTCTTTTTCCTGGTATCTGGGGTACTGGAGTAAGCATAGCCTAGCTTCCTGAAAACTACGGTCCAATGTATCAACATGGTCACCAGTGATCCATGATACTGTTCGACGAACACAGATTAAAAGGCGGAAGGATTTGCTTTGACAAGACGGGCGCAGAAGCTGAATATGATCATCTGGGGTAGATTTCATTCTAATGCCGTGCGAACCTTAAGCGCAGCGCTCACCACGTGTCAAGTGTTGTCTTTTGTTGAGGCATATGTCTTGACATTATTGCCAGTCAGAAGTATAGTCCGTGAGCATCAAGTTTGACAGTTTGATGGTAACCCCATGAGCAGAGGACAATGAATGCTGATGTTCAGGGAAACAACTGTTTCTCTGAAAGGGATAGGTTCAGATACTCTGTGTTTGGATTAGTGACCTCGGAACAGCTTTGAGTTGGTGCAACGAAAGGCAGAGCAAAGCAAGACCAGTAACAATCCAGTATGGTGTTCTAAGCATAGCTCACCTGTAGCCTTTTAATATCTGTGCTGATGAACATACAAAACATCGCGTTCGTCGGCCTCGCTACTATCATTGACGGAGCAGAGTCAAAGATAATGATCGGAACGTAATGTAATCGCAACCTCTAAACCTCGTGAATTATCGATAATGCATCTTGATTTGAGTCGCGAAGGACCAAGTCATATTAGATATCGCAACGTCACTCATGACGATTCCTGCCTTTGGCAGGTGATGGGGATGTACAAGTTCGAACCCCTGTCCTGTTAGCGTGGACTACCAAGTTGACACCACGTGATTTCGGCCACTCGAAGCGAGATCGAGGATGGCCATGTGCAGTAATGCATCGTTGACAAGCGTGGGAAGGGTGTTAACACCAATGGGTGTCTGGGGTATGGGAGTCAGCAAGTGATGGGAGCTATTGCAATATACCAAACATGGCATATAACCCGTAGACTCCTCCGAAATCGGCCGCCGGCAGAAGGGCTGCTCGCCATGACCATCTCCTCATCCGATACGCTGTTCGCACCCGGTTCAATTACCAGTTCAGGATATTCTTTCCGGTCCCCTCGTAACTCATCTCCGGACGGAGTTTCCCGGAAACTAGTTCACTTAAGGTATATTCCTGCCGGTAGTTGGATCATCCTTAGTTGGTTGGTTACCTGCTGAGCTGGAGTTTGTAGATAGTCATTGTGCTGTGCCCGGGGGTCTGTCTATATACATAGCTCGTCGTGTCTTGCCCCTGTTGCGGTTAATAAATCACACACCTTGTGGCAACATGACGACTGTACCCTCAGCGCCAGGCCCATCCACTCCTCTGACCGAATCCTATACTTACCACTCACCTCTTCCAACGGCTACAGGTCCTTATATTCTTGGCGTTGATGAAGCCGGTCGTGGACCTGTGCTAGGCCCATTGGTGTACGGTGTCGCATACTGTCCAGTGGCATACAAAGAAAATCTAGATAGCCTCGGTTTCGCAGGTAACATCAGGATTTACTATCAAGTTACCCTCTAATTTGAGTTCAATGAGCAGACTCCAAAACCTTGAGTGCTGCCACAAGGTCATCACTACTTGAAACACTCAGCTCAGATCCTTCGAATCTTGGTTGGTCAGTCCGTGTGATCAGGTGAGTATTTACAAGTATTCGCTGGTCTGTTATGTGACGGAATAGTCCGCAAGCGATATCTAGTGGAATGATTCGAAAGCCACCAATCAATCTCAATAAGCAATCTCAGGAAGCAACTATCCTTCTCATTCAAGAAGCCCTTGACCGTGGAATAGAGCTGAAGGAGGTCGGTCATTGTGCATGTGTCTGATGGAAGAACTACCTGACACGTCACATAGGTTTATGTCGATGCGCTGGGAACCACCACCACGTATGAAAAGTACTTGTCTGGACTATTTCCAGGCATCGCCTTCACAGTCACAACCAAGGCAGATGCTAAGTTCAAAATCGTCGGGGCTGCCAGCGTGGCAGCAAAGGTTACCAGAGACGCCTGCATCGAGGGATGGTATTTTGAGGAGAGCCTAAAGAATAGCAAGCTCGGGTGGAGCACGGACTTTGGGTCAGGATATCCTTCTGGCAAGTACCTTCGTATAGAGTTCAACCCTAAACCTCATATCCGATAGATCCGAATACACAAGCATGGCTAAAACAAAACATCGAACCAACGTTCGGCTTCCCCAAGCTGGTCCGGTTCTCATGGACGACTATCAAAGTGATCTTGGAGAGCACGGCACATCGGGTCCAATGGTATATTTTTCCGATGACCGATCAGCAAGTGCTAACCAAATCGTAAGGACTGATGAGGGTCAAACATCTCTGATCAAGGCTTTTGAGACTAGCAAAGGCCTAGACAAAGATCGTTGTCTAGTAGCGAAGGATCTTCAATTAAGTAGTGTGAACACGCTGTAAACATAGAACATATATACCAAAGAAAAATGATACCAAACAATCATCTAATACTGTCGTCTTTTTGGATCTGGCGAATTCATGGGTTCTTCGGTGGCTTTACGCTTGGACCCGAAACCGATTGAAAGTTTGCTCCTCTCCCCAGGAACAGGCGTACCCCCTTGTGATGGAGTCTCAATCGCAGATGAGATTCGTGAGAACCCTGGCTTGGGCGCTGGGGACCCAGATGCACTATGTGTGAAGCTGGAAGGACCAGGACTGTCACCATTGGGCAATGCTTGCATCTGAGGAGCAGGGACAGTCATGAAACCAGGTTCTGGTTTTACTTGAGCGTTCTTTCCCTCCTTTTTTTTCTTTGTTTTTTCAGTCTTGCCTTTTGCAAGCGGCTGTGCATCAAAGAACTCAGCGGCTTGAGGAACCGCACTGACAACATCGTCAACGGAAGATCAATAATGATACCGGTTGTACTTACCCCCTGTTACCAACTGATAGAACGAAGTGCGCCTGCCCTGTTTTTTCCTGGCGCTGTTGGAATGCTTTATTCATGCTCAAAGGCGTATCTCCACTCGCCATTGCTTCCTTCTTCTTTTCCTCTGCAATTTTCTTGAGTCGCTTCTCAGTCTTCATCTTCCCGGATCCTTTTCCGTGAAACTTATGTGACAGTGCTTTCCAGGCTTCTTTGGGCGTCAATTGCCGTCCGAATTCATCGTAATAAACGATATTAACATCAGGCTTGTAATCCTTGAACATGTTGAGATTCTCGCGTGCTTCCTGTTGTTCTCGCATGCGATTCTCATATTCTCGTTGAGCCTGATCCTTGTTTCCGCCACGAGATTGAAGGCGATCCAGATCCCTCTGAGCAAGCCGTTGACGCATACTTGCAAGCCAAAGATCTCGCTGCAGCTGGACTTTTTCGCGCTCTTGCTGATCTGCTGAGGATTGAGCAAGTATACCTTGTTGTCGAAGGATGTTGAGGGTAGATGCCATGCCCGCACTGAATGTCTGTTCAGTGGATGTCCCGATGAGGTCCCCATTATTAGCTTCCTCAGCTTCTGTCTTCTTGATAGCATCCTCTATTTCGTTCAGCATGTCCATATCAAAATCCTCATCCTCTTCGTCCTTCATTTGAATCTCGCCAGTTTCAAGTTCATCCAGAATCACATCCCCAGGTGCCATGGACACATCTCTGGAGGGCTGTTGGCTAACACCACCACGCGCAAGAGGTAACGAGGGTTCCTCAAATTCTGATTTGGACTTCACCATGGGTTCCAACACGACAGAGCGGACAAATTCCGACGTATCGTCAAATATCAAACCTCTATCTTCGGCTTCTTCAACCTTGATGCCGTTCGACATCGTCAAAGCTGCCTCTTCTTGAGCACGCTGGTCAGCAACTATTATAAGTAAAATAACAGATTATACCCAGAGAGTGACTATCAACACACTTTTTTTGGCAACTTCCTCGGGTGAAAGCTTTTTGGGTTTGTTAAGCTTAGCACGGCGAGAGCGAGCCAAGGCAGCCTGCAGATCGTCATCATCAACGAAATTGGCATTCAGGTCTCGCTCGCGTTGAACGGGTATAATAGGCTTTTCGTCGACGTCCATCTGGATGTCATTATTTGGATCTGAGACATCTGGTGCTCGTCGCGATGAGCGTTTCTTCTTGTTCTGGTATTGAAATTAATTCCAAGTCATACAGCATGCACATAAACAACTCGCCTTTGGCTTTTTGAAACCAATTTCGCCTGCTTGCTTGTAATCCGAAATATCAATGTTTTCTGAAGGATCCCATCAACAGATAGTATAAGTAGATGAGGAAGCAACAGACTTGTGTAATCTATACTGAGGAGCGATTTGTTGACAGCCGCAGCTGCAGATTGCTTCTCTTCCTCTCGTTTGACTTTCGTTGATACTACTGCCAATCCCAGACGGAAACCCTGCATATAAAAGGCATAAGAATGTGTTCGGCAAAAGAGAATGATGATGTACAGAATCTTTTGGGCCCTCCAGCTCCTCATCATACTTAGCAAGGATATTTCGCTTCACGCCTTGATTACCGTCCTTGAATTCCTCATCATCATAACCTGTGTAATCGCGCCGTTTAATCTTGAATTCTCGATTTTTTTGTCGTACTTCCTCCTCCGCCATCTCGACATTCTGTAATTCATCCTCTGAAAGGCATGTCGGCTCTTGCATCATGACTTAAAAGAGATGGTCACACCTAGGTTATCAAGGATGCGGCTATCTTTGAGCGTAAGTATACGCGCTTCGCCCTCATCCAACGTATCGAAGGCATGGCTGACCTTTAAGCCCTCGAGGTCACCTACAGGAGTGTCAGAAGCAGAAGACAAGACAAAGCTGTTATATCGCACGCTCGGTATATTCTTCTTGGAAAACTTTGTCCATTTGTTCCAGCTCCGCCTGCCTCTTCCTTGCAAGTTCTTTCTCGCTCTTCTTGCTTCTTTTGATCCATTTTAATGTATCGTCATCACCATCTGCATCGCCGAGGGTTGCACCCTTAAGTGAGGCATGTAATTCCCGGCGATTTCGTACCCTAATGAGTTTGTATAAGAGCTCTGTCCTTCGACGGTGTCATAGCCTATGAGGCCAATAGAGGAACATAGAAGTGACTGTGCGACGAAGAAAGACCGTGTACTCACTTGGCTATTCCCTCTGCAATCCTCCTAGAACGAGTAACAACACATGTTAACACTTGCCAAAGAGAGAGAACTAGACGTACTTTGTTTCTCGCTCTTTCTTCTCCCTTTCGCGTTGGTTCCTGTAATTTTCTTCTGCCTCTTGCTCCTTGTCATTTGCTGGTGCCTTGTCCTCAGTCAACGGCTTGAGACCAAGCGAGATACGAATCTTATTGGTCTCTTCCAAACTGATACTCTCCTCAAGAGACATGGTATGAGATTATGCTTGCTGGATATAGTGAAATTTGAAGACGAACGATGAGCTAGAGCAAGCTGTACAGGATCTGCTTACATCAGCCATCAAGTGTCTTTTTCAGGGCTGCCTGCGACTTGGTGCACTCATGACTTCATTGCTGTTACCGTTCCGTCAAACCTATCGTTACCTTGTACGTATTCACATTTATCTCTGCAGCACCCATCTGGACATTATTTTCAGCAACGCCAGGCTCATGAGAGTCCAGTCATCTTCTACTCGGTGGTCCTCGGGACAATTGGACCAGTAATGGCCATTACCATTCCTCCAATCAGGGAGCACTTTGGCTACAGACCCGCTGAAATGATTCCAACTACATATCCTCGTGTGTTTAACCCAACCTATTCTTGAACATTTTCTGAGGCTTTTCTTAGTTCCTAACAGACCACGGAGACCTGTACACGGGTATGAAGACGAGTAGCACCTCTTTTGAGTACGATTTTGGTCTGAGCACAATCACGGAGCTCAAGGTGTAAAAATTTGATGCGAAGTTGGTTTTGGAAATTGACGCGTTTGAACATTTATTGTTTCCGAGTTCTCCAACCTAGATCTGATATTTTCTCCTTCAAACCAAACCCCGGTACCATTCTCTCACTTCTGCCTTTCGATAATCCAAAGAATGGGTTTCCTACTTCCTTGGCATAATTTTCAGTCCACTCTGACATGTTCCTTGGAAACAAGGCCAACAGCCCCGCAAAATGTCTCTCCAAGTGCAACGACCTGATGCTAGCAGGGAAAATCTCATCCCGAACCGTTCTCTACTTTCGCGATAGTAAGTCATAGACCCTTAAGCCAAATAACGGACGTGGGTGAACCTATACAATTGCACTCATCTCTGGCATGTAAGAAGGTCAGCCCTCTACAAAGTTCACGACGAATGACGCCTGGTTCATACTGAAAACGCACTGGAAATAGCCTACACTTGGTGCATCGGAAAATATCTGCACACTCCATACTCCCTTGATCATTCATTACGAGCTTTTGGCAGGACAAGATTCGATATCTCTCCAGGAGTTCTGCCATGATATCTTTTAGTGGACCATCCTATATATACTTTTTGCTTGTGAATAACTCACTCTAGAACCATTATTTTTTTCATAAAACTACACCTTTTGAAAATTTATGATAATAATAGGAAATATTCACACTCAAAATAACTATTCACGGCGCGTCCACAGATTTGCAGAGAGGCTAGCTCCCCTGATCGAGACTGGGTTCAAGATCATGAGGATATATGTCAAACTGTTTAATGGATTCTCTTCGTCTGAACGAGCAAAATTGGATGTCCATACGCCGATACAAAAATGGGTTATTTCTTGGAATATCAAATACCGAGTTTTCGCCCCATCAGTCACGCAAGCCTGATCTTTTTTTTGAACTGGCCTTAGTCCTAGTACTCAAAAACAATTGTTTCCCTAAATTCTTGCATCACGGTCTTAATATTTTATACTGCATCCGAGACTCGTCCACATGAATAAACGACCTTTCTAATGACGCCAAGAGTAAGATGGCACAGCGTGTGTGATGTTATCACACCAGCCGATTCATTTGAATCAAGCTTCGGTAAATATAATCCGGGACCTGAGCAGTTGACCCCAGAGCACATGACATAAATCGTCATGGGGTTGGACCAACCTGCGAGATTGGCTTATGCACTATTGAGGAGATTGCCTCCGAGTCTTACTCAAAATGGTCCCCTTCGCCTTGCAAATAATCAACCTTACCCTCCTGGTTGATACTAGCCTAGCTGAAAAGTTTTCTAATTGTACAAGCGGGACACACGAACCCTCCATTCCATGAATTCATTCTAGTGTCCATGGCTACTTCGTCTCGGTGGTTTCCTGGCCGCGTCAATTCAGATATTCAAGCCATGAGGTCAAATCTATCATTGAGAACGGAACATACGCTATAGCACCCGTGTATTTCCCATAGTTGGAAATATCGTTTGGAGGCGTTGCTGTACCTGAGTCTCGATGGGGTTTCACACTCTCCAGAGGATCATGGGATATTCTTCCAGTGCTATTTTCACCGTCATCTATAAATCATCCGTCGAGGAACAGTCTCTTTGACCTCCCTCCTTTGTTCTCTTCGCATCCATTCCCACTCTTACTTTACGACATCATGAACCAGACCAATTTCTTTTATGTCGGTGATCTACACAAGCGACTCGGTGTGCTGAAGCAGTGGGAAAGGCAGCGTAATCGCAAACAAGTTCATTGGCTGATGGAGTGCTTCGCGGAGACAGTCAGTGACTATTCAGTCATACCTCCTAACGATTTGTAACGGTCTGCATAGCTTGGAGTCTTCCTTTACTGCTATCCTGGCAAGTTTCCTCTAGCTTGGAGGCAAAAATCTGTCCTTAACTGTAACAGGTATCGGTGCAAACCTCGGTTATATCCTTGGAGGCATCACACAACAGCAAGGCGTTTCCTGTGAATACGCGTGCTCCAAATTCGCACACTCTGTGCTAACAGTTTACAGCTGTATTTCAGATCGGATTTGGCTATGCGCTTGGTATCTTGTTTGCTCTCGGAATTGCTGCGGGCACTTCTGGGGGTCATTTCAACCCAGCTGTTACAATCGTTCATGTTATTTTCAGAGGTTTTCCTGTTCTGAAAGCTCTTAGGTGAGAGATATCTCCTCCGAATCTACGTCAGCTGATTTGTTAATTTGAGGTACATCGTTGCCCAAATCTTTGGCGGCTACGTCGCTTGCATGCTGGTGTATTATCAATGGCGACCAGTCATTCATGAACTGGTTGATGGGCTGATCGCCGCTGGCAAAGAGGCAAGTCTGTTCACGCCAAATGGACCTCCTGGTGCATTTGGTCTATATACTCTTCCCGGAGCGAGTCTCGGATCCACCTTCCTCAATGAGTTCGTTTGCGTGCGTTTCTTCATTGCATCAAGGGCATAGAAACTAATCTTGATATCAGTCCTTCTTTGTCGGACTCGTGATTTGGGCTGCTAATGATCCAACCAACATATTCATCACTCCAGCGCTAGCTGCACCTTGCATCGCTCTCTCTTAGTACGTGAATCTCACTGTTATTAATCGAATTCCTCCGACACGGAAACTGTCAGTGCGGCTGCTATCTGGGGTTTCTCACCCGTTGGGGTAGTCATGAATACTTCTCGTGATCTCGGTGGACGACTATGGGTATTGACGATATGGGGGTTACAAGGTCGAATGCCTTCCCTTCTTATTGTTGAAATGTTAGCTCAAATCGTTACTAGCTGGTGGGGGCAAATATGCTGCGATTACCGCCCTTACGAACATCCCTGCTACCCTCTTCGCAGTCATCCTCTACGAAGTATTCTTAGTTGACTCGGATCGGCCTGTCACTCCGCAAGCCTTGGAATTCACTCATCTTGCTCATGGCAACAGGCGTTTTACTTCTAAACATGCTAGAGATGAGAGCACCATCGAGCGGGGATATAATCCTGACGACGATTCTGGGAAAGCGAGCATTACTGCACTTGAATATGCTTCTCGGACCAGGTGAAGGATTCAATTGGAAATACAGTGTTGTGATTGCAGTCCTTAATTCTTTTCTATCTTGATCGAGAATTGTGTATTCCACACACATGTATAAACATAACGGCCCGACTTTGATGTGAAGTGCTGGATCAAAGATCAGGGGAACCTGAAGTCGTTAGAAGTACTGCTCCTAAGAAGATACGGTACGTATGTAGCGACTTGACATTGTGAAAATGTCACTCAAGTGAGATTAGCATTATGATATGTTCAATAATACCATAACGAACTCGTGTTCTCCAGGTCAGTGAAGACATCACACACTCAGCGGCCATCGCATATTCGGGATTTGTTTACTCATTCAGTATTTTGGTTGGTTGGGCATCATTATACATGACGAGCAGCATCCATGCAGCGCAATGGATGAGCTCTAGGTCTTACCTGAAGGGTGGGCTATTCAAATAAAATAGATAAAATTCTACTGATATTTTCAGTTCATACTGGCGTCCTTATATACCTCCCAGTATGTCTATTTTAGGTTAGGATAGTAATGTAGCGTTATACTAATTGAGTATCGCGTCGTATCAAAGGAATGTAAATAGATGTTTATTTATATGTCATATTAGTCATCTTGCACGTCTCGTCTTCTAACAATACAGGGAGACTGTTTTCCAGTGCCCCTTGGTCTTCTGATGCATGGGTAAGGTGTGCCAGGAAGGGAGGGGTACCACGTGAAATGCAGTAGGTAGTGAGAGAAAATAAAGTGGCAATTGGTTATGACTAACCATGATATTATAAGTCGGAGCCGGTAGTCAATGTGTTGAAAAATGATCGTTGGGAGGGTACAAACGGATAGTGAATACAAACAAATTACACTACTGATATACCTGTATCTTCATCATCTGACGTAGCTATTAATATTAAGATATGAAATAATAAAAAATTGATCTCATCATGTGCATCGCGCATGAGAACCGGAATCCAACAGTCAAATATCCGGGATCAAATACCTTTCGACTGATTCCACACTCTTCTCATACTTTTTGTATTCCAGACGTGCTTCAAAGTTACTGCGATGACACCACAGACCTATAAACGCATAGTGCTCAACTCGAGACCTACGGATAACTTTGAAGCAGACACCTTCCGAACGGAGGTCCTACCCTTCGCGTCACTCGGAACGCCTGGGGACCAGCAAGTACTTGTGCAATGTACCTGGCTTTCTCTGGATCCAGCGATGAGAAATTATGTTCGAGATGTGCGCAGTTATTTGCCGCCAGTGAAGATAGGAGAGGTAGTTAAATGCTCATGAGATTTCTGGTTGTAATAAAACTGAACTTGGAGGGATAGATTATGCGCGCATCGGGACTGGGCGTTGTCATTTCTACCGGAGATAACAGCAAGTTCAAGACTGGGGACTACGTAACAGGCTCATGGGGTATCAAGGTTTACTTTGTTCATACGGACCTTAAGACTGAGACTTTGTTCTGTACCTTAGGCATGACTGAATATGCTATCGTCCAGGACAAGCATCTCGATAAGATTGAGTGAGCAATCGCGCCCCTGGAGTTCCCTGCTTCGACTCAAAGAGTTGTAGACTTTATCCAGGCATTGAGCCTCTCGACTACCTCAATACACTCGGCTTCTCTGGTCTCACAGCATATTTCGGACTCACGAGGATCAGCGAACTTAAATCAGGAGAAAAGCTTGTTGTTTCGGGCGCAGCCGGATCTGTTGGTTACACCGCGTGTCAGCTCGGTAAAGCAGCAGGGGCAAAGGTCTATGGGATCGCCGGTTCACAAGACAAGTGCAATGTTCTGGAGAAAGAGGTCGGCGTAGAGAAAGCCTTTAATTACAAAAGCCCAACCTTCTTTCAAGACTTTAAGGAGACTGTCGGGTATCTGGACGTCTACTTTGATAATGTCGGAGGTGATATGTTGGATTTCATGTTGACAAGATTGAACAAAGATGCCCGGATTGTTCTCTGTGGTATGTCATCTTATGAGTCCTTTCACTGGAAAATTCAGCTCAAGAAAAACGATTAGGCGCCATTTCTGCATACAGTATGTCTCGGAGGGGGTTCTCTTATCGGATTTCGTGCTCAACTATGTTTTCAGATACAGATACGCCCAAGGGACTTCAACGCTATACCAATCTCATTGGTCAGCGTGCCAAGATGCAAGGATTCATTGTGTATGATTCGAACGAATCCTTTTTTCCCATTTGTGCTCATGTTTTTTTTATTCTCTCGATAGTTTTGATTATGCGGAGGACTTCCCGGTAGCACTCGAAGAAATGCGAGGAGATTTGATCAGCGGCAAACTCAAGCGACATTTCCACAAGATTGAGGGAGGCATCGAAGAAGCTCCCAAGGCTCTACCAATGTTATTTTCAGGCGAAAACGTCGGCAAGCTGTGCGTGGACTGAGAATTGGATTCGGCCGGAAAGACTGACTTTTTTATTTTACAGAGTGGTCAAAGTTTCCGAGGACCCGGCTGTTAGATCGAAATTTTGAGGATGGTTACATGTGTATTTTCAATTGAACTGTCTGATTAGGGGAAGGGAGTTTTTGGGTGT
Organism: Leucocoprinus sp. KB1807203; assembly: GCA_019327925.1. Lineage (NCBI taxonomy): Eukaryota > Fungi > Basidiomycota > Agaricomycetes > Agaricales > Agaricaceae > Leucocoprinus > Leucocoprinus sp. KB1807203. The sequence goes on along the minus strand of JAHTMQ010000046.1, from coordinate 165,259 downwards.
ATGGATGCATAGAGAACAATGTATTCACATCTTATCTTGCCATCACTTCAATATATACCTTGCCGAGACCTCATATCCTATACCTGAACACCTTATGAGTCCAATCATCCTCTCAGCGAGCCTTTATACTCCCCATTTATTGAAATTCAATACACGACGCACATTCTGCTTCCTCTGGAAGAATAACTGCAATCTCTTCAGCAGTAGGAAGATTATGAGTGATGTCAAGTCACTGCTTGAATTGGGAGTTGTCTTGTCATGCTCTGACTATGCAGTTGGGGAGGTCACTTTGAGACAAAAATTGTTAAGAGACGAAGTAGAAGAAGAACAGGAGGGATGATTTCAATGAGATTTGTGGCTACCCTCCTTGAACATCATCACTTGCGCTTGGCAGACCATATAGATGTGAGACTTTAGGATGAGCGAAAATAATTCAGAGCTGTGGATCTTTTTTTTCCAGAGCTGCTAAATTGTTTTTGTTTTTGTTTTATTTTCATTTTCATTATTTTTTCTTCACACATTTTATGTGGATTTATTTAGTGGTCAAGATGAGGTTGGAACATCCAACCTTCTGCATCTGTGGTGGGACTTTCTGCATTCAGGTCTCATGCTCCAACAACCCAGCCACCTCGCCGACTGGAAACTTAAATCATCTATTTGTAACGCGGGGCTCGATGGCAGTCCGCGGTATCTACACTAGGTATATACTTAAATAGGGGGGAAGTAACTGGGGCCTTTTGTTAGGTAGCATGAGGAGGGGACGTTGGAGATTGTGTACTACATATTTGTAGATACTTCTGATTGACACTGGGGTTTCTACAAGATATTATCTTGGAACGAAAAGGCTCTAGGATTGAATTTTAGGAACGTTATGATATCATTGATGGACCTTCGTAGAGGATTCCATGACTGCTTGTGACGTTCACATTTGTATAAAATATGGTGTCTTGTCTCAACAAGGGCTTTTTGACATGGGCATGCACGTGGTTTGTTCAGAAAGAATCTTTTTCGGTATTCACCAGTAGGAGCATGGTTGGTTATGAGACAAGTGATTCTCGCGGTAAGAGTATTGGAGTGCCCTACATGCTTGAGCCAGGCTCCCCCTTTGATGTAGGTGGGGGCTATGGTTTCATCGTCATTGTCAAGGTCTAAGAATTGCTTTCCCTTGTAGTCTGAGGCCTGGAAATACATTTGCCAAGTCCTAATGTATGAATCACACTCATCCTTTCAGCTAAGATCCCAGGAAACTTGGCTGGGGTAGAGGGGGCATGCTGATTGGGATTTGGTTTCTTTGTTGGCAGCATGGTGTGGTGGCCACTTATTGTTGCTTGGGCAATCCCAGAACTCTATGTGATTAGCTGGGCTTTCTCAGAAGAAGTTTCTTAGTTCTTGTGAGATTGCAATGGTGTGTGTCATGAGTCGCCTTGACTATGACCAAAGATATGTATTTATAGAATAACAGACAAGGGAATTGAACTGGCAGCCTCTTGGCTGGTTGTAGAATACCATCAATGTAAATGAGAGCAAATAGCGTACTTGTATAAGTAGCTGGCACAATTAAGTGAGAACCCCATCGAGTTCTCTTTGTAACCCTCAAAGACTTAGCTGCTGAGTCAACTCGACTTGAGTCACATAACAGTGTGGAGTTGTAAAGAATAGCATGAAGTGTCGAATATTTTCTCTACTGCATGAATAGCATCAGTGATAATAACAATGCAGTTGACACCTGGATTGCTTATGGTCTGGTTGATACCACACCTAATGGAGAAAAGCTCAGCTTCTACAAGTAGGATGTTCATGGCCTAGTAGAGGGTTCTTTTGGTAATGGAATGGCCTCTGTAGATATGTGTGACCAATAAGCTATATTGTTTTTAACTCTTGCATCTGCCACTACTAGTGCAGTGTTTTCTTTGTTTTGTGACATAAAATATACCTCATTGAGTTTCCTGAGGTAGGCTGCCCTTATATCACAAATAGCCACTTACTGATTTGTGAGTTGATGATTTGATAATCAAAAGACTCAAAAAAGTGAAGTTTAGACAGTAGCAAAAGATGTTGTTAAGTCTGAGGTTTATCCTCAGACATACAGTCCTTAAATACATGATTGTGGTGATCTATACAGCCTACTACATGATCACTACCTATTGTTCTACATATAGGAGTGCTATTGTTCTTGAAATAGAGATAAACTAACCATCTTAGGGCAGTCCTTTGTTCTATTCAAGAATAGATGATGATCTATGGGTAAAGATCAGTTGTCATGTGCAAACATTGAGGACCTTGTATCTCCATGGGATCTATTTATAGCCAAAAGAAGTGCATTAAAGAGAGCTTCACAATGGTTGTTGAAGTAAATGATTACATTAAGTGGTTCCTGAGATATTGGTGATTTAGTGTCTAATGACTTGGTGATCACTGACTGATCTGCTGATAACTTGGTGAATACTGATTGCTTTGAGATGTTTTTGGTACCATTTGAAAGGTCTTCTTAAGGGCTTTTGGTGGCCATTTAGATTGTTGAAATCAGTCAAATATTCCCAGAGTTATGGTCCAAATGAAGTTTATGACAATGGTTAGTATTAGAGGGAGGAAGGGCATTGATATTAGGATTGTGAGTATTCAGTGGGTCTGTGGTTTATATAGGGGGGAAAGTTGGTATATTCACAAATTCTTCTATAGGCACTACCATTTCTAATAGTAGTATATAGGAGAAAAGTGATGTCCACTGACTGGAAACTTATCAACTTCTAATTATACAATGCCCAAAATTAACCATAATTTCCTTTTTTTTAATTCAGCAGTTTATCACACAGTGTACATACACAGTCCATGGTAGTCTACTGACTACTGGAGTTTGAGATCCCTGTGATGCAGCCCTTAGAAACACAACTACACATCCTTATGGACTGCCCCAGATTTACCAAGAACTATATGACAAGCCAAACACCACTCCTCAAGGACTTGATTCAATTCCTTTTGTTCTTTGCTTTTCTCCCAGTTAGGAAACCACCATAAGCTCAGCCTAGAACAAGTGCTCGTCTCCAAGCATGATTGAACTGCTTGAGTCCTACCTCTTGAATTCTCTTCCCTTCAGACATCTATTTTGCTCTCATGCTAAATTACATATTAGCTGTCTCAATCTCACATGTTCCTTTTTCTTTTGTGTATTCAAAGGAGTCCTCAAACTCCAGTAGTCAGTAGACTATCATGGACTGTCTACATACACTGTGTGATAAATTGCTGAATTTTTTTTAAAAAAAAGGAAATTATGGTCAATTTTAAGTGTTGTATAATTAGAAGTTGATAAGTTTCCAGTCGGTGAGTTGGCTGAGTTGTTGGAGCATGAGACCTGAATGCAGAAAGTCCCACCACAGATGCAGAAGGTTGGATGTTCCAACCTCATCTTGACCACTAAATAAATCCACATAAAATGTGTGAAGAAAAAATAATGAAAATGAAAATAAAACAAAAACAAAAACAATTTAGCAGCTCTGGAAAAAAAAGATCCACAGCTCTGAATTATTTTCGCTCATCCTAAAGTCTCACATCTATATGGTCTGCCAAGCGCAAGTGGCCATCCATAAATCTCATTGAAATCATCCTTCCTTCTCTTCTTCTGCTTCGTCTCTTCAAATTCTTGTCTCAAGGTCCAACTTTAAACCTCCCCAACTGACTGTATGGTTATAACACTGTCAGAGCGTCATTGTGTGACAAGACAAGACAAGACAACTTGACATGTGCACCGTGTAAAGGTAATCAATCAGCACAATGATATTTATCCGGGCCGGCCTCGCTAGTTACACAAAATCCTCACCTTCCAAGTTTCCGAAAAAAATGCCCTCCTCGACGTCGTCGACTACTCATGCGCAATCTTGGATCATCAATGCCATTCGACAGCTCAAACTCATTGTGCCTGGTGCGATGATCACGTATTATCTGGGTACACTAGATAAACTCGGACGAGTGCTTGAGTCGGAGGAGGACGCTTTTCATAGGTGCGGGCGGTATTTTGATGTCCTATCGTCTTGTTTACATTGACTTGATTGTTTTTTTTTCTTTGCTCTTCTCTTTTCTTCTCTCTTCGTGCATCTATACGAAATAAAATCTCATTCTCCTATTCAGTAAAGTGGCGTTTGTGGCTCTAGGCCATGTTTTCGTGATGGTGGCTCTGGTTCTTTATGTTCTGTTCCTGATACATCGTAGAGATGAACGTCCTGACGTTACGTTGATTTCCTATCATATCTCATGCGGTCGAGTGTCTCAAAAGTCCTCCCCCCCTTTTCTAAACAATAGTGGCGCACCTGGCGAGAATCAGGCTCTCTTTCGGTCATTATCCCTGTACGTTCTTCATACTCTACACCCTTGTTCATATTCATCATCATCATGTGCATATGTATGTACAGGTCTTGACTGCCACGATCATCATCGGTTGGACTCTACATGTCTTGATACTAGGTAGTTGGACCAGTTTGGGCTATACGCAAGGAATCGTGGGTGGTGAGCCTGCTTCTTCTTCTTCCTCCCTATCGTCCTTTATTTCTAATGAATTTTTCTCGTGAAGCGACAAGTCTGTATGCACTGATATTCGGTGTTCTTGCTCTGATCCCTGCGCCGAGGAAACGTAAAGAAACTTGAACTTGTCGGATCGGCTTTTTTTTCTAGTTTACCCTATACCAGTATTCTCAAGTCCTCTACACAATTGTTTTGCTTTGCATTGTCATTACCGAAAAAAACACTAGGGGGTAGAGTGAAGCGCATAGCAGGGAAGTGAAAACCTAATAAATGAAGTAATAGCGGAAGAGTTACTCCAACTGCTTGACAGTCTACATGAACGGCTATGTATATCATCAAGGACCGTATTCCTTGTCTGGGTTCTTATCTAGGAATGATTGACATCCGTTACCATGTGTTCGTCCAGCGTAATATATTAAACATCTGATCAAAGGCCGATATCACAACGCTATCATAATTTCCTGAGAAAGACAAAGGAGGGATAATACAACACACAATTCATTCGACAGTGATAATACACAAGGGAAAGCGTTACCTAGATCACCAATCACCAACAAAGAAAAGTCTTTGTTTATCAGATAGAAAGGCTACTTCTCAGAAAGCAGGAAGCGGAACATCACACCAGTGTCCATCTTCACAAAACATCCATCCATCCTCTTCCCTCTTCCCACCAACCAGGCTTATCCCTCGCATAGGACTCAGTAGCTTTCAACTTGGCCGTGATATCCGCATGCGCCCTCTCGTACGATTTCCACGCCTCAGTTTTCTTCAACGCGTCTTTCAAAACTTTGGCTCTCTGCTTCGCAACTTCTGTCCTTTCAAAAAACTGAGCACTAGCCGAATTCAACAACTTCTCGCCCCTCTTCTTCAGATCCTTGGCACGTCCACGAGCTTTGTCGTTCCGCAAGACAACCTCCTCTCCTACTGCACGCGCTTTGCCTTTACCTTGGCTAACAACATTCTGAGTCTGAACTTGGATAGAGTTCATGAGACTGTCCATGGCCTCGACCAAGTCTTTGACACCGTTATCGAGCCCCCTTGTATTCTGGAAAATCCTGGCACCAATGTCCAGTGCCTCGGAAAGTTCGTTACCGAAACGCAAGCTAAGAGCATTGGGCTTGATCAAGTCGGGTAGAGCATACTTCTTTCCGATCGTTGCCGAGGGGGAAGACTCCGGTTTAATCTCGGAGAGGGATGTTGGCAGGACGGCATGCTGCTGCATGTCCTTGGACGATGAAGCTTGGGGCATATCAGAGGCCACGATGGGCGAGGGAGAAGGACAAGGGGGACCAGGCACTATGAGGGAAGGAGGAGTAAAACTGTGAGATAAAGAAGAAGGATGAGTGTGAACGGAAAGGGAGTCGGTTTGCGAGGTAGTAGAGAGCGAATTTACTTGAAAAGGCTTTACAGTGAGAGATGTGATTCCAGGTGACACGACACTAAGAGAGAAGTCCTTCAAAGAGGAAGTGGCAAGGGCGGTACTGGTACCGACTGGCACCGCAAGAGATCGATTGAATTGATTGCCTTGGTCAAAGACCCTAGTAGTCCCAGCAGGCGAGTGGAATGCGGTGTTGAAAGCAACACCCATCATGATAGAAACAAGTGCAAATCTACAAGCAGAGTTGGTCGAAGGACGGGAGAAGTACATGGCTGCACATACAGTGTGACCGCTCGGGCAGGATGGCCGTTGTCAGATACAGTCTTGATTTGCCGGGCGGGACTATCGAGGGCTTGATGGATCACTTGGAATGCTCTATAGGGCTCGAGGCAAGAGAGAGCATCAGCATCGGACAAGGGTTCCTTATCGGACGTCAGGAAGATGGTCTTGTGAGCCGGAACTCCAAGGAGCTCCCCAGTCGTCCTCTGCGGCATGACGCAAGACAGGGTTTGCTTGATCGGCAGAGGTAGGGACAAGAACGGGCAAGTAGGCACCGTGAAGTGATAGAACCGGAAGAGTTGCAGCAGGAAGATAGACGATCGCCAGAGAGGCACGCAAGACATGATCCTGCAAGTCCAGCTATGAACGCAGTGAAGGTCAAGAGGAAGAGAGTTTAGCAAGGTAACGCACTGTATCAGCCGAGTAAGGAGTGTCGTTGGTACAGTCGTGGACAGTTATGGTGAAAAGGATGGAGTTGTCCCTCTCGCAGCGGAGATGCAGGGTTTGCACGGGGCCATTATCCGGATCAAGGGAGCTGAGGAGAAGATTTCCGGAGAAACTGGCGGCTTTCTGGACCAAGCCCTGGACAAAAGACCACTTAATGGGGGAAGATGAGCCATAAAGGATGATATCCAAGTCTATATTTGCAATCTGCTGCGGTTGGCAGGCCTGGGATGTCACTGGCTGATGATTGGATGCAGCAGAGTCAGAACGAGATATGGGATGCTCTAGGTAGTCTGTATTCAAGTGATCAGGAGGACTGGTAAGAGGATCTGGGAAAGAGAGACGAAGGTCGCGGATAGAGCTATGAGCAGCGGTGCTAGTACGCGATGCACTGAGGGTCCCGACTAGGCTCTGATCGAGAGCCTTCTGGTCGTCCTGGCTGATGTCGGGGACGTCGTCTGCTGGTCTGAGCGCAGGCTGCACGAGACACATAGGGGGCTGGAGGGCGGAGTCATCGTCGACAAAGCCCTCCCAAGCCTCGACTTCGCTGCCATGAGAGCTGCCGAGGCTGAGGGATGATCTGCGTGAAAGGGGTCTTGAGCTGAGAGAGTCGTTGTCGTCTGAGACGCGGCCGGCGACATCGAGCCAGTCAGAATCTGAAAGGCTGTCGAATTCTGACATTGGGGTAGAAAGAAAGGAGGGTGGGGTAGCCTTTTGCAGTGATTGCCTGATATAGCTCTTTCTCCTCCCCATGAGCATCCAACAAATTGCACAGGCCGTCGCCATCGCATCCGACCCTGCCCAGTCCGCTCTCCACCACCACGCCCTCCAGTTCATCGCCGACATCCAGCAAAATGCCAGCGAGACCTGGCGACTAGCCCTCCCCATCTTTGTCGACCGCGACGAGCAAGGCGTAAAACGCCACACGCCCCAGGCGAGGCTCTTTGCCCTGCGAGTCCTCGACGAGTTTCTCGACAATAGGTCTGCCTCCTCGGCTTGAAAAAATACTCCAGCTCTTACTTTTTCTAGATTCGACTCTTTGGACGACGACCAGTTCTATACCATCCAGCAGTCCCTCATGGCCTACCTCCAGACAGAGTACATCGGAGGGCCTGCAGAATCCGATACACCCTGTATGTCTTTCCTACTCACTCTGCTCGTACTTGCACTCACCCACCCCAATAGTCCTTAGAAACAAATTCTCCCATACTCTCACCCTCTTTTTCCTATGCACGTATATCGACCGATGGCCTTCCTTCTTTGACGACTTGTTTATTCTCATCCGGACACCCGTACCTAACGGTGCAAAGCAGCTCAACAATTAATTTCAATCGCCATGTTTCCCTCCTCTTCTTCCACATCGTCCTTGAAATTTCAGGCGAAGTAGCCGACCAAACCATCAGGGCAGCAAGGTCATGGAATGCCACAAGACATCAGCGAGACATGCGAGTCAGAGATGTCGTCAGAGAGCGCGCCGCAGCAAACGTCAATGGAGCTGTCCTCTCGGTCGTAGCAGAAGCAGCCGAGAGAATGATCGAGCTGAGGAAGTTGGACAGTGCCGGAAACCACAAAAAGGACTTGGATGCAGCCGTCGAGACGGTAGATTGGGGCATCAGAACATTTGCATCCTATGTCGGTATGTCTCCTCTCAATTCTGCAACACCCGTGGCTCACATCAGATCTGGGTAGGTTGGATCGATATCAGCTTGACTGTGACGCCTGCGACTGTGAACCTGTTGTTCAGCATGCTAGCTGATGCCTCACTACCTATCCGACTGGCTTCCTCCCTATCCATCCTCCGCATCGTATCTAAAGGACTCAAAGAACCCGGTGATAAACTCCAACTCATTAAAGTGCTATCCCTCGGCCAAGTCCTGGATGCCCTTGAAGCCAAAACACGACAACAACAGATCGAAAGGGGTGATACCGTGGATGAAGGAGAGGAATCCTACCGGGAAGCTCTCGGCAGGATGTTGAGCATCTTGGGGCTGGAATTGGCAAAAATCGTCGATGTAGGGACTTCATTGTATTTTGACTTACGTTCATGCTCATCCAGCAAAGGAACCAGGGACAGAATCCATCTGCACAGAAGCTAACTCGTATATCGAGCAGGTATTGCCGGTCATGCTGCGATTTATGGCAGACGATTACGATGATACAGCTTCAACAATCTTCCCCTTCCTGCATGTTATTCTCGCCAAAGTGAGTACCTCGTTCGTCCCGGTTATAGTGTATGATAGAACTCTGTCTAGTACAAACGTGACCGAAAATCCACCAAAGAACCGCTCAGTGAGAGTAGACGCTCTTTCCTGACCTCTCTCGTGCAAGTCATCATGGCAAAACTCAGATGGGAAGAGAGGTCAGATCCTGATGAGTCGGACGATGACGATGTGATGGAATTTGACAAGATGCGCAAGGTAAATCATGCCCATCTCCAGAGAATCGATCTTTCTGATCTCTTTCCTCAGGATTTACGAACGTTCTTGGACTCTGCATTGGCAATAGATCAAGATATTGTCACAAACGCCGTGCAGACACTCGCTTTTGAGATTATTTCGGCGTACAGGCAAGGTGTGCCTCTCAAATGGAACGATGTTGAATTGGCAGTCTATCTTGTTTTCATCTTCGGAGAGATTAATAAAAGTCAGTGTGTTTGTGGACCACATGTTGACTATGGTACTCACCTTAGAGGTCACAGGCGGCGGCAAGGGCCGCACTGCCTTTTGCCAGGCTCCCCCTGGCGATAAAACTACAAAAATCAAGCCAGTCTCGGATTTTTCAACGTACCCCTTGACATCACTTGGAGGGATGTTACTTGCACTTGTGCAATCTGGGATTGCATCATATCCCAATAAGCACGTCGCACTGCAGTACTTTGAGACCGTGGCGAGATATACAGACTTTTTCAAAATCAGAAAAGAGTGTATATTACCTACTCTAGAAGCTATGATCGACCCCCGGTGTGTTCTTCTTTTCACTTTGCATTCTTTTGAGAGTTTGAGGCTGAGTTTGTGAGCAGAGGTCTACATAGCGAAGACGCGTCCTACCGTTTCCGACTATTTTATCTGTTCTATAAATTTATCAAAGAAAACCAAGTGGAGCTCTCACCGGATCTCAGTCCTACCATCATCAACAACATACGCGACCTTTTGCCTGTAGCCATTGAAATGTCAGACCTAGAAGAAGGCGAAACTGACGTTCTCGGTGAATTCGTTCGCGGCACCAATTTCGACTCTCAACTCTACCTTTTCGAAACCGCTGGCATTTTGGCTTCTCTCACGTCCAAAACACCGGATCGTCAGACGGACCTGTTGTTATCGTTGGTCAAACCTCTTTTGGATGACTTGTCGGTGAATTTGCAGTTGTTTAGAGAAAAGGGATTGAAGATGAAAGATTTGGATAGTTTGGTGCCGATTGTGAAGGTACATCATATTATTATGGCGTTGGGCAACATCGCCAAGGGGTTCCCGGATCATCCGAGTGTGGTTCCCGAGAACTATAGTATGCCCTCGATCGAGGTGTTTTCAGAGATTGCGAGGGTGATTTTGGTGTGTCTTGAGGCGATGAACGTGTTCAAGGTTATTCGGGATGCTGTATGTGTTGTTTTAATTAATCCTTCCCTTGTTTGCTGACTAGAGTTGTTGTGTTGGCCGAAACAGACAAGGTTTGCGTTTGCACGCATACTAGCTACTGCTGGGCCGGCTGTAGCTAGCTTCATTCCTCCGTTGATGGGGAACCTGCTGGCGCATTTCGAACCATCGGAGTTGGTGGATTTCCTGAACTTTATCGGGCTGCTGATTTTTAGATTGAACGTGAGTCGTGTTTTGTTTGTTGTTTTTTTGTTGATATGGAGATAGATACTGATTCGTGGTTTTTTTTTAACAGAAGGACCTGTTTGATGTGATTGATCAGTTGATTGGGCCCTTGAATCTGCATCTCAAGTCGCTTCTGTCACGACCTATTTCTGGAACGGACGATGAGCGCGCGCAGAGTGAAACGAAAAAAGCGTATTTGGCGCTGTTGAATAACATCATGGCTGGGGATTTGCAGGGTATCTTTACCTCGGAACGTGAGTTGTAATGCTTTTGTGTGTACTTGTGTTTTTTTTTCTAACCATGGTTTCTCTCTCTCTTTGTATGTCTTTCCAGGAAATTCCGCTAGTATCGAATCTCTACTAGAGAGCATGTTGAGCATAGCGGATGATGTCTCACAACCATCGAATCAGAAAGCCGCTTTTGTTTTCTTTAACAAATGTGTTGCATGTTGGGGTAAACGGACCATAGAGCATGACCAGACCGGATTACCTGGATTTGATCGATTTATTTACGAGCGCATTATCCCACTCGCCTTTCGGGTCCCTTCTTCTCCTAATATCAACTTGAAAGACGGACAGGTCATCGTTGTAAGTTTCAAAAAAGCTTCTATGTTTTTGTGTGGTCCATTCATTGATTTTGACAAATTATTGTTCAGATTTTACATGAAATTTGTCACCTCCTTCAGACGATCATCTCGACGCGAGGCGAAGAAGCGATTAATTTTTACCTCTCTGTTTTTTTCCCTTCACAAAATTGGCCACCTGGGACGGCACTAGAATGTGTATCGATGATGCAGAATACGGATGCTAAAGCGTTTCGCAAGTATTTTATGGAGTTGGTTAGGTCTTCTCGACGTGTATCGTGAATGTGTCCCTTTTTTTTCGACTAGTTATGACTGTATTGCATTCTGTTTTTCCTCCTGCTCTCAGCTTCGTGGTTTGTGTGTGTCTGTGTGATAGTTGACGTTATTGGGGCAAACTGACGCAGTGGGTATGTGAGTGTTGTGGGTAATGCTGCTGTGTTTTTTTCAGACTGCGTTTTTCTTCAGTTCTTGGGTTGTTTGTTTACACGATTGAAACCATGCTGTTTTTTGTATCATTGGATGAATATATAATTTGACAAGGCGTAAGGATATTGTTGTCACGATGACAATCATGATTGAGGCCGCAAAAAAAAGGAAAAGAAAAGATTTGACTGATCATTTTACCTATACATAGTCTGGTGTAACTAATACTTACAAGCGACACCATCAGTTTCCAGTTCCGAGTTTCTGGCAGCAGACTTCTCGTTCAGCTGTGTGATGCTGGTCAATAGTCTGCCAGAGGAATTAATCGTAACTTGATCGTCATTTGAGAAATCTCTCGTCATTTAAGAAATCTCAATACAGTCATCAATAAACCCTCCAGAGGACGCCCTCCACCAGAGCGTATTAGCCCGCCATACCAGCAGGAAAGGTCTGCCAAGGCGATGTTCAAGTAAATCTCATTCAAATCATCCTTCCTGCTCTTCTTCTACTTCCTCTCTTAACAATTCTGTCTCAAAGTACAACTTCAAACGTCCCAAACAGATGACACCACCAGCTCACTTCACCCCTGCTCTTCTTCGTACTCAACCATCTCTACCGTTACCTACGTCAGGACCAACTGGCCACGTTGGAAGCTGATATCAATGCCTTGTTTCTCAATTTCCATGTCGAGTGTGCGACAAGATATGCTCGGGCCATCAGCACCAATATTTATTCTACAATGTGTTGGAATACCGAGTGCTACACTCGAAATAATTTATCTCCTAATGATTAAGTGTTTCTTAGATAGAGACAGCTGAGACGAGACTCGTTGCGCGTTTGCAACCAGTTTTCGCCTTCCCCTTTGCTCTATCTTAACTGAGGACAACGATGAAGTCAAGGCATTCTTGAGTACCTCATCGAACCCGGCTTCGTCACCAACTGGGATGATATAGATGACCTACTATATGATGAGTGTGGCAGATTCGCTATCTGATTCCAGAGTGCATTGCGGAGTCAATAATCGCCTCTCCCCCTTCCTTGTTATTCACATTTCATGTTATTGACAATACTTGTATTGTAATTTAGGATTAGGCCATGGGCCATTCGTCGAAAGCGCCTTGACTGAACCGGAAGAAACTAATATTACCATGATCTACTGCAGCAACCACGATCGTCTTTTTCCCTTGTTTCAGAGCGGCGAATGGGTGGGGTTTTCGTTGGGGCAGTGGTTCGGAGGGTGATGAACCAAAAATGGTGGGGAAGAGGCGTTGGAAAAGGGTCAGTCTAGGCTGCGGCGTCGAGGTTGTCGCAGTGTTTGCATTCGAAGAAGACTGGGTTGTAGGAGCTTTGACTGATTTTCCGTCATAAGCTTGGCGTTTCGGGCGGGGAAGAGGTGGAGGGAGTTCTGGAAGAGTATCGAAGAGAGTGGAGAGTTCATGCAGAGTGGGGATGGGCGTTGTACGAGCGCTTTTAGATACAGTGATTAGCTTAGATTCTTGGTTCTGTATTGGAGGTTATATACTTCACAACAACTACCTGGAAATCAGGCAAGGGAGGCGCTGTTTTCTTGAAGGGCGTCGACGGTTTGAAGACGTTGTAGAAAACTTTGTAAGGCGAGTGCGGTGTAGTGCATGTGTTATATAGAGGGACGCTATGTCCAGAACGAAGGAATCGAAGGTGTCGATACACCCACGCTGATGAAAGGAGGCAATGGCGGTGAGTATGCCACTAGGCTCGAATGTCGGTCAAAACAAACCATGATTGTGGTGTATCCACTTGCTTAAACGAAGGGGTTTCCACCAGTTGAATTTAGGTATAAATACCTGTAAAAATTTCGAATATAAAAATATGAATGGTGATAGGAGGCGCATGAGGAGTGGTGGCTTTGGCGTTCTTTTTTTGAGATCAAACGGAGGAGGCAATGGGTAATCTTCGTTCGGAGCTTCGCTTCGAGTCACAGCGTATCCAAGTCGCCGAAGATAAGCATAGACCTTGAAAAAAAATGAGGAGGAATTGTTTTTGGGGTTAGGAAACCTACCTGGAATTTCTCCAGAGTCAAGTTTTCCTTCCCGATCATCTCAGCATATGCTTGTTGTACACTCATTGGGATGCCAGCGATTCCTTCGGACCCCTGGAGGTGAGGAGTATGTACATCAGATTCATTCCAGCAGAAAAGAGCTCCTCGCTCTATCAGATAAATGGCTTCTTCTGGTAGAAGCTCCAATCTTTTCTTGACCTTTTCCAAACCGTTTTCATCGAGCGTTAATCGAACCGCAGAGTGTCCCATGGAATTGAAATGGATCCCACGAGGTACAGTAACTTGTACCCGTCCAAGGTTTGGGTGCCAAATCCCATAGCTTATTCCCTTGCTGGTATGGCCTAATCAGTACACAAGGCATACCATGAGGGGGAGAGTTAGCCATTGCCTTGAAATAGTACGAGTTGTCCGCAAGGTATCCAACATAGCTGCCCTTGACCGTTCAAGCACATGGACTTGGAGATTTGTACCCCCATGAGCTCTGGGTTCAAACTCTTTTTCGCCGCGTTTTGGTATGACCGGACGTGCTGCGGCAGGCCTGCGAGCGAGATTCAGCATTCCAAGGAGATAAGCAAAAACATAGTTTTTTTCTTTACAAAAGCGTTGTCCAATCCATATTTCCCTCTTCATCGTCAGATAGATGGTCATCGTCTTCTGGCTGCAGTTCTGTAGGCTTCTGTGCTAACGAGCCAGGCAGCTCGAGAGAATCGTCCATGGAATTTAAAAAAAACGCGTGGTCTCGTGACGAGACACGGTCATTTAAGTCTCCCTTCATGGTCTACCTTCGTCTCAATGAGAAAGAGCCCAATCCCAATCCATTCATTAACCTGATAACAGCTCTTCCAATGTCGGAGGCTCGGGACACTGAGGGGGCTCGACAGCTTTTGCGAGCATTAGCAGCCCAAGTCCGGCCTGTGATGAAAGCACATGGGTTCACAGTCAACAGCTTCGAGGAGGTATGATCCACCGCATCTATGGGTTCTTTTGACCGACAAAATACAAGTATGAATACAACTCTGTATTCTCAGGCCGCAATTGGAACAATGGCGAGACAATTGGTTCGTTGCATCGTGCGCTTTGCGACTACCAATCTGATTTTATGGGGGCAGAGATAGTATTACGACGCTCAAACGGATCCTATTGTCCAACTTCCTGGTTGATGAGCACATTTTGTCATGAGGTTAGCTTATCTCCTTTGGATAGCGTTGGATTTGACAATCATATCTCCGGTTGCAGCTTGCTCATATCAAGGTAATATCTATCCCTCGTTCGGGTATGACTGGTGATTGATTTCCGTTAGCATATGAACCATGGTCCTGCATTCCAGGCGTTATGGGCACGTCTTCGGAGAGAGGTTCGGCAACTTCAAGATAGAGGGTACTATGGAGATGGTCCTGTCAGTTTATGAAGATTAGAGGCCTTCACACTCATCCTTCCTACAGGCTACTGGTCATCTGGTACTCGCTTGGCCGATTCTGTACGCATCTCTGGTGATGGGATAGAGACGGGTGACTTCCCAGAGTATATGGTGCGTGGCTGTTTACCTCATCCATCGGGACTTGTGCGATTCCCTAGCAGTGTGGTGGGGCGCAAATGCGCTCTAGACCAGCACGCCGACGGAGGCGGCAGGCTCAGCATATCACACCGTCTCTTCACACGGGTAGACAGACTGCCAAGCGGCGGAAAGCAGGTGCACGGGTAACTTCCAAGTTTGCATTTGTCGGGGATGGTAACTCTCTGGCCGGCGACGCTCAAAGTTTCAAGGGGAAGAGGGCTGCAAGGTATCAGTCGACTTCCTTGTCCTGAACGTTCAGACTCAACGCTTGTCAGCAACCGTGCACGAGAAGAGCGTGCATTAGCCGCTGAAAGGCGTTTGAACGCTTCAATTTCGATTGGAGGTAGACATTGACTCACCTATTAGCGGTGATAGTGATTTGTTTCTTGCAGACGTTCCATCATCTGACCAGAAGCCCGATGAAGAAGACGCGGGATCAGACAGTGATCTTGAGATTGTTCAAGAGACAGACGCTGAGCGGCGACAAGCTCTGGAAGGATCTAAAAAGGCCGATGATTGTTACTTGGGAAAAGGCTTAGGTTGGAAAGATTTTGAGGATGAATTCAACTTTTCAGCTTCCCATTCAGCAAGTTCTCGGATTGGGCTGCAACACTCTGACATTCTCGATTTGACGGAAAACTCTGATATTCTCGATTTGACGGATAGCTCTGGCGTATCTAATGGGGAGACTCGTAACCTACCTGTTCGCTCGAAATCGATTGGCAAATCACAAGGCAAGAAAAAGCAAGGTGATCTGTCTATCGACCGGCGAGCGGTCCCAGTCTCTTCCACAGACGATAGAGGAAAGCGGGCAGGGTCTGCTCTGATCCAAAGCGAGCTTCAGTTCCGAAAAAAGGAAGCTTTGGGTCTTGATGATGATCATCGCAAGCTTCCGAAGACTGTACGTGAGCAGTCGCAAAGCACTGGAAACAGCAATATCGGTCCTGTCGGTGAATGGAACTGCTTGGTCTGTACACTGTGGGTACTATTGTTTATCAACCAACATTGTAATGATTGAGATATTCCTCGCAGCACAAATCGTCCAGAACATTTAGCTTGTGGAGCTTGTGCTACTCTCCGGGGTGAAAGTACATATCATAAAGGTTTGTAAATACAATGTACATTGGTGTAATACTACTACTTTATCTCCAACATCTAATAGTTGGATGAGTTCATGACCATCGAAATCTAGATCTACATACAAAATTTCATACTCCTGATACACCAACTCCTGGCCTCCGAAGGACACATTGGCTCCTTTCCTATTTGAGAGAGGTAGGTTAGAATTGACAATGACGCTCAAGAAATGAGATAGCATACAGATGCTCGCCGGTCTTGCCAGGAACACGGAGTCCATCGACATCGGCAAGTGCGTGGTACAGCTTTCCTCCATTCTCTTCATATCCACCTTCCACTGGCCGCCTCGCATAAGGGATTTGCCCATACGATGTGTGAACCCATTCCATCTGCTCTGGAACAAAAGGGAGCAAATCATATCGTCCGCTATGAGCTCGCTCGGTTCCACCGTAGGGCACTGATGTATGGGAGTGGAGGTGAGGACCGATCTTACAAGGGTGTACTGAAGTGTCGAATAAAGCAGATCCAATGAATATGGGAGAGTTGTCGACATCGTATGCAACAGGCGGTCCTGTCTGATCAGGAGGTGCGAAATCAGAGTCAGTATGTAAAGGAACCCGAAACCCAGAGGGCGGTGGACTGTTATTGAATTGAGCGGGAGAAAATTGGGGTTTGGTGGTGTTGTCTATTTGAGGGGATGGGACGTAGGGAGGAGGACTATTGGGGAACATGAGTAGTGGATAACAAATAGATACATACAGTCAGTGGAATAGATAAAATTGGGGTGCAGTGACATCGAACTAGGTATTAAGCCAGTCTGATCGATTTTGGATTTCTTTTCATGGAGTGGTATTGGACGCTGTGTCCTCCAATTATTGATTCCGCAAATGCACCCTGGAATCAGATAGCGAATCCGCCACATCGTATAGCAGCTGATTCCATCCATATCATCCCAGTTGGTGACGAAGCCGGCAAAAGGGAACTGGTTGCAAACGCGCAACGAGTCTCGTCTCAGCTGTCTCTATCTAAGGACAAGAAACACTTAATCATCCGGAGATAAATCCTAACTTATTTTGAGTGTAGCACTCGGTATTCCACCACGTTGTAGAATAAATATTGGTGCTGATGGCCCGAGCATATCTTGTCGCATACTACACATGGAAATTGAGAAACAAGGTATTGATATCAGCTTCCAACGTGGCCAGTTGGTCCTGACGTAGGTAACGGTAGAGATGGTTGAGTACGAAGAAGAGTAGGGGTGAAGTGAGCTGGTGGTGTCATCTGTTTGGGACGTTTGAAGTTGTACTTTGAGACAGAATTGTTAAGAGAGGAAGTAGAAGAAGAGCAGGAAGGATGATTTAAGTGAGGTTTACTTGAACATTGCCAAAAAAAAATAACTTGTCCATGAGACTTTAAGATGAGGAAAAACAATTCAGAGCTGCGGATCGTTCCAGAGCTACTGAATTGCTTTTGTTTTTGTTTTTATTTTATTTTCATTTTCATTATTTTTTCTTCACACATTTTATGTGGATTTATTTAGTGGTCAAGGTGAGGTTGGAATGTCCAACCTTCTGCATCTGTGGTGGGACTTTCTGCATTCAGGTCTCATGCTCCAACAACTCAGCCACCTCGCCAACTGAAAACTTATCAACTTCTCATCATACAACACCCATAATTTCCTCACTCTCGTGCTAAATTACACATTAGCTGCCTCAATCTCACATGTTCCTTTTTTTTCTGTTTCTGTTGTGTATTCAAAGGAGTCCTCGAGTACGTATACCCCGTGATAAATTAAAAAAAACTATGGTCAGTTTTGGGTGTTGTATAATTAGAAGTTGATAATGCCTATTCCAAACACTGTAGAAGATCGGAAAGAGACCAGTGATAGGCTTGGCAATCCAAATTGGATGTAAGAGTCATGCAGATCCGTGTGAAGGTCTTAATGGTCGGGCAAATGGTGTAGTTGGTTATCACGCTCGCTTAGCACTAACCTGCATGCGAGAGGTGTTGGGTTCAATTCCCAATTTGTCCAATCGTTTCTTTTTCTCAAGGACCATTACCTCGACTTTTTTACTTGTACATTGGTGCCAATTGAGTTTACAAGGTCCAAATAGTAAATCATACCCAGGAAGGTTGTTGTATCATCTGGAAGAGAGAGTACACATCGGGATGGTCTTTCCATTGGCTGTCTTGTCGCCCAACCCAGGCATGGCATTATGATTTCTAAGGATCCCCTCGTTCTTTGCCTGAGTCTCAACACTTCAGATCAGACCTAATCTCGATCCCAAGTTCCAGACTTCAATACCTGATTGTTAGAGATAGACCGTTATCAAACTCATCCCCTCGATCAAGTCCGACATCTGATTCTGCATACTGCATCTTCTTTTCCTCTAACAGCAGCATGATATCGAACCCTCCATGGCATCAATGACCATCAAAAAGCCCATATCTAATTAAAGTAGGCATACAACTGTTTGCTACGAATATTCTATATCTGCTAAAAAAAACCATGTCACATCTACTAACCCAAATTCGAGTCTCGCAATTCATCTTTTGATATACCAAGGAACTGCTTCTTCGCTCCAAGATTCTCCGCCAACTCTTTCACACCCGACCACCAAGCTTCCTTCCCTCTTCGATTCTGCATATCCGCATGGTCGCGCATCACCTGAACAGGTACCCACTCAACAGAACTCGACCGAATCGTGATCACCGAAGCAGTTTCCGGACTCGCACTTCTCCTCTGACCCTGTCGAAGAAGCGCCTGGTGGTGGGTTTCCAAAAACACCATGCATTTGAGCGAAAGTCGAACAGCACGCGCACGATCCATGGGTGAGGGTACACCTCCTTGTAAAGTATGTCCCAAAGACGCTGAACGGGCATCAAAGAGATCACCACCCTCTTCTTCAAACATCTTTGTGAGAACAGAAGTGCTGTAAATGTTCGACGACGCTTCATTCCTACGCATCGATCAGCTACCGAGATAACATCGAACCGTTAAATACGTACCGGATGATAATTCGACCTTCACGGTTACCCTTTACGTCATATGCATAACGAGTCCTCAAGAATCTCACATCGCGACGCAGCATATCAAGGGTTATGGGGTCTTCTGGGGTGTATACAAGAGTTGCCCCGGTCTAATGACTATATCAATCAAGTATTGGACGATGGAACATCTAACGCTTACGGCTAAAGCACCCATTGTCGCTATATAGCCACATCTTCCTCCTTGGGTTTCAATTACAAACACACGATCGCGACTGGCACTGGCACTCTGCTTGATAGCATCACAAGCGCTCACCAGTGCATTCAAGCTAGTATCACTTCCGAGACTATACTCAGTCATGGGCACATTATTGGAAATCGTTGCGGGTAGGTGGACCATCGGAATATGGAAAGCAGGATAATGCATACGACCTTCCTCGAGCTGCAATAGAGCATGGAAGCCTTCAAACCCTCCAATGATGACGACACTATCAATCCTGTACTTTTGGAATTGGGAAGCGACTGCACCGATGTCGATTGAAGGTAAAAATCGGTTCGTCCCAAGTTCAGAACCTCCACGGGCACTCCAAGCATCAACACCCAACCAGGAGAGTTCGTCAACAAGATCATCCAAGAGGCCACGGAATCCATTGTGCACAGCAACTGGTGTGTGACCTTGTTGAATACAATAGCGAGCAAGGGCGCGTGTAGCTGCGTTCATGCCACCAGCAGGAGCGCCCATGCTAGGATTGGATGAGATCTTGCTCAATACGGTTTCATCCTCGACTTACTGAATAATGGCAACGCGCATTCTCTGCAGTATGCTCAGAATTTAGTTTAAATATAAGTGGAAGAGACTCACGAATTCGGGAGGAACCTGAGTATGTTCATCGAACAAGGAAGCGACAGAGGTAAATGCCTCGAAATATTCAACGAACTC
Source organism: Leucocoprinus sp. KB1807203 (assembly GCA_019327925.1). Taxonomy (NCBI): domain Eukaryota; kingdom Fungi; phylum Basidiomycota; class Agaricomycetes; order Agaricales; family Agaricaceae; genus Leucocoprinus; species Leucocoprinus sp. KB1807203. The sequence continues at coordinate 145,227 of JAHTMQ010000046.1, read as the reverse complement.
AGACCCACGAGCAGCAAGAGCCCTTTCAAAATCTTTTGCTTTGACGGCTCGTGCTACATCCCTCGTCTTATCGAAGGTAAGCATGAGGTAAGCATGAAACTGAAGGGAACGCAAGGTAAAAGTGAACCTTTTCAACGGCCTCCATGAGCGGTACGCGAGTGATTTTGTTTTCTTGAATACCAATCATATAGGAAGGAGTTCCAGGTGTTGACTCGAGGATTGCTTCCACAGCTTCGACCCCTTGAAGAGTCGGCTGTTGATACGATGAACGAAATATACCAATGACAGAATTCACTACTTACGAGAATACGATCCATGGCGCAAGGAGGACCACCACGTTGGGTATGACCAAGGGTTGTGACTCGTGTATCCAATCCCAATCGATCAGTCAGAACATCTTTGATGTACTCAGCCTGTATGGGCTTCAAATCCGCATCATGAGCTCCTTCAGCTACAATGACGATGGTCTTGCGCTTTCCTATTGAGCGGTGCTGGTGAACACGTCAGCCAATAAAAAACCTACTAAACAAGATGGTGACCTTCTGAATCTCGGAACAAAGCTCATCCTCCCATGGGTCGCCCTTGGGAGGTCGTTCCGGAATAAAGATGAAATCGGCACCACCCCTGTTTGGTTATGAGTTCAACATATTGAAGCACAGTATAAGACCTACGCAACGCCTGCCAGAACAGCAAGCCAACCACAGTCTCGACCCATGACCTCGACAACAAAAGCGCGAGAATGACTGTATGCAGTAGAGTTGATGTTGTCAATAGCCTCACATATGCGCTGTAACGCGGTTGGTGCGCCAATGGTAAGGTCGGTCAATGACATATCATTGTCGATTGAGCCGACTAAACCACAGATGCGTAGATGGGAGTGCTTTTGGAGTTGTGCATCCGTAATGATGCCTGGCAAAGGTGAGAATTATCAGGGCGACGAAGGCATGTACATCAGCGAATTGACCTTGACTGTGAAGCTCTTGGATGAGGCTTGGCCACTCGGACCTAAAGACATCGGCACCTGTTAGGGAACCATCACCACCACACACAACAAGGGCGTCTATTCCTTCTTTGATGAGATTGTGGGCAGCTGCAAGACGACCTTCATGGGTTCTAAAGGTGGCTGAACGTGCGGTACCGATTAGAGTACCTCCCTGTTATCTCTCATTAGACCATTGATAGTGGCAGTCCGGTCGACGAACCTGAGAATACCATCCCCTCACATCGTCCCAGCCAACTCGAACGATGTATCGGCCTTTGAGAGTACGACCACCCGCAAATTCGCTCGTTCCATCCTTCAAAAGGTCTCCATCACCAAATCTGAGATTATGAATGAGATTTCTATCGGGCTCGCGCCCGCGGAGGGGTTTTGTCTGAGCCTCCTGTGTGACTTTGGCGACATCGGAGAGAACCGCGGCTTGTGCGGCTTGTTCTTCTGCTGCCTGTGTATTTCCCCGTACAAGTCCTTCATAGCCTTCACGAACGACCCACATTTCACAATCTCTATGATCAAATAAGTATCTGAACCGATATGTGTCAAATTCCTGACTTGAGGATGCCAGATCGCACGACGGAGCGCACGACGGCGTTCATGCCTGCGCTGTCTCCACCCGAGGTAAGGATGGCGATTTTCATAGTGAAAGTGAGCTGTGGTGGCGCCGGAGATGGTTACAAGTGGAAGAGGTGAAACAACGAGTATATGATGACAACATACGACAGATTGCACTGAGTGATCCTCGCATCTAGTTATTTAAGTATCAATCAGAATTCTGTGCTTCGTGCTCCAACTGGCATAATTAGCTAATGACATGGAGTATGTTATTGAAGCTTTCGAACTAGCCATACATGTCTTGTCTACGTCAGAAAGCACCCCAGATTATGGTTTGGATTGTGTCATGGCTCCGCAACTATTCCAACCTCCAGGAATACGGTGCGCGGACAATATTGCAGAGATAACTCTACCTCGGCAGATATTTCCATCGGCATCGGAGCACGGGTAATACGCGAACATAGATGGAGTTATAACAAACAAGGCGAAATTTAATCCGAATAGAACCCACATCATCTTTCCTTCACCTCCCGTTAACCCATGATGCTGTTTGGGGATCTTGAATTCTGTAAGCTCCCCGTCGACGACGGCCACAAGAATGCTTTGCGTGGATCTTGTCAAAGTGGGCCCATGAGCCGGCTGCCGGCTGAGTTGCTCGCCCAAATTTTTGGCTACTGTCTTTCTGACGAAACATTCCCCGTACCTGCGTCATCACAGGCGCCTTTACTTGTTGCACATACATGTTCTCGATGGCGGAGAGTGACACTGTCGACACCGTCGCTGTGGACCAGGCTCCATGTCGTCTACAAGGACCCAGTCCTCGACGTCCCCATGGCTTCAGACTGGCTCCAGCGCTCAGGCTGTTTGTTACTTTCCATTTCTATATCCATCGACTTCAATGAGCAGCCAGCACAGGAGATTCTGGACGTCATCTGCCACCACTCCTCCCGCTGGAGACATGTCCGACTCGAGTTCCGTGGTCTCTATTGTCCCCCCATGTATTCTTTATCTCGTGCGGAAAACAATGCACCTCTTCTGCGTGCCTTTGAGTTTAGTGCCCGTGACATTAGCTCTGCCAACATCACCCCAATAATCTCTCTCCTCAACTCCGCACCTCAACTTCGCGAACTAACTTGGGTAGATGACCTGGCCGACACACGTCGACTAATGGAACTCCCCCTCTCACGCCTCACTCTCCTATCCATAACTATGCGTCAGGGAACCCTCGATTACCTTGAACTTCTGGATCGATGCTACAATCTTGAGCACATCCGTATCACCCGGCCTCGTCCTGGAGATACCCGATCTGTACGCCAGCCCCTCGTCCTCTCCAAATTGACTTCTCTCAACATCGCCTACGACCTGACCGCAATCATTGATTTCCTGGTGCTACCTGCGTTGAAGCACGTTCGTATCCATGCTGAAGGACAAACACATCAGACTGCACGGCGGAGCGCAGCAGCAGCCATAGGGCCATGGTTGCCGGTAAGCTTCCTGTCACTCATCAAACGTTCGTCTTGCGCCATCAAATCGTTATGGCTTGATGTTCCCATGACCGAAACCTGCCTTGCAGAGTGTCTTGAAATGTCATCTTCGTCTCTGACCAAATTGACCGTCAGTGGCGTCGTTATCACTGATAAGTTACTTTCGAGCCTCAATTTCTCACCTGTATCATCTTCACCATCCACTTCCGATCCGCCTTCTCCCAGTTGCTGGCCTTTGTGCCCATCACTGAAAGAAATAAATTTAAATACCCGTATATCCTCCTCACCGGGTGCTCTCGTGCAGATGGTCCAATCACGCCTAATACCAGATCTAGAGACGGAGGGCGGAACGCTTTCTCTTCGTATCTGGGATGGCCATAAGGATTTGGAGTCTCTCGTGTCTCTACACAAGGAACATTGCTCGCTACCAGGTGCAAACAAGTTCAAGCTAGATGTGTTGACACCACCTCCGAGGACCGTATTTTCCAGTCATAATTGCACGGCTTGTTCATCAAGACCCCGTTCAAGGAGATACATCAGTGGAAGACAGCGGACATGTCAAAGTCGATAACTGCATACCAATCTATCGCACTTGCTTTTTCGTAGTGAAGGACTGGAGAATGAAATGAAGAGCAAGGGCAGTTATACCAATTTATGCTCACAGGCTATTGTTATTCTCAGTCTGACAACCTCGTATGCCCCCTTCTTTCATTTATGCCCGATTTACGCCCGATTTCGGATACTGCCATTCAATTTCAACGGACATTTTCCCTCTTTTTCGTGGTTCTTCTGGTTTTCAAAGCTCCGTTCCTCTTTCAGGCAACTCAAGTACCAGTTATTCCCGTCATTACATCACCGCTTCATACCCTTCTTAGCTTCGGCAACTCATGTATCACACGTTTCGCTAGATAGGTGGTGCAGTTTATGGTTATCAATGAACATCCTTTTTCAGAGATATATGTTTACGAAATGTCCCCTTTCCTCAGTGTAGCATTCGTTACGTCCACCTATGATTTAGACTTTTTAAGCCACTTCTTCCCGGGAAGTTGGATGCTGTGACTCAGACAAACAACATACTTGGTATATTGGAGATAACCAAATTACAGGGCAGAACAATATAGATAGTACATCTTCTTTCCCACCCGTTTTGCATATACATCATGCAGACATGCGCTCACTTGATCCACAGACCATTGCACCCTGTGGAGCATACAAACCACTGATATACACATTTCCCGTAAGAGAATCCTTCAAACCAGTGGCACTAGTCGAAAATCCAGTGCCATTACTCTGAAAGAGCGTCTCAACGGCATACCCTTTTGGTATCGCAACGAAAGGGACTTTCTCGTTGGCAGAAAAAGGTGCTTGCGTGTCATAAATCAGACCGGCACGCGATTCAGACGTCTTGGTGACAGATACGACCCAACTTTGACCAACCGCTCCAGGCTTCTTGGCAATAACCTCGAGGATAGACGGGAAGTGTGGGTGTCCAGAAACAATGAGTTCCGAGGTATCGTCATTATGTGATTCTGGTGCATAATATCGAACGTTATCAGGACAGAAAGGTATAGGTACGGCGTCCTTGAAAGTGAGTTTGCTGGTGGTTTTGTCACGAAGGTAGAAAAGGACTCTATTAGTAGTCGTAGACGCAATAGCAAGTTCGCCACCGCCAGGAGAGAGCGAGACACCATTGGAAAAGGGAATGAAAGGGGCCTCTATAGTGTGTTCTTTGATGGTAGGAGAGGAGGGTGGTGAGAAGGGAGGGTTCAATGTCACGTGTGCGACGAAACTAAACGGGAGGGCGAGGATTGTTTCAGTGAAGGGTAAGAATTTGCCAAGGATAGGGAGACGGCGGGTGAAGAGATGGTCATTAGATACATAGAACGAGTCTGGAGAGGTAAGAGCAAGAGCATTGGGAGAAATAAACCATGGATGGCTAATGGTGCGAATGTGGGTTGCACTGTTGAGATCGGCAGGATCCAGAAGGAACTGTTCGATCACAGTGCGTGCACGTGCGTGATTCACCGCGTAGAGGTACGAACCATTTCCACCATAGGAGGGCCATATTTCAATACCAAGAGGATGAAAATCATGTCCTTCTGGATAGTTCTTCAACTCGAGTTTGCGAAGATCTGGCTGTCTGAATTCTTTTGGGGTTTCTTCAGTATTCACTGTGCCCTTGATCTCCTCGATTATATCCGCAGCCTTGTCTTTTGCTGTAGTTGGAGACGAAGCCACACCAGCATTTGCAGAATTTTCAGTGGGTTCGGTGTATAGCCAGAGAGTTGCTCGAGGATTTGGGTCACGCAATGGGCCCATGACGGTATTCCAGTTATGGCGATTGGGATCGCAGCCGAGTATCAGTCGACGCTCTTTGAGTTCACCCGAGGCAGCATGGAGATCCCAAAACGCAGCATCCTCACATGAAGCGATTTCTGGTGTCGCTGCAGTGCCGATATCTCTACAGTCAACATCGAAATCGCCTCCAGCGATGTAACCTTTGGGCAGTGATGCCTTGAGGAGGATTGTGTTTCTGATGAGTTCCCCATTTCGGTAATAAATTACGCTCTGGGTATGATCACGAATATGGATATAACAGTGCTAACGATCACAACGTACCAGTATAACCGCCAGGGTTGCAAATACCTGGGATAGGGTCATGTTGGTGTATTTAGTTTGTGGTGCACTTTTAATCTGCTGGTAAATCTTCGTCAAAGTGGAAGCTTCAGGAAGAAGGAAGGAGAGATAAATATACCCAATCACCGACGGGTTGAATGGAGGCGTGTGGAGACAATGTGGGAAAATATATTTGATCGACCATCAATGAAGAGTTGTTCTGATAACCGCAACCCGAAAAACGATTTATTATAATTTCACTCGTGCATTTCGTAGAGCCGCATTTTGGACTGTCTTACGGAACATCGCTTCTTTCTCACACACCACCATCAATGATGGTAGCGCCCAGTAGAGAACCAGCGAATACACCTATGTTTGAGAGTCACAACCCCCCATACAACATACCCAACCACCTAAATACAACCAGCGAGTTTACAGAACACGATGAAACCAGAGGTAGAAACCCCATAGTGCAAGACACTAATACAACCACTAGGTCTCAGTCCACTAGCTCCCACATCAGTGTAGCCTCATCAATAGACTATGCCACCTGAATGGAAGCCCAAAACAACTCATGGGCAGAACAGATGGACATTGAAGAGGGCACAGGTGCGAGCATGCATGCTGCACTCTCCAACACACAACATCTGAACCTTCCGTCCTTTAACTTTTCTACCCAACCCCAAGCTGAAAATACTACCCAGATAGCAAACAACAAGGCAGTGGACATCTCCAATACCCCCACAGGTAGCATGGACAATACAAATACCAGTATAGAAGCAAATGTCATACCATACCATTCAGACACACCAACAGATCCTCAACTATAGGATGGAGCATTCACTTCCACTACTCTATTTGGAACTGAAGAATTCCTAGTAGTAGAGATGCAAGAAATATTGTGTGCTCACTCCAATGCATTGCCATATTTATCAAACAAAGAAACATCACAGGTAAAAATATCAACAATATTTCTCAGTTACAAGAATTTGAATTTTCAGCTTGGGAACTGCTATCTGCAATATACAAGTCAGGATGGAACAAGTTCTCTGTAAACACTAATGGCCTTTCCTTTAGGACAGCTGTAGCCAAACAATTCAAGAAACCAGCCAAATCCCCTCCAATGTGGAAACAATACAAAAAAAAGAGTTTCTAGAGTTCCTTTCTCCTATCCTCCCACATCCAAGTGCAACAGTGCTAGCTAAGTCAAAATTTACAATAGCTAATAAATCATTTGCCCAGGTTACCAAATCAAGCATTGAAAATATACTAAAAATCTGTGAAGCCTTTCCAGCTCTTCCCATTAAAAAAGATCATAGAAATGCACAATGCTGCATTCGAAACCACAAACTCAAAAACATCCAAAAGTTAGCATGACCACAAAGGGCCCATCGAGAAAGCATATAATATGGTCCCAATGACTGAGAACAATAGGAAACCTTATACTGTACCCAGCTGATACTCACGTCAACATCTTGAATAGGCATCTCCAAAGTGTCAAATTAGATATTTCTATTAACTGCATATATCCTTCATAGAACAGCATTGTCTTTACCACTAATAAAGTAGCCAAAACAAGTGACTTTATAATAATTGAGAAATACATCTGTTACAAACTTTATTCAGACCATAACTCTGGGAATATTTGACCAATTTTGATAATCTAAATAGCCACCAAAAGCCCTTAAGAAGACTTTTCAAATAGTACCAAAAATGTCTTAAGAAAATCATTATTCACCAAGTTATCAGCAGATCAGTTGGTAATCACCAAGTCACCAGATACTAAATCACTGATATCTTGGGAACCACTTAATGTAATTGGTTGCTTCAACAACCATTGTAAAGCTCTCTTCAATGCTCTTCTTTTGGCTATAAATAGACCCCAAGGCAATAAGATTCCATAGAGATACAAGGTCCTTAATATTTGTATATAATACTGATCTTTACTCATAGATTATCATCTATCCTTGAATAGAACAAAGGACTACCCTAAGATGGTTAGGTTATCTCTATTTCAAGAACAATAGCACTCCTATATGTAGAACAATAGGTAGTGATCATGTAGTAGGCTGTCCTGGTATACAGACTACCACAATCATGTATTTAAGGACTGTATGTCTAAGAATAAACCTCAGACTTAACAACATCTTTTGCTGCTTGTTTAACTTTGCTTTTTTGAGTATTTTGATTATCAAATCAACCAATTAAAAATTAGTAAGTGGTCATTTGTGATAACATTAAAGACCTAAAAGATATTAATGAAGATAATACCATGACCTCCTACCTTCCACAATCCAAATCCTTCCTAAAAATTCTAGGTGTTCTATATTATAGAAACAACTCATCTAACCCTATCTTCTTCTCCCAGATTGAAGATGTCATTTTGCATACTACCATGTTCAACAATATCACCCTGGCCTTATACCCCCAGATTGTCAAAGCATTACCCAAGTCAGACATAGCTATTATATAGGTTGATATCTGGGACCCACAGAATGAAACAAAGGCCAAGTCAATTATTAACAGAAGTTTCAACCTTAGAGGGTATATTGCCACTGTCAGAGGTACAAACATGAACCCAGGAGTCCTCTAGTATAGAAATTGTTGAAAATGGAGTCATACTACTTTTGTATATAGAGCCCATAGCACAAAATATCAAAAATACAATGGTCCATACAAGCTCAAGCATTATTGCAAACTAGTATAGTATTACAAGACTAATCCCAAAACAAATTTCCCTTGGCTAGAGATGAAACAAAAAGAACTATGTCTATACCAGTTCAGATGTATCAATTGTAAAGGTGAGCACCAGATAGACAATGCTAACTACCCCTTCTGAAAATACAGGTTCAATTACAAGTGGCACACCAAAAAAGCACAGGAGCTCAGAGAAATCATAGCCTATTCAATTTGCTTATTTATAAGTAGTAACAGATAATAATTAAGTATCTAAAAAACCTGAATATCTTCTCACAAAATGTCAAATATAGCTAAATCTTAATGGATACCATTCTGGAAATCTACACAAATAAATACAATATCATATTCATTCAAGAGCCTTCTTGGACCCTCATTCAACATATACCCTCACCAGAATCTAAAACTAGACAATCTATCTTCGGTGTACCAAACTACCTAGCATAGCTACAATTGACTAGAATACCAACACAAGATAATAACAGACCCAGAGTACTCACATATATTAATACCAGACTAACAAAACTTTGCTTCTTACTAAGACAAGACATAATTGACCACTGAGATATTAATCTCATCTTCTTTATCAATCAAGGCCAAGTTTATATGCTTATCAACATGTACATAGATGAATACCAGACAGCTATAAAATACCTCAGGGACTCTAAGGTTAATATAAACAACATACTTATTTGAACAGGTAACTTCAATATATAAGACAATAACTGGGACCTATCATTCTCCCACTACTCAGCCTATACAGACACTATTAGAGAAATTGCTGACAGCTTTAACATAGACATGTCTATACCAATTTAACAAATCCAAACTAGATATATAAACAATAAAAACAATACTGACTCTGTTATAGACTTAATGTTCCTGTAAAGCAATAATCCAGAATTCAACAATTATTGCATTTTACCCCTAGCTCAGATGGCCCTTAGACCATGTACCCCTATATGTTACAGTCAACATCATCAATGAAAATATTAACTTCAGTCAAAGAATAATCCCCAAAAACAGTGACGAAGAGGCAGAGTTTGTTAACAAATGTACTGAGAAAATCAGAAACATTAACACAGAGAATATCCAAGATATATAGGCCCTTGAGACTGTTATACTAACCATGGCAAATATAGTTCAAAAATACTGGAATAAGCTCTCAAAGGAAACAAATATTATTAAATGGTCTAAAGACTGGTAGAACAGAGAATGCCAACAGAAGCTGGAGTTCTATAGAATAATACACAGCTGCAACAATTGGACCAAGTTTAGATAAGCTGTTAAGAAAGCTAAGAAACTTTTTTTGATGATAAAATATATGAGATTGTATTTACTAATAAGAGACCTTGGGACCTCATGAACTGGGTCTGCAAGAGAAAGCTCCCTTCTACAGACACTATTAAATATAACAATCAGCTATGTAACACAATGGAAAATCTATAGGAGGCATTATATGAGTCATATAACTTAGCTATACACTGTCTAGTCAACCATGATATCCTTAGAGAACTTCAACCAGCCTCTACTCAAACCTGGGATAAATTCACAGAACAGGAGTTTAGAGACACTCTTAAAAAATGCAAAAACAATTCTATACCAGACCTAGATCATATCTCATAGAGGCATTTGAAGAAAATCCTAGTGCACAATAAGTACATGAGTAATACTCTAAATATTACTAATGTATGCTTTGAACTAGGATACTGGCCATCCTACTTCAAACAGTTAGCATTGGTCATCATCCCAAAACCAAATAAAAAGAAATATGACTCACCCAAGTCATTTTGACCAATCATACTTCTCAACATATAAAGCAAGCTAATAGAAAAAGTTGTAAGTCAATGTATACAATTTCAAACTATTCAAACAGCTTTCATTCATCCAAACCAACTTGGGTGTAAGAACTTTAGACTATGATGTCTTAGAACTACTCCTAGTCTGAGTTGACAAGAAGAACTTGATAGAGTTCTCATTCAATTGCTATATACTACTTATATATATTCTATATTTACTTTTATTTATAAAGTCCCATACATCTCCTTTGAGTCATTTTCTCTCACACATCCATTGATTTCTTAATTAAATGAAAAGAAAAGAAAAGAAATATAAATAATAACTTAGCTGCTTGACCAAGTTATGATACTACCCCCTCTCAAGGTTCCTTGTCCTGAGGATTTTACAATTCATAGTCAGGGTCAACTTTGTTGCCCATTTTATCTTCATCTTCTTTTGTCCACTTTCTAATTGCTGATTCTTTTTGCTCAATTTCTTCTTCTTTCTCCTAAATTATTTCTAAAGTTCTTTTTTTTGTTGCTTGTCCCTCTTTCCATTGTCTCCAATTCCTTTCTAATCTTCTCTAATATTCCTCATTGTATTGCTTATCTGACCATCTAAATAGTTTCTTTGCTATAAATTGTCCTGGAAATTTTCTTCTTCTAAATGTTTCTTCTTTTCTTTCTTGCTGTCTTATATCTTCTATGTTCTGTTGGTACTCCTTTTCAAATTCTTCAACCACTCCCTTTGTATTTTCCAAGTTTTCTATTCCTTCCCAAGTATTTGGCTCTGCTATAAACCCCTTCTATTGTACTAGATACTTATCTTTTTCTTTAATCTATCACTTATTCAATATTCTCTTGACCTCCTATTCCTCTTCTCCCTTAGTTATAACTAGAGCTGGTTGCTCCTTTCTCTGTCCCTCTACTTGTCCTATATATCTATGTATTCTACTGATGTTTACTACTAGGTATATCCTGATTGTGCTAGGTAACTTCAATTCAACTATATTTGCCGATACAATTTTCTTTACTTTATAAGGGCCTACAAACCTTTCTGTCAACTTTTCCATTCTTCTACCAACCATTTGGTATTTTAGATCTTTGGTGCTGAATATCACCAAGTCCTCTACTTTATACTCATTGACTTCTTCTCTTTTTCTATTTGCATATTTTTTTATCTCCTCCTGTACCTTCTCTAGCACTACCTTAGCTTCCTCCTGAATTTTTTTCATCTTTATTATAAATTTCTCTACTCCTTCATATCTTCTCTTCTTTTTTACTCCAAACTCCATTCTAGAATCTTGTCCATAGTTTGTTTTGAAGGGCGATGTCTTCATACTAGAGTGCACTTTATTATTGTATATGAACTCTACTATTCCTAACCAGTCTGGCCATTGTTCTTGTCTATGGTCAATAAATATTCTTAAGTGTTGTTCCAACTCCTGGTTGACCCTCTCTGTCTACCCATCTGTTTGAGGGTAAAATGCAGTTGACATCTTGCTTTCAATCTCTAATATCCTGTTTAACTCCTTCATTAATTCTGCCACTGTTATGAGTTGGCTCCAAAAAAGAAAAATATCTCCTACATATTTGTCAACTTGATAGAAAACCTCCAGAAATATAACATAGGGAAGATATAAATAGTGTGGGACAGTATTATATAAGAACTATATAGTTATTAGTTATAGTCTTGTAACTATGGGAAGCAAGTGTATAGACTATGGAATATTTGTATAACTACTAGTAGAAATCCAATAAAGAACTCTATTGAGTTTTTTCCTTTCAATTATTACTGGTTGGAGTCAGAACTTCAGTCCTAAGTCTGTACCTTGACATTAGAACTCAATACCTTAGGCAACCCCTTACCTCAAGGCCTTGCTAATACTTACTCTCACTATTGTCCTCACTGGTAAGCACAGCACTCACAGACTTTTTGGAAGCCAGGTCCCAGGTGTAAAGGGAACTTTGCAATCAGTTAGGAACTACAGGTAGAGAACTTGGACAACACTAGTGTCCTTGCTTTGAGACCTGACCTTACTTTCTGGTGTTGCTACATACTTTCTTTTCACTATCTACTCCATGCTACAGGTGCATTGTTATCTGTCTATACAGGAGAATAATAGTAAAGCTCTTAAAGCTTCATCTAGAGTAGAGGTTTTCTTCTTAAGGACAATAGTTGTTTCATTCTTGATAACTAGAAGTAGATACCATAGCTATCCTATCCAACCAAGAAATCTATACATCCTTAGAAGAAAAGAAATTATTACTATCACCATTACCACTACCATCCATGTCTCATTAGCAGTAACCTGAGAAGTCACATGCTTCTACCCTGCTTCTACTATCTCGAGAAGAACAACTTCTCACCTTAATTGCCAGCCTACAACAGCAGATAAATACTATGCTATGACAGCAGGGAGAAAGCCAAGTGGAATTAGCCAAATCTCTTATATATGGAGGAAAGATAGAGGAAGTGAGTGTATTTATCAATGTAGCTCACTTATATTTGAGTATAAAGATGATAGGAGAGATGAAGGCAACAAAGATAGCCTGGGTGCTATCTTATGTATAAGGAGGAGTAGCTAAGACATGGAAGGATAACTTATTAAATAAGCTGTCAAAAGAAGAGTCAGAGATAAAAATGGTAAAAGAGCTATTTAAAAAGATAAGAAATGAGTTTAGGGAAATGGGAGAGGAAGAAAGGAAGGTAAAATAGTTGAGAACAATAGAATAGGGGGGTAGGACATGTGACAAGTATATCCAGAAGTTTAAAAAAATAGCAAGAGAAAGTAGATACAAAGGGCAGCCTCTTATTGAAGAATTTAAAAGAGGATTAAATAGGGAAATCAGGAGAAAGTTAACAGAAGCAGAAAGCCCCCTCTAGTTTAATAGAAGAGTAGTAGGAGAGATCAGTAAGGTTAGATAGGAATCAAAGGCAAAGTAGAGCAGAAAAGAGAATGTTGGGAAGAAACATGGTATGCTCCTTAGGAAATGCACAGCAAAAAGGAAGATTTGGGGGAGAATTGTATAGAGGGAAAGAAGAGCAGATCATGTAAAAGACAGAAGCTCAGAACTTTAGAAAGGAATATCAAAATAGAAGAAATCAGTATAGGGGAACTGAAACTGGACCAGGACCAATAGTAGTAGATAGAGGAGAAAGGAGAGAGGGATATCAAATTTGTTTCAACTGTGGAGGATTTGGGTATATAGCTTGGGACTGTAGAAGTAAAAAACAGAAAGTTGGGGAGAAAAGAAGAATCGATCAGAGAGATGAGTCATCAAAAGAGAATAGAGATCAGTAAGCTCTTGGCTGCTCTCCTATAATAAGTATGATATTTTGAAATGTGTAAAATTGAACAATGAATCAAGTATCCAAAACATCAAGGGAGTAAAAAATGTAAAAAGAACAATGAAACCAGTAAGAGAAGTATAGATGCAAGTGGAGGTAGAGAAAATAGATATTTATGAAGGGATATCTGTTAAAGTACTGTTGAATAGTGGAGCAACAGGGTTATTTGCAGATAAAAAGTTTATGAAAAAGTAGAGATTTAAGAAAGAGAAATTGGCAAGACCAATCTAGATTAGGAATGTAGATGGAACAGACAATAGTGGAGAAATGGTAACACATGAGATAGAATGCAACTTGTATTACAAGGGGCATATGGAATGAGTAAAGATAGATGTATATAATCTAGAAAAGACGGAGGTAATCTTGGGGATACCATAGCTGGTAGCATATAATTCTAAAATTGACTGGGAAAAAGGGAAGGTGAAAATGATGAGGTATCCACCCTTGTATGGAAGAAACCAGAAAATAGGAAAAAGCAAAGAAAAAAAGCAAGTAAGGAGAGGAGAAAAACCAGATGAGAAAGTAGTAAAAGAATTAGTACTGATAAGATTTTGGAGGTGGAAGAAAGTATTTGGAAAGGCAAAGTCAGAGAAAATACCAGTACAAAAGGCCTAGGACCATGCAATCGAGTTAAAAAAGGGATTTGTGCCAAGAAAGAGTAAAGTATATGTATTGTCAAGAGAAAAGTGAGAGGAAGTACAGGCATTTGTGAAGGATCAACTATATAAAGGATACATCTGACCATTGAAGTCACCACAAACATCTCCAGTCCATTTTGTAGCCAAAAAGGATGGAAAGTGATGAATGGCACAGAACTATAGACATGTAAACCAGTGGACAATAAGAAATGGCTATCTGCTACTACTAATTGCCAATATTCTAGATAGAGTGGAGAGTAAGAAAGTATTCACAAAGTTAGATTTAAGGTGGGAATATAACAATGTCAGAATCAAGAAAGGAGATAAATAGAAGACAGCCTTTATAATATATATAGGAGCATACAAGCCCATAGTTATGTACTTCAGACTCACCAACTTTCCTGCCACTTTCCAAACTATGATGAACAACCTCTTCTGAGATATGATCAACCAGAGAACTACTACAACCTTCATTGATGATATTATCATGGTAATAGAGACAGAAGAAGAATATGATGAGATAGTAGAGAAAGTATTAAAGCAGCTGAAAGAAAACAACCTATTTGTAAAACCAGAAAAGTGCAAGTAGAAAGTCAGAGAGGTAGAGTTCTTGGGGGTAGTAATTGGACTGAAGAGAGTAGAGATGCAGAAGAAAAAGGTAGAAAGGGTATTAAATTGACCAGTTCTTTGAAATGTAAAAGAAGTACAGAAATTTTTAGGGTTAGCCAACTATTGCCAGTGATTTATCAAGGATTTTGCCAGTATAGCGGCTCTGTTACACCTACTGGTAAGGAAGGAAGAAAAGTGGAGATGGGGAAAAGAACAGAAGAAAGCATTTCAAAATATAAAGAAAGTATTTATATTGGAACCAGTACTGGCAGTACCAGATTTGGACAGAGAAATGCAGGTCAAAGCTAATGCATCTGATTATGTAACAGGAGAGGTGTTATCAGTGAAATGTGAGGATAGAAAATAGAAGCTAGTAGCATTTATATCTAAGTCTATGAATTCAACTGAAAAAAACTATGAAATTCACAACAAAGAAATGCTAGCAGTAATTAGATATTTGGAAGCATGAAGACACTATTTGAAAGGGGCAAAAGTGCAGTTTGAGATATAGACGGACCATAAGAACTTGTAGTACTTTATAACTAGTTAAAAGCTAAACTATAGACAAGCTAGATGGACACTGTACCTATCTAGGTTCAACTTTGTACTTAAGCATATACCAGGAAAGAGTATGGGGAAGGCGGATGGATTGAGTAGGAGACCTAACTAGCTAAAGGTAAGATCCAAGAATAGGGTTCAAAGGAAGAAGAAAGGGAAGACATGAAGCAGCAGAAGAGTTTATAGAAAGAATGAAAAGGATTTAGGAAGAAGCAAAAGTAGTACTGAAAAAGACACAGGAGGAGATGAAGTGATATACAGACAGGAAAAGGAGAAAAGGAGAGGAATACCAAAAAGGGGACTTAGTAATGCTAAGCACAAAAGATTTGAAGTGACAGATGAAAGAAAAAAGGACATAAAAACTAACAGAATAGTTTGTGGACCTATACAAAGTAAAAAGGATAGTCTCAACAAATGCAATTGAGCTTGAATTACCAAGTACTATTGTTACAAACTTCATTTAGACTATAACTCTGGGAATACTTGACCAATTTTGATGATCTAAATGGCCACCAAAAGCCCTTAAGAAGACCTTTCAAACAGTACCAAAAACATCTCAAAGAAATCAGTATTCATCAAGTTATCAGCAGATCAGTTGGTAATCACCAAGTCACCAGACACTAAATCACCAATATCTCGGAAACTGCTTAATGTAATTGTTTGCTTCAACAACCATCATGAAGCTCTCTTCAATACACTTCTTTTGGCCATAAATAAATCCCAAGGTGATAAGACCCCATGGAGATACAAGGTCCTCAATGTTTGTACATAATATTGATCTTTACCTATAGATTATCATCTGTCCTTGAATAGAACAAAGAACTGCCCTAAGATAGTTAGGTTATCTCTATTTCAAGAACAATAGCACTCCTATATGTAGAACAATAGATAGTGATTATGTGGTAGGCTATTCTGGTACACAGACCACCACAATCATATATTTAAGAACTGTATGTCTGAAGATAAACCTTAGACTTAACAACATCTTTTTCTGCTTGTCTAACTTTGTTTTTTTGAACACTTTGATTATCAAATCAACCAATCACAAATCAGTAAGTGGCCATTTGTGATAGATACCTTAGAACTACTCTTAGTCTGAGTTGACAAAGAGAACTTGATAGAGTCCTCATTCAATTGCTATACACTACTTATACATATTCTATATTTACTTCTATTTATAAAGTCCCATGCATCTCCTTTAAGTTATTTTCTTTCACATGTCCATTGATTTCTTAATTAAATGAAAAGAAAAGGAAAGAAATATAAATAATGACTTAGCTATTTGACCAAGTCATGATATTGACGGAGTTATACAGAGGTTGACCACCAATGCTGGATTATTTCTTACTTATGCTATCTATACAAGATAGATAAAATATCTTAAAACAAGTGTGGTAGCTTTTGATATAGCCCAATTTTTCCCTTCACTAAACCATGACATTTTAACCAATATCATTCACCTTGTAGGTTTCAATTCTAAAGTAGTTACTTTCTTCAAAAGTTATCTTTCTAACAAATGTACTACATATAACTGGAATAACTTCACATCTCTCTTCTTTTCAGCCAGCATTGGAGTAGGCCAAGAATCAGCTCTATTTCCAATATTGTTTGCAATGTATATTGCCCCCATATTCCACCTATTTGAAAAACACACCAAAAACTTAGAAATTCCCCTTTTGGCATCTCTACTTTCATTTGTCAATGATGGCCTCCTCATTTCTCAGGAGAAAAGCTATAAAAAGTCCCTAGCAATCCTTGTTTATAGTTATAGTATTATATCCTGCCTCTTTACAGTATTTAGTCTTGTTCTAGAGCATAAAAAATCAGAGGTATTCCACTTCTCAAGAGCAAGGAATGATGCTAACCCCTCTTTGATCTAACCTCAATTGAAGACCCTATACTAAAACCAAAGGAAATATGAAGATATCTGGGGTTTTATTTCAACAAGAAACTCACCTTCTGACATCATGTACAATACTATACCAACAAAGCACTATCTACAGTCAAAGCCCTCAATATACTTGGTAATTTGTCAAGAGGTCTACTCTTTATACAAAAACAACTTCTCTATCATACCTGTGTGCTCTCTATTGCACTCTATGGCTTTTAGCCATGGTTCTTCAAGAGTGCCCCAACTTTCTTTCCTCTTCAAAGCCTTAATAAAATATAATGCAGAATGGCTTTGTAGATTACTAGAGTATTCCATACATCCTCTTTATATGGTATTGAAGCCATAGCTGGTCTTATGCCAATCTCACTATACCTGAAGAAACTTATTGAACAAGCTCAGCTCTGAGTTGCTACTCTTCCCAAACAATATACTCTTATAGCTTTTCTTGACAAGTACCACTCCAAAGACGCCTCCCCCTACTATATGTCCACCTCTCTTCTAACTATGAAATAGAACTCAAGACTTAAAAGCCCCATTTAAGACATAAATTACTATCTCAACCAAGTTCACCCAAGCTTTGACTCTATGAATTTAGAACTAAAACTAGGTACTGTCATGACTTGGCAAAATAGCTAAAGTCATTATTTACTTTTCTTTTCCTTTCTGGACTTACTACATAAGGATGGAGCACAAGAAAGTATCATATAACTAAATGTCACAGAGTCACAGGGTTATGAGTCACAGTCAGGTGACATCACATGACTAAGTCACATGGGAACTGTGGAAAGATAGTGTACAGACTATGTAGTAGTTGTATAAGTAGTATAGGAAATTTAATAGGAACTCCATTGAGTTCTTCTTGTCAACTTAGACTAGGAGTAGTTCTAAGATGTCTCAGTCTAAGTCCTTACAGGTACATGCATAGTAGATATTTTTCCCAATCATTTCTTCTTTCATACTGTTAAACATAATAATGAAATAGCTAGAGCAAACCACCTAAAGATACTAGACAATATATTCTAACCATCTTAGGGTAGTTCTTTGTTCTATTCAAGGACAGATGATAATCTATAGATAAAGATCAGTGTCATGTACAAATATTGAGGATCTTGTATCTCTATGGGATCTTATTGCCTTGGGTTCTATTTATGGCCTAAAGAGGTGCGTTGAAGAGAGCTTCATGATGGTTATTGAAGCAAACAATTATGTTAAGTGGTTTCCGAGATATCAGCAATTTAGTGTCTGGTGACTTAGTGATCACCAACTGATCTGCTGGTAACTCAGTGAATACTGATTGCCTTGAGACTTTTTTGGTACCATTTGAAAGGTCTTCTTAAGGGCTTTTGGTGGCCATTTAGATCATCGAAATCAGTCAAGTATTTCCAGAGTTATGGTCTGAATGAAGTTTGTGACACTTTGACTACCCATACAACACCCCAACAAAGAGTCCTGGGATTACTGCTGAAAATCTGAGTGTGATGACCTCATTTCAACATGGCAAATGTTCTTTGAGACTCTTTGAGAACTCCCATACAAGGGAAACAATTTTCTGGACACCTATGATGATGATGATCACATCATCCTCCCAACATACACAAAAGGAGGAGGATGGCTCAATACTATCAGCATCTCAAACTCATTGTGCACAAGAGCCACTAGGCTCATTACCAATCATGCTCCTATAGGTGAATATAGAGCAAGATTCTTCCCAGATAAAACTAATTCCTGTGCATGCAACAACAACCAACTTGAAACACAACATCATGTGCTACATGAATGCCCACTCTACAGAGGATACAACTATGTTGGCTATGTCTTAAGTAGGATAGTTGATTTCCTTCAAACCAACCCTTGTGCATTCTGTTTTCTAGATAGCATAGAGTGACTTGTAGACATCGCTAACCAAGCACATCTCCCAAACCTTCCCCACCCATAATCCTCACTCTGTTCTTTATATATTTAAGTAGACATGTCTACCACGGACTGCGTTCGAGCACCGTGTAATAAATTGTTGATTTAAAATAAAATAAAAAAAAAGACTGTCTTACGGAAAGCCACGGCAGAGTCCGAGAAATCCGTTCTTCCTTCTTATTATGTATAATCTCCTTGTCAGCGCTGGAATCCATCGGAGGTTTTATCATATCCAGAGTGGAGACTAGTCCATCTTAGGTGTCCCCAATAGATCCTTCCTTGCAAGTCCTCAGTTCATGTATCAAGATTACGTGGTAGTCAGCGCTGCACAGCAAATAATAGCCATGGGCCCCCCGTGGATGATCTTGTTCGGATTGTCCATCCTTCTCTTGTGTTCTTTTCACTCGTCTACACTTCTCCTCACCAACTGCCCTGCCCTAGATTACAGCAGCTACCTCAATAGATACAACTCTCGCCACAGCCATCACCGTTGCTCTCGATAAGTCTTCTGTCTACTAGGAACCGTGTTGCAGGACGCTCCCCATCTACCTGGTTTCGTGAATCTATGGAAAGGCTTCCTTTTGCTGATACATTCGGTGTGCTTCGTTGGATTCTTGCCGGGTTTTCCAAGCCTAAGAGCGGCCCGTATTCATTAGGTGTGATGCTCATTGGTTCTTTCATCGCCATGGGCGTTTATGGGATCACCACACTACAAGTAAGTATCAAATAAAGGTCAAGAGTACCCTGAACAGAGAATGCACCATCTCTTTCCCCTCACTACCATATCTATACGCGGATCGATCTTGAACGTGCATTGCACCGGAGCATGTGCTGATATCTCTGCATTACAGACATACTTTTATTTTAAATATTATCCCAAGGATGGAATTTCAATTAAATGGCTAGTGGGTGATTTTCTCTACTTTTTCAATTGATTCTAGAGTACTGAAATTTGACCTTGAGGTTGGGGCGACTTGGTGCGTTGTTTAAGTCCGACGGATCTGACTAAAACCAACAGTGGTCATGTTCAGGGCTCTAGATACACTTCACATCATCTTCAGTCAGTGTCTTAGGGACGTTCTCTTTGATCCTAATTGTATTGGTTATTTAACCCAGTGTGCCATGCTGTCCATCATTATCTTGTGAGTTCGAAGCAGTCATAGTTCCTTCAGTCCAGATGATTGGTAGATACGAGGTTCCTCGGATATTGCTGTTCTTGGAGATGGGGTATGGTGTGTCGGTTTTGTCTTCTGATATTTTCACATTTTATATTGATCATAGTCTTCTAGGTCTCTATATGTGAGTGGATGATTTGGCCTTGGATTCTTGACTGACGCATACCTTTAGGCGTCAGTAGCCATTAATGTCAGTCCATTCAGCTGTGAGAGAGTTTCCCAGCTCACTATTTTGTAGCTAATGGTGGCGTTTATTTCGCAATTGCAAGTGGCATTTCCCCGTTTTTACCATTGCATTTCCATTCATCGCATTCATGGGACTAGCTTCTTCACGGTACGAATATATAAGCGTTAGTAGTCACCCCTACGGAGGGAAAGAAGCTGATCGTTTGCTCTTAGTGAGTCCAAATTACAAGTGGTGGATATCTGGCTTCACTGTAAGCTTGTTCTTTGCCTCCTTGTCTTGAATGACTATATTTGCCAAGGGATTATTTGTACTTGCACATCTGAGTGAGTGCCACAGACACCAAGTTAGGCAACAGTTTGACAAATGATACATGGGTCATTTTCTAGGTTTCGGATTGGGTGCACCTCGTTCCTCTCCCACTTTCTTACACCATCTGACTATTGACGCTGTAGAAACTATCGTATTATTGTACGTATGGACTTGGGTAAGGAAAGTACTCAATTAAGTCTCAACATAGCTTTATCAAGAGACAGTTTACACGACTTCAGGAAATCTCGGTGAGTTAAGGTCCTTTTGAGAAATGGCTCACACTTAGTCTGTGGACAAAGTTCATCGCTGCATTGCCGTTCGGCATTACCGCTGTGCTCTCTGATATTGTTATTGCGGTTGCTTTGTGTGTTCTGCTGCAGAGCAATAAAAGCGATTTCAGAGATACAAATCATATTATAAACAAACTTATCATTTATGCTATCAATCGCTGTCTTCTAACGAGGTAAAGCTGGCAGGCATCCTCAAACAAACTTGGAACTCATAAATGCACACAGTATTGTAGCTGTGGTTGAAGTCGTCCTAGTAGGCCCAAGCATTGCCAAGTCCACATTTGATAACTCACAAGGATGACAGTTCAGCGCTGTACCCAATCCATTTTATACTTTTGGCATTGATTTTGTGATCGGGAAATGTGAGTGCTTTGATCCCACCCATCTTATTCTAGTACATAACATGATGAGGGCCAATTTTCAGTATACGCGAACTCGTTACTAGCCGCCCTCAATTCTAGAGGATCCAATCGAACGACTTTGATCGAGTCTGATTCGAATGAGATGTCGACAAATTTTGTTGCGATTGCTGGGGAGATAGAGGATCCTGATTTACATGTACAAAGCCGCCGTTCTACAGGAGAATACCACGTACAAGACATCAATCTGGAGACAACGGAGGAAGGAGGACAACCAGGTGTGAGTGTTTACTCGCTTCTATTTCTTTGTAAACTGTAATTGAAAGGACTCTGTTTCAGATGAGCTCGACGAAGCGAAAAACAAGACAACCTTGGACACCGTAGATGCTGAACTGAGAATGAGTTATCATCTATTGGACATTTCTTTTTTTGAAATTTGAGACTAGTTAATTGAAGACTTCGTGATCGTCATCTATTGGATAGTCATCGATTTGTATGTAATTTAATCAAACCTGGATTCTGTCAACAGTGGTTGGCTACCTTCTGAATGCTGAACTGATGAAGGTGTTCATTTTTTCCAGAACAAAAGTCGGAGCATTCTCTTTAACGCGGAAAAATGGAGAAGGACTGGGATAAGAACAAATCCTTGAGGTTGACACTCGTGCTTTCGTCTCGCATCATGGGTGACAGGTTTCTATGTCAAAGCTCTAGAACTTGACGTCAAAGACGACTGCATATCAGAAGCAGAGGCCTCAACTGATCTCCTACGGTTGTGTGCATTGACCGCTTACGCATTCAGATGAACCTTATCATGGGATACAAAATCTAGAACGTTAATAGCCTCTGGAGCACCGAAAATTTACCTGATCTGATGGAACGGATGGTTCGTGTGGATCCTCCTGGCTGCAAGTACAATACTGGATACGATCGGCTCAACGAAGCAGGAATTAACAGTGGGAGCTCAAGCGGAGCACGGTGAGTCGTGAGTCTACAGGGTCAAATTTTTCAAATATCTCACCATAATCCTCACTACAAATCACTTGGAAGGATTGATTTTCAGACTGCCGGGAGTATAATTAACATATGAAACCAATTGAGTGGTTATCGGATGCTCAATTACTTTCAATGAGATTCAATCAGTATTCCCAGTACTCTTCACTTTGAAACTACCTCAGTACTGACCCTGCGACGCTTAGATTTGACTTACTACATGCCTGATTGCGACTCGTCTGTGTTCAACATTGATGCAGCCTTTCTCGGATTTTTGTCTACAGTGACATACTTCGAATTGCTGGTGGACTATTCAACCTCGTCGTCGTGGATATCGGAACTACTAAGTAGCGCTAGTTGATGAGTGTTCCCTATAGGACACTAGTCAATTTGGTCCTCGAACCAGCGGCAAGGAAATCCTATATTTGTCACTTTCTGTAGTTGCAGCCTGAACTGATGCATGATTCAGGTTCTCAATTCCAGAGACGTTGTCCGAGATAGACCTGCTCAGTGACTGGACTGCACTATTTATAATGTCCTATAAGTTAATCAGTTGGATTAGTATAATATAATTTTGGACTCCGGATCGAACTCGGCTGGGATTCGGCAAAGCCCGGAGCCAGACGCTCGACAAGGTATAGTTTGGTGCAGATGATAGTCACGTTCCTTACCCCTTCACCATGTCCACTACAACGGCAAGGATTATCTTCGTTACCGCCATCATTCTAAATGTTCTCCTTTGGTCGAATGGCCGCTTTGCCCAATCAGTTACCACCAAGTATCAGGGAGAAAGTAGTCTAGTGCGGAGGATCTCTTATGAGCTCATGCATCCAGGAGAAGTAGGGCTTTCCCAAGACAATGTAAGCAGGCCACATTGCACTATGCAGTCCAACTTAGAAGGTGCGATTTCTAGTGCTACCCAAGCGGTGTGCAGCCTCAGAACCAGTGTTCACATGTCGAGGAATATTGTCCTCACTCTGATACTTTCCTGTCTCTGGATTATCTGCATTACTACTTCTGTGCAGACCACGTGCTTCGACCATTTCTATTCGCCGCTCTGGTTTCGTGGCTTTTCTTTCTGTTTTCAACTCTCGGCATAAGTGCATCTGACTTCTTCACTCCCAATCTTGCGTCCATTGCTCAGCTCCTGGGCCTTGATGAGAATGTTGCTGGAGTTACCTTTCTAGCTTTCGGAAATGGCTCTCCGGATCTTTTTTCCACGCTGTCGGCAATGCGTGCTGATATGGGAAGCTTGGCCATCGGGGAGTTGCTTGGAGCAGCATCATTCATCGTGTCGTGTGTGGTCGGTTCTATGTGCATTATCAAACCATTTCGAGTCCACAGAGCTCCATTTCTCCGAGATGTTGGCTTCTTCTTTATCGCTGTCACATTGGTCCTTGTCATCCTTTACGATGGAGAGATACGGATGTTAGAAGCAGGTGTTCTTGTGGGGATGTACGTTCTTTATGCATCTGTCGTCGTGATTGGAAGTTGGTGGGAGAGGAGGCAGGAGCGGAAGCGTGAAAACGAGGAACTCGTATGAAACGAATACGGCGCAGATATCCCTGTTTTCGCTCCCTACTCGGATAATCGTAAGCTTGTTTTCCACATTCAGCTGACAGGCCTTTCTGTCTAAAAATAGTTTCAGCTTCTATTTCAAGCCCTACAGATGGTCTGCTGACTGCGGCGGCACCAGCACCTGCAAGGCAAAGAGCTGCTTCTAATACTTCGCGTTTACAAAACTCTCGACCTCGCTCTCGCTCCCCGTCTCCCAGTCATCGCATTTCCCAGCTCCCGCATTTTTCTCTGGTTGGCGCTCTCGAGTTTCGGGATGTCATTGCATCGTTACAGAATCAAGCCGCGGGAAATGCACTTGACGCCTTCGAGAGTCCCGTCACTCCTTATGCTGGAGGACACTACCATCATCATCCTACGGAACCTAATCGATCCCCGTCGCACTCCTTCCGCTCGAGTTGGAGTGACGGAGGAGGTCTTCAGAGGCCTCCCAGCCCTTTCTCTTTGAGCTTGCGAGAAGAGGGGCGTGACCAAGCAAGAGACGGATATTTTCCTGAAGCTCATGGCGATGGCGATTTCACTGCGGCGGTTGTGCCATCGATATACCGAACGCCTGCTTCTCCTTCAGACGCTGAGACTGAAGAAGAGCTTTTCATACCCCCTACAAAACGCCAGCGTTTATGGGGAACAACCAAACAAATTCTGCATACCTTATTTCCAACCCTTCATCACTTTTGTAAACAAAGTACTTTGGGGAAAATTGCTTCGTTGCTTGCGGCTCCTGCGGTCATGCTTTTAACGCTTACATTACCTGTGGTTGTGACACGATACGAAAATTCACATCGGTCTGTGGAGAAACCATTCTCTGATGGCGATGCCCAACTTGTTGGTTTCGAGGAAGAAGGCGTGGAGAGGGCTCTCATAGCTGAAGAAGAAGTGGAGAAGGATTTGCACGACCTGATATTCAATAAATGGCTTATGGCCGTACAATGTGTTCTTGGTCCTTTATTTTGTGCTGGTGTATTGTGCAGTAAGTCTCTACTCAGTATCTATAGCGGGAGCTTGTTTTGATCGACTTTCTCAGAGGGAAGCGAATTTGAAGGATGGATCATGTTTGGCACCGCCATCTCTGGGATATCTGTTGCAATTCTGGTCTTGATCTTCGCAGACAACGGGTCTCATCCAACCGCCAAGATAACAAGATGTTTAATGGGATTCTTTGTGGCTATCGTTTGGATCATGGCCATAGCCGATGAAGTTGTGCACGTGCTTCAAGTACGGTTCTTTTTCTTTACTGTGACAATTGACCAACGTTGACCTGTCAGACTCTCGGCGAGATCTTCGGACTTTCGGATGCTATTATTGGATTGACGATCTTTGCTGTGGGAAACTCTTTAGCGGATCTGGTGGCAAACATGAGTGTTGCGGTATGTGGATTGAACATAGTTGACCCATCCATCTCATTTCACCGTGATATAGGTGTTTGCCCCGATTATGGGATTCTCTGCGTGTTTCGGTGGCCCTATGCTCAATATTCTCCTTGGTATTGGACTTTCGGGCTCATGGGTCGTTCACACAACACAGAAACCGTACCATTTCAAACTCTCCACGACTCTTCTTGTCAGCACTATTGGTCTCTTATTTCTCCTGGCGGCGACTCTGATCTTTGTACCGTTGAACGGATATTATCTAACAAGACGTTGGGGGATGTTGCTTATTGCGTCGTATGTTGTCATCATGACCATCAATGTCATAGTCGAGGTCAAAAAACTCGACTGATCACTTGTAACCTGACGATGATTTGACGTTTTTGCTATCACATGCTTTCTCTCTCTCTCTTTCTCTGGACGCTGTTCACGAGTAACTTTATTCTCGCTTTACGTTAGAGTAGCCCTGCTATCTTCGTTGTATTCTTCAGTCCAGGTTACTATACTGATAAGTTCCATTTACTATTTGACAATTTAAGTATAAAGTACTCTAGTGTGTAAACTGCCTTCTACTCACTTTTTTAAAATTCAGGGTCAGGACATGTTTTGAATGCACCTTGACTGTTCCGGAAGACACTTATATATTGCGGCGACTACAAATAGTCTGATTTCTTTGCTTTAAAGCGGCGCAAGCGGATGGGGTTTTGATTGTGGTTCTGAGGGCGGTATGTCGAGGAAGAGGCGTTGAAGAAAGATCAGTTTTGGCTGTGGCAGGATGCGAGAAAGGCCACGTTGTACGTGGTTGGCGCTGTGTGAACGCTTGATGCAGTGATTGGCTTAGATTCTGACTCAAGGCACTTTACTTTACAAGAACCTGAAACTTAGTGTATTAACAGTTGTAGGAAACTTTATAGACTAAGTGTAGTCAAGTGCATGAATGGTGTAGAGGGATACTTTCTAAAAGGAAGAAACCAAAAGATGAAAGGAGGCCATAATGGTGAATATATGTCACTGTGTCTTCCTGATTTTTCGTTTCTTCGAAATAGGTTCATTCAACACTAGCTACAGGGTATCTAATAATAAATCGTACTCATCATCTAGAAGCTCATACACATGGATCACTCTTGATAGATCAACGTTTGGGACCAGGTGGCAAAACTACATCTTCAAATCCCCATTCATTCGTACTCAAAGAAGGTGGTCCCTGCGACAGCAAATTGGAAAATCTACCGTTGACACGCTGTTCATGGGCGTGGTGAGATGGAAGCGGTGTATGTGGCTGTCTCCTGGTATCATCATCAAGGGACAACTTTTGTAAGTATTGATGTTGATGGACCTCAAGAGCGCTTGATCATGTATCAACAAACAATAATTCTGGAGAGGCAAAGAACAGCTTACAGTAATTCTTGCCGTCGCTGGGAACTCCACGCTTTGCAGACTTCTTTGAATTGACTGAGGATATTAGCAAAGTCATTGTAGAACTAGGAAAAGAAAAAGAAAGAGATCTGCTCAGCGATGGGTTAACAATGCGCAAACCGGTAGTTCCCCTACCTTGAAGCCTTCCTCAAGATTACGAATAATTCCACAATATTTGAAGTACGTAAGATCAAGAGACTGAAGCGCACGCTCGCGATCCTTGACCGAAGGGTCGTCTCGTCGACTTTGAAGGAATTGTTCATTGATGACCTGGGTAACAATCAGCCTGAAGTCTTTGGCCAATCAACATTAGACTGTACCTTGATGTCAGAAATGACAGCCTCCTGCTTCTGTCGATAGCTCTCCATTTCACGCAAAGACACATCATATTTCTCAAGTTCCTCATCAAGCGTATCTTCAAACATCTCAGCCTTCAGTTCTGCTAGCCCTTCAAAGCCAGATGCGACCCTGAGAATCTGAGGCTGGATATCATCGGATGCCTCCAAAGCACGAACTTGTTGAACCAATTCGGTCCTTTCGCGGCGAAATGCTTCAAGTTCCTCCAATTTGATACGCAATGAGCGAGCATGATTCCGACTCTGAACAGACTGAGGAGCCGCATGAGAGGCTGGTGTCACGGTCGAGGAAGGTACAGAAGCCTCCAGATCCGCCTAGTGATAATTCAATCTCGATAGCACAGGAACAAAAAAATTGAATTGACCTCATCCCAGGTCAATTGTGTTATACTCTCCTCCCATTCGTCCCATTTCTGTCGGACAGACTCGTCACTTGCTGCTGCTTCAGCGAGGATAGTGCGGTATCTTCTCTCTTTCTCGATCAAGTCCACATTAGCTTGATGAGAAGGCACTCGGTTTATTGAAACTCCTTTACGAGCTGCTTCGTCTTCGGAGGCTTCGCTATCGAGGATGTCCATCGCCTGTACGAGTCCAAAGCCAAGTCAGAGGAGCACATACGAGAAATACAACCATCCCACCTCATTAAGGATAGCCTGGCCACGCTCAGCTAGTTGTTGTACACTATCGATGGATACCGCAATTCTCTCCGGGCCTTTTCCCAGGCGTACTTCCTCTGCTTTCTGCAAGAGACTCGGCGGAAGGCCGATGGGTCGTTCCAGTGCCTCGAGGGCGGCTGGAAGATTCATGGCTCTCAACTCCCTTTCCCAAGATGGTCATCATCGTTACTATATTCGACAGATGAAAAGACATACTCGTCGGCTTGGTCTTGGAGATCCTGGGCAACGTCGAGTATTTGTTCTTTGACGAGTGCCTGTTTGCGTTCATTGTAGATTTCTAGCAAAAAAGTGAATATCTTGCGAAAAGTAGACACGGAAATGTTTACTGATTGCTTGTCGGGCACCCCATCCGATCAAGTTACTGAATAGAGGATTCATGCTTCCCATCACAATCTTTGGATCAGGTAAGCCAGGTGGGACGGTTGCGGTGGCCAGGACAGTCTCTTGTATGGGAGGCAATGAAGCGCTCGCAGGTACATCATGATGATAGATGAGATCATTGTCGCGCAAAGCGCGAGAAAGACTGGTTTTTACAGTATCTAGAAGAGACTTGATACTGCTGTCAAAGATGGGAACAGTCAACACATTGCACAGCATATACCTGTGTATCTTCCTGAACAGACGTTGTTACTCTTCCACGGCGACCAGTGTCCTGCGCCTTCATGGCCTCGTTTCGTGCGTTACCCAACCGGGCAATCTCGTATCCGTATCTGAAAAAAGTATCAGCAAATGAAAAAGGGGTCATATTTCGTGCCGGACCTACTGTGTTCTAAGTCATCAAGGCTTTTCCGGTATTCAGCAACTGCGAGAAAATGATGATGCTTCGCTTCGATATGTGGCAGCCAGTCCTGAAAATGAATAACATGCCATTTAGTTTTTTCAGTTCTCTTGAGGCTGATTGACCCACAGAAGGCAAAATTTGTTTGACAGCTGGATTGGTATCGCGGAACAGGCGATGCGAAAGTGCATATAGCGAAGATACCTGTACAAAAGATTCATAAATTAGGAAAGCATTGAGTTTGGAGCGCACTTTGGCAGCGATCTTGGCAATCAATGAGTTCTTGTATTGGTCTAAAAAGTAAGATTGTGAGTTCTTAGACGAACGCGTACTTACTAATTTTAGCTAGCTGCCATGAGCATTCCTGTGCCTGGGCAAGCATGAGGCTTTCCAACCCTTGAACAAAAGCAGTCGAAAGATCCAAAGGGATCTCGTCATCGTCAGGAGGGTAAACAATCTTGGGTAGTATGGCATTATTAAGGTAAGACAAAGTGCCTGCCGAAAGCTTGTCGATTATGAGATACTTTAACGGAAGATATGAAATTGAAAAGCCAACCTGATAGTGGCTTACTGCACGCTTGATGCCTTCTGCGTTGGAGCGGTCAGCTTGAGAACCTAGTTGCGAATACAACGAAGCAAGGTTGAACAGAAGGGATGCGTGTTCAAACACGATGCTTTGCAGCGTCACTGGAGGTTTACGGGGATGGAAGACTGTTGCAAAGGAAATATCTAGTTGAATCTGAAGAGCTCTAGCTTCAACAGCACACAATAGTTGCTTTGGAAATTTGCTCACGTCGGAGGGTAGTTTGGCCAAAATAGATAACAACTGTGCGTGATAACTGTGTGTTTATAAGAGGAAGACGACATATTGGTGTCAAGTGAAGGTACTAGGAACACTAAGACCCACAGCAATAATGACTGTATGCAATCGACATGAACAGTGCCTGTGGTAGCATCCTTGCGCAGGCGTTGCCACTGGTGGATATCATTTTTGAACTCATCTGGATGCCCACTACCGTGACAAAGTATGAATTTCCGAACTGCGTTTTCGAGGTCAATATCGAAAGTTTTTTTGAACGGGAAGTTGAGGAGATTGGACATGACTTTCTTCAATTAACAAATAATCAATGTCAATTTACTCTTGGTCGCTCACGTGCCATCGAAATTGTTTTATTAGACATACACTTTCCAAGCGAGGACTTTGCCCACACCTTACTCCTTTGGCCACATGCCTCCTGTAGATACACCCCTGACATTGGGCCCTACTCGGGCCCTCTGCGTCTTAGTTCTAGTTTGCTTGTTGCGGAATAGAAGTACTAAATCAAAAAAAAGTACGCGAAGAACGCCACCTGACCGCTTTCACATGGCTGGGCATAGTGCTGTCGATCCCGGTATTCTGAAACAAGGAAAAGATACAAAATGAGCCCGGATAACAGCGTAAAGCCCCTAGCAGCTATCTAACAAGCAAAAGTTTGATCACCCCTCGTATCTTTGTTAGATACTTTATCCTAGTTGTTCTCCAGGGCTGACTCTCAATCCAGATCCAGGCTCAGAAGTCGAACATTGTAGAGCACGTTGCAAGTCCATCTTGTGTCGATCAGAACCATGGTCCAGATACACATGCCAGAGATTATGGTTGTTGGTTGCCATTGCTCCTTGCAAATTTTTGATTTGTTGAAAGAGGATGTCAAGGTTTTGCCAATGGCGAAGGGATACCGTGATAGCTGTACAATTGTTGGACCTGAGTGAGAAAAACATGGAGCCTAGCAACAATGATGGAATTGTGGCTATGATGGATTCCATTTTGGGATTGCTATCGTCTGAGACTGAAGCTCTGTGTCCTGTTGATACCCAACACCTGTCCTCTTCCCTGTCTCCGCCTGCTCGCGGCTTTCGGTCTCCAAGCGCTGGCACTGCTTAGACCCCCTCCTCCTAGCATCTGACGATCTTCAATAACTTTTCCTGGAAGCCTTCAGGGCTACGAGCAGCCATGTCTTATGAATCTATCCCTCCCGTATCCGCCCGCCGCCTGACGGGCAGGAGCGCAAACCGCTACAGCGTCACTGCTCTCTTTAGTATGGCAGCTGAGCAGGATGTCGAGGTCGAAGACGATCTGGCAAAAGGTTTGAATTCAGTTGGCCTCTTTTTGTGCCCGCTTAGCATTTGCAACAGCGCAGAAGCGACTGAGAGATCTCAAAGCCAGGATTTCAACTCAGTCCAAAAAGAATTTTGTGCTGGAGCGAGACGTGCGGTATCTGGACTCTCGCATTGCGCTGTTGATTCAAAACAGAATGGCTCTGGATGAAGTACGCTGGCTGCTTCCTGCCGTGTTATGCTGTCTAACTCGGGATACAGCAACGAGAAGTCGAACGAACACTTGAAGAAGTGGATCCTACTGAAGGTCACTACCCCGATGACCGCAAACTGCAGCAATATTCCAACCTTTTCTTCCTTCTCCAATCTGAACCTCGTCACATTGCTGCTCTCTGTCGTCTGGTTTCCTTGTCTGAAATAGACACTCTCTTACAGACCGTCATGTTCACTCTATACGGAAACCAATACGAGAGCCGGGAGGAGCATCTGCTTCTCACGATGTTCCAATCCGTTCTGTCTGCTCAATTCGAGACAGCCACTGAATTTGGCTCCCTCTTGCGGGCTAATACTCCCGTTTCGCGCATGATGACAACATACACACGTCACGGACCCGGTCAAAGCTATCTGAAGAGTGTATTGGCAGAAAGAATTAATAGTCTGATTGAGCACAAGGATCTGAACCTCGAGATAAATCCAGTCAAAGTACGTCATTAATGCTGTGTTGGCAGCGATTATTTTAAACGGATTAGGTTTACGAGCAAATGGTTAACCAAATTGAGGAGGAGTCTGGTTCTTTGCCACTAAATTTGCCCAGAGGCGTACCTCCGGAGCTTGCAGCCGAGAACATCGACGTCCAGACCATCATTGCGCCTCGCCTGACAATGCTTATGGAAATTGCCAATAGCTTCCTTTTAACCATAATTGAGAGCATGGAAAGTGTGCCATATGGGATTCGATGGATATGTAAGCAGATTCGAAGCCTGACAAGGGTGAGATTACTTGCTCGACTTGGCGAGCTATCTCTGATTCCAGTTCAGCGAAAATATCCCGAAGCGACGGAATTTGCAATTTGCTCACTCATTGGTGGATTTTTCTTCCTTCGTTTCATTAATCCCGCAATTGTCACCCCTCAAGCATATATGCTGGTCGATGGAGTTCCTGCCAAACACCCTCGACGGACGCTCACGTTGGTGTGTTTTTTTTACTCCCGTCAATGTAATCTTTCTGAAGCTCTTCAAGATTGCAAAAATGTTGCAGAATCTTGCTAATAAACCTTCTTATTCCAAAGAGGCATACATGATCACATTAAATCCATTTGTTGAGAACAACAAAGCACGAATCAACCAATTTCTAAATAATCTCTGTGAAGTCGGGGACTTTTATGACACCCTCGAAGTGAGTGAGCATTTTGGAGTTTTGTATCACTAATTCTCAATAATGCTTCTGTCTCGTAGATGGATCAATACATGGCACTCTCCAAGAAGGATCTGATGATCAACATCACACTCAACGAATTATACAATACTCATTCACTAATTTTGCAACACATCGAAACACTCGTGAATAACCATCTTGAAACTCTAAGGCTGATTTGGCTGACAACCCACACAGGCTCCAAACGAGAAACAGCATTTGCGTATCTTGACCGATGAACTCGGTGTGGCTCCCACTCAAGTGCCACGGAAAGAGAATAGGGCGATTGAGCTACCTCTCTATAGTCGATGGGAGACGCCCATACAAGATATCCAAAGTGCACTGATGGATTCCGTATCGTCCAGCGACATGCTGTACATGGAAGCCAAGTCTATCTTTGTCCAACTCATTCGATCTTTACCGAATGCTGTGCTCGAATCTCCATATGATCTCGCTGCAATTGCGGAGCGAGCGGCAACGACTAAAGATGCAGTGCTCGTGCGGAAAGGTATCAAGGTCAAGGAGATGTTAAGGGAGCTGGAGGAGCTGAAAGTTGTCGACAAATCGGACGGATTCAAGCTTATGCAAGAGGAGGTCGCGCAGGAGCTCGTTCATCTTGGGAATCTTCGTGAAAAGGTTCTGGCAGAAACTAAATCACTTGAGGCTGTCTACAAAACGATTTGCGACCACAACAACTATATGCGCTCGCAACTTGAGCAATACAAAGCCTACCTTCAAAATGTACGTTTGACTGCGACCAAGGACAAAGGCAGCACGACTGGAGTTGGTGTCGTTACTGTTGGTGGAAAGGGGAAGAAGCCCGTCAAGACGACCGTCCTTGGCCCCTATAGATTCAGCCATGCTCAGTTGGAAAAGGAGGGTATCATAGTAGAGAGCAATGTCCCGGATAACAGGTATGATTTCTCTCTTCATTTGTAGTCATGCGGGCTCTGACCTCTTGAACAGACGCCCAAATATTTATTTCAACATCACGTCACCTACCCCCGGAACCTTCATCATTGCATTACATTATAAGGGTCGCGAAAAAGCAATTCTCGAGATGGATCTCAAGATTGATGACCTTTTGGAAAAGGTTGAGTCCCACTTTTTTCGCTGGGATCTGAGCAGTTTTTGACTCCCCTGCAGCAAAAGGACAACAAACATCTGTTGGACCTAGAATACGTTCAGCTGAATGTCCCGAAAGTTTTGGGATTACTGAAGAAAGTTTTCGTTAAGCGGTAAAGTGGTTGAGCCGCTCCGCGCTCTACGCCTCTCTTTTCACTCTTATTCGTTCTCCTGTATTGTTAACACCCCCTTTCTCCCATCCCATACCCTTTCACTCCTTTTGGCGTCACCTGTGGATTTTTATTTTAGGGTGTCTTTTTTCTTGCTCGTCAGTATCCGGGGGGAACCCGGGTGTGATATATATTACTTTTGATGATAGTTGTATCAATTTCTGTAGTACATGGCATGGTGGACCCTTGGCTGATCTATGCGATGGCTTGCGTCCAGTTTGTGTAGGTTTCAATGTCAGAAAAAAAAGACATACCATGGATACTCCCGCCATGTGATTCGGCCTTGTGCTACGATCACAGGATCTTCCCCTGATTGGGTAAATTACAAAGTCAGTCCAGCGGCTTGCATAGCTGAAAATAACCAACTACATCTTGGCTGCTGACTCCTACCTGTCCTTCTTGCCTCACATTCGTTTCTTCCTACTTACCTCCACTCTCTCTCGACTTTTCATCTTGCTTCCACTGTCACCCGGAAGTGGCTATTCGGATTCTATACCTCATTTTTTTTCCTGCAACAGATTCTTTGGGAGTGTGAAGACTGCGAATGCTCTAGCGCAGTACAATTTGGAGCGAGATTCTTGACTGAACCATGTTTTTTGACCTGGGATTGCGAGCGTTCAATCTTTGCAATATTTCGCGATGGTTTGTGCTCTTGCTCATAACAGAGAGTGCCAAGGCGAGTGGAGGGCAAACTGTCGATAGGGTATTATTGAAGCCAAGGCTACTGCCAAGAGACAAGCTTCTGAGACTACCTATTGCTGCAAGAGATGTTGGAGCTGAACTTTTGACGAATAGTGGAAATGGGACAGCGAACGCTACTCAGCTTGCTCCCAATTTGAGCGCAGGAATCAGCGTGATTTCTCAGGGAAAGGACAGACAGTACGTACTGCTTGCTATGTATCTAGGTCATCATGCTCAAGTCCTAATTTTTTTTCCTTGATAGGTCTTTCTATGCGCCGATTGAGGTTGGAGACATCAATTTTCGTGTGGTAGTTGATACAGGCTCGTCGGATCTGTGGATTCTATCTTCTGCATGCGAGGTGGAAACTTGCAAAAGCCAGCCCAGGTACCCGCTGGGTTTCCAGAGTCCAAGCTTTCAGAGCGTGAATGGGAACACGACGGTGTATAGCTCGAGCTATGCCGATGGGACTTGTGCGTGCTTTGCTCCAAGTTCGTGGCTCATACGATGTTCACTTGGTGCTTGGTGGATCTAGCCGTGTCGGGCATTGTGGCCAAGGAGACGGTGGAGGTGGCAGGGTTAACGGTGACTAACCAGACATTTGGTAAACTCCATTTCACTTGACCCTTCGTATTCTAAAGCTGTAGCATGACTTACTATAGGGCTTATCTCAAACTCCAACGTGTCGATGAATGATCAGGAAAGTGGCATCCTGGGTTTTGGTTTTCCTCGACTATCGAGGATATCTACACAGGATGTCAATGACTGTTAGTTCATCTCTCCAGTCGGTGTTTCTTATCACTGATTCCTTTTGTAAACCTGTAGCGAAACCATTTTTTGCTAATCTGGCCGAACAAGGACTCCTTGATTACCCGTTGTTCGGGATTAGTCTTACTCGAAACCTTACCGGTTCTCTCTCCCTGGGGGCTATTGATGCATCTATCGTAACAGATCCTCAAAACATCAGTTGGAATGATGTTGCACAGTTCTCGCCGATTTCTGCGGAAAGCAATACGTCTAGTTATATGCACTGGGCGATACCCTTGACTTCTTTCAGTGTCAATGGAACACAAATGGCGCCACTTCCTTCCCAGGCGCACGCCACAGGGAACACGTCTTTGGCGTTATTTGATGTGTAAATCAGTTTACAGATGGATTTTGAGAGTTGTCTGATCTGTTGTATAGGGGAACACCCGGGTTGTATGGTACTTATTCTGACGTATGTCCATCAGACCTTGTAGCCAATAACGAGCTCACCAGTGTTTTGTAGGTTTCGCGTTTGTATGGCCTGATCGCTGGAGCGCGACTCGTTGATGCGGCGCGTGAGTCTTCCCTTTGAAATGGACTCTTTCCCGTAATTCAGGCGCTCATCAGGTGGTCAATGGGTCGTACCCTGCGATAGTAATGTTCCGATTTCCTTGACATTCGGGTAGGTATTTTTGGCTTCATGACAACCAGAAGGTTCTAAATCAACCCCCTATACAAGATTTAATGAATATGTACTGCAACCCTCGGACTACCTCATCGGCCCTGCTTCTGGTAATCCTAGTTCATGTTTCTCATGGCCAAGAGCACTTCCTCCCGGTGTTGATGGAATTGACTGGCAAATCGGTAGGTGCTCTTTGTTTTGTCGAAGTCTTCTGGACTACATTTCACCAAGGAACTGCCTTTTTGCAAACTGTCTATACCATTTTCAGGTATGTTTTCTCTGGCTAGAGTATGTGCCAATTCTCTAATTCTTAATTCTGCAGTTATGGCATCAGTACCAAAGAACCGCCGAAAATTGGTTTATACCCTCTTAAGAATCTTGCAGCATCCGTAAACACAAGTTCACCTGTCCAATCACAATCCTCTACCTCCTTCACACCACAAACCACAATCCAGACTGTTCTTCCTAATTCTCTCATGTCAACACCAACATTCTCTACACCTCTATACGCATTCAACACGTCTATTCCTGCATCCATTGGAGGCATAGTACAATCGGGATTGGCCACGAGCACTTATAGAGCGATATTGGCGCATGCACATGCGACAACTGGGTTCCATGGCTCGGCGATACCGACGATTTCACCCTCACCATCTATTACTATCATTACTACAGATGGTGTGACTACGACGTCGACGCTTTCTGCGAGTGCTGTGCATTTTGGTATCCCCCCTGGATCGTCAAGTGCTCAGCGGACAGAGAGTGCCGGGACGATGCTGGCGATTATTCTAGGTGCACAACTCATCCTTGTATGTGATCTATTTCCCACGCTTTGGTAGCCTCGGAACCCTGTAGAAATGATGTTTGATTGGTTCACGGACCCCGATGAATGTTTCCACTTTGCACATCTCAATCATGGTTAAGGTGGTGTTATATATATATACATATATGTACACCAAAACTCTTAGGTAGGACTACTTGGAGGTTCCTTTCGCTCCTGGTTCTTTGTTTAAATCTTCCTCAGTTTTTGCCCACATTGGTTTTACTTGTGACCTCCGAGCCTCGAGAGTCTGGGACTTTTTAGAAAGGAATTGAAGCGTATGATCGATAAAAGGTTGTCTTTTGCTAGTTTTTCCTAAGCCATGGACACGAATGTTCCCTATTGCATGAGCCCGTAACATGGTCTAAATTTTTATTTTATTTTGAGCGGCAGATTGTCATGATCTTGGGGAGATGATTTACCTCATGCACTCGTTGTATCATCATCAGCTCTAGACCCAATTGCAACCACTCAACGATCGGCTTCCGATCCTCGCTCGTGAATTCCCTTACCCTCTTATCTGTGACCAGACTTTCCATGTCATTCACACTAGCGGCAGCAAGCATTGATGGGGTTGTTGTGTTCTTCATGGCTCTTTCTAGATAATTTTGGATGGTCTCGCCGAGTTCTTGGTGAGGTGGATGTGAGAAGCCGACGTGTTCGATAAATTGTTTTGCGTATCCCACGTTGACGACGGAGTTTGTGAATGGATTCCGGTTACCCAGCCATTCGCCCAGTTTCAGATAGATCTCTCTTCTCGGTTTGTATTTTGGACCCAAAGGTTCTAACCAGGCGTTGCCCTAGATCGTTTTTTTTCTGAGACATGCACGGACACAAAAGGAGGAGTGAAAAAACGTACATCTATTCCATAGGCTTCAACAATCAGGGTGTGGTACTGTTTCTCTGGGACAAAATTGGATTCGTATTGCAGGAGATAGACAGGAATGAGAACTGGATAAGCGGCGAACTGGAGGGGGGTTGAATTTGTTGATGAGTAGAGATAGATTGAAAGGAAAGAAGTAGACAGACTAGGGTAGGTTTGAGTGATGAAGGGTCGAAGTGGAAATCCTCGGCTACAATGGCTTCCCGATGGGGTAGACGACGAGCAATGTCGAGGATGGAGAATGGAGATATGTTGAAGGGTATACAGGCGACATCGAGATCATATTGGCGGAGGAGGTCTTTGGTGAAAGGCACTGATTCTCTGGTGTATGCGTCTGGTGGGAATAAGGGCGCGGCAGAGAGGACTTTGTAGTCCGAGCCTGGAAGGTAGATATGAGTGTAGAGAATCAAGAACCAATGGAGTTGCACTTGCCTGGGATGTAACTGCAGTATTGAACTTGCTGTTCGGCGAGTATGTGGGGCGGCTAAATCTGAAATGACGTACGCATTGAATATTTGAGCGGAAGCTCGATCCTAGGGAGAGAGTCAGCCTGACTGAAGATGTAGGATAAAAACAACACAAAAACATACTTCTCCGTCTTTGGTCACTACGCCTTGGACTTCGGCGTCAATAACCCATCCAGGAAACCAGACTGGCGTGAGGCGATGAGGTTTTAGAGGCTCAAAGCCCAGCATAGGGAACACGGCTGCGAGAAAGGATTGTAGTAGGTTTTCTCTAGACAAAGCTGCAGCAATTACGCCGACAAATCTTTGTGCATCGAGTGGAGATCTTGCGAAAGGAAAGGCTGGAAAGCATATCGGCAGCTGTTCCTGCTGCTGCTCGGAAGAAACAGCACACCTCTGAGATTACGAAACGGGTAGGGAGACGTGTTCTGCGTGGAATAAGCCTTGTATGTCTGCCCGATGTGTCTCTTGAGCCGGCATACATGTTTACATAGCAGCATTTCGACCAAGACCTGCTCAGCGACGGCCTGGGCGACAGGCGCGTATGCTGTTTGGTTTCGAGGGCATTGACAAGCAATCTCCCGCACGTGATAGACACGTATGTATTTCATCAATGTAAAAGTAGAACTATTTTTAAACAAGGACGCTCGCTCTTTCCTTTTCGACACTCCCTCCACCATGTTCAGGCGCACTGTCTTTGCTCTTCTCGCCCTCGCTGCTCTTGTAGTCGCTGCAGACTTTTACAAGGTTCTTGGAGGTGCGTTTTATATCGTCTTATGCTCCAAATCAATGACGTCTTTCGACTAGTGCACAAATCTGCCTCTGACAAGGACATTCGACAGGCGTACAAAAAACTGAGCAAGAAGTTCCACCCTGACAAGAACAAGGATCCCGGTGCAGAGGAGAGATTCGTCGAGATTGCCCATGCGTATGAAGTACTATCTGATGCTACAGTACGGAACCATTCATCATACCACGGGTTCGATCCTCATACTTTGTCAGAAACGCCAAATCTATGACAGATATGGAGAAGAGGGATTGAAGGCCCACGAGGGTGGACAGACCCAGCAAAATCCCTTTGATATCTTCTCCAATTTCTTCGGCGGGGGCTGTAGGTTTCTTGCGCTTACATCCAGAATGTTCTGCCCTCATGATATCTAGTCCGAGCCGAGCAAACTCGCAAGGGGCCTTCGTCCGTTACAGAATTTGAGCTGCCTTTGGCAGATATGTATGCATCTCCCCTGCTAATTGCTTGTCTACTTGACTATATGAATATACCAGGTACGGCGGTGCAAGCATCGATGTCAGTCTCCATGTACTTGGGCCGAGCATCCTATTGAACGTGTTCACAGTTTGCATTACGAAAA
The DNA here is from genome assembly GCA_019327925.1 of Leucocoprinus sp. KB1807203. NCBI lineage: Eukaryota > Fungi > Basidiomycota > Agaricomycetes > Agaricales > Agaricaceae > Leucocoprinus > Leucocoprinus sp. KB1807203. Next base: position 106,221 of record JAHTMQ010000046.1, on the reverse strand, counting down.
CATGTGCTTTGCGACCATTGCAGAGGAACGGGAGCTGCATCTGACAGCGATATCCACACTTGTGGTGGATGCAATGGCGCTGGCGTCAAGATTGTCAAGCAACAGATTTTCCCCGGAATGTTTGCTCAAAGCCAAGTCACATGTAATGAGTGTCAAGGGCGCGGCAAAGTCATCAAACGAACTTGCCCTCACTGCAAGGGCAATAAAGTGGTGGAGCATAATCAGGAACTCACCCTCGAGATCACGCCTGGAACACCAGAAGGCCATGAAGTTGTTTTCGAAGGCGAAGCCGATGAGAGTCCAGATTGGGAAGCTGGCGACGTTGTGATTCGGGTGAGGAGCAAGAAAGATAAGGGTAGTTGGCGTAGGAAAGAGACAAGTCTGTACTGGAGAGAAACTATCGGAATCGATGAGGTACGTGAATTCATCAGCCCAGTCTTGTTCTGCAAATAATTTCCTGTCAAGGCACTTTTGGGCTTTGAGAGGAACCTGACGCATCTAGACGGCCATGCGGTGCCCCTTGTTCGAAAAGGTGTTACTCAGCCAGGTGAGGAAAAATCATTCATCGAGTTGTCGAAAGGTGGGCTTGTTCTGAATCTCCTCATTTAAAAGGTTTCGTCCAGGTCGTTAAAGGGGAGGGTATGCCGGAGTTTGAGAGATCGTCACATGGGGATTTGTATGTGGAGTTCAACGTGGTATTACCTCTGGAACTATCGACTCATACGCGTCGAAGTGAGTATCTTGTTTGAATCTTTCCCTCCAAATTCTCTGATGATACATCATTCTCATAGAGTTGATGGAGGCATTTTATACCACCAGTGACAGCCACGACGAGCTATGATATCATGTATCTTATTTCAGGATTCTGGATATAATATCTCCTGCAAAAGTATCCACCCAATTGAGGGACTTCTTATTTTCCCGATAATTCTTTGAGTCACTTTCTGGTTGCTCTGTGATGGTCTGTGCATTCTGATCAGGGTAAGAGTGCATTTTCATGATGCTGATAATTCCCGGAGCTTATGAACTTGTTCATTTCTGTCCATGATTGAGTGGGCTAGGGGACATTTTTTGTTTGATCCGTCTAGGCACTATCTCACGTCAACGAATCATGGTTGTAATCATACTCAATATAGACATAGGCGCTAGGATAAATGTATCCATTTCAGCTTTCTGTGGCTCATCGGAGCATGAATGAAACCCAGTCACATCGTCTACTGTTGAACATGGCAAATGTACGTGGTTCCCATAAGATAAAAACGATGATCTATTTCCAATATCAGAGATATATTCGTATGTATGATACAACTAAGTAATACTACAAAACCAATACTACGGGATACCAAACTTTTCAGTAATGTTATGATAATGATGGTACAGATATGGAGATTGATACGGTCGTTTAAGCCTACGAATGGTGAACAAGAGTTCGGTAAAGCAATCAAAGAAGAGATGCTGACCATGTAATTATAAGATTTGCGATCGTCGCATCGTTCCAGATATTCTCTCTGCGGAAAACATTTCAACTTGGGTTCAATTGTAAAGCGATGGAAAAACTAACCTCGATCAAGTTCTCGATCCTGCGTTTGATCAAGATTGGTTCAGGATTAAATTTGCTCGTTAGCTGTCTTATGACTTCGTTCACCAGGTCGGTGTGGGTCATATGCTTTCTGTCCTTCATAATGCGCACAACGCATGCCTATGAGACAGAGGACGGGTCAAGTCTTACTGTACACGAAGAAAAGTGGTCACAGATTCTTACATCGATCTGGTGTTTTCGTTCTTCATCTATGCGGTGCCGAGTTTCTTTCCTCTGCTCTGTTGTTTCAACTTTGGAAGAGACAGTAGCAATTTTAATCTTTTGCATTGAACAAGTGAAGTCGGCATTGAAGGAGAAGGAGTCGTTGTCATTGATATCTCGACCCGGCGGGTGCTTCTTCAGTATTTTGAACTTGGCACAAGCAAGGGATTGCAAATGACGTTTGAGTTCGCCGTCAAGGATAGCGGTGGCCTCTTTAATTTCCTGATCTCATGTTAGCTCTCCTGTGAAGGAAAGATACTAGAAAAAACATACAGAGTAAGACAAAAGATCATTATCTCTCATGTCTTCGAATAGCAGGAGGATCACAAGTGCGAGCGTTGAAACATTGAGATCATGAGATCTCGTTTTGAATTGGGCTCGGATATCTGCACTCCCTAGACCATACTGCCAAGTCAGTCGCCGGCCAGAATGCCTTGATAGATAAAACTGTCCGAATGACTGGCAGCTCTTTGCTAACAAGGTCGGGATACTGCAAGACGAAGTAGAGTGGGACATGGGCCAATAGGTCGAGGTCATGACAGTGACATTAATAGGAACTTGAGGTGGCTGTCGAGCGATTTAGTCGGAAGTCAACAGCAAAGTGAGTCAAAGATCGATGCCTACTGTAGTTTTGGTAAGCTGCGTCTGATAGACCTCCATTGCTTCTGCTGACAATCTAATGTCGTTGAACATTCCCTCTAACTTTTGTGTAAACTGATACCCGCATTCAACCTTAAGTCTGCTTATCATTTCACGCTCAGCGTCGTCTGATACTGAACGAGTCTGGAGGAGACGTTTCGAAAGATGGCCCTTGTAATATCGTTCGAATACATCCTTCTCGGTCACATATCGGAACACTGTGATAGTCTTGTCCAGGACTGTAGTTATTTCGACTTCGGACTTCTGGATAGAATGTAAGTAAACAAGAGCCTTAAGAATTGTGCCACATACTCCTTTGAGGCCCCGCCTGAGGTGATCATCGATGAAGAGCGAAAGGAACTCAGAACATCTGTCGTTGAGGTTGATGAAGGACCCAAAAGCCTGAGAAAAATGAATAGACGAAAGGAAAAACAAAGTAGCAACTTACTTCGTTGATGGCAACTTCAACATCGCGGTCACTCTTGAAAGCATTTTGCCAAATGTTATCAAACAGATCCTTGAGTTCTAATACTCTCTGCACCCACTCTGTGGCAGGTATCAAAGAATTCCCGGGAGCCCTCGCCTTGCCTTTCCCCTTTGGATCTGACTCGTCCTGTTCTACTCCATCTGATCCTATGATATACTCATTGATCACCTTTCCCCTGCTCGCTAATGATTCCTTAAGGGCCTTCTTGAGCACCGTGAGGCCAGTTGGGACAAGAGCATATAAACTATATAATCGTTCCAGTTCATTGATTTTTCCGGTGTCAATCATTATGTCAAGACCTGAGCCCGGCATGGATATGACTTCGGAAAGATGGGGCGCAAGGAGATGGATCTTAAGAATTTGTTTGATAGCTGGTGCAGTATGAGAGGCCAGATAATGATGAGCACGTTGATCTTCCTCCTGAAAACGTCGTTCCACCTGTTCAATGAAGTGTTGGATCTCTTCCGAAAGGGATAAACAGTCAACCAACCTTCGTTAGAAAATCTGACACATCACAAGATCGAACTAAAGTCTTTCCTTCTTCCTGGTAAAACGTTGTAGTCTGTTCCAGGAGAGCCGGTTCAAGTTCGCGCTTGTAGATAGTGTCCCCATCAATCCGGAGTCGTAATAATACATCTACGCAGCTCCGGATAGCAGCTTGGTTTACTGGATAGCCTCCTCGTTCATAGCGAACTTGGTTTAGAATGACTGTAATCAGGACAACCTGAATTCGATCTCGCTGGATTATGTTTTTAATGAAGAGATCGAGTCCAAGGTCCCACGTTTCCAGCAAATCATTTGGCTTCACAAACACGCGGTCCTACAAGAATTCAGGCCTCTGTCAACATTATAGGCAATATGTGACTCACCATGTACTTCAAGATCTGACCAATTTTCGTCATACTACTCGTATGATCATCCCACACCTTCCGTAGTGCCTTTAATAGTACCTCTCCCTCGTGTGTTTGCTTCTCCTCACTGACAGGGAACGTTGGGAATATATCAGTATCTGCAAGCTCTTTCAGATGTTCTATAATAAGATTCTTCAGCCCGTTGTACAAAACGTTGCCTTGTCTATTGAGGACCATATTATATCCATATCGGTGATTCTCTTCAAACGATAGATTCTGGGCATTATTATGCTGAATTTCACGTATATTGCGCGACAGCTGAGCCCAGGTATCATCAACAGAGAACTCCGGTCCATACTGTCCGAGCTCATTGAGTGATCCAGATTGAACAAGAACAACGAATGCTCACCCGCTTGGGCACTTTCTGTGTGAAAAGTCATCAGATCCAAGAAAATTAGTTGAATACTTGAGGACTCACAATCTGCTTCTTTGTGGGTTTTCTGTTCGAGGCTAAAGTAAGGTATTATCAGCCATTGTATGTTCACATACCATAAAAACGTACATGCAGACATCCTAGAAGCAAGGGGGGAATCGGTTGATTGTTAGCAACTCTAATTGTGATCATTTGTTGGTTTCAGCTGCCCTAGTTAAACACTTTCTTTGAATCCTGCTGCTAATCGTAGGGTTTACACTCACTAAGCTACACTTGCAAATGTACTAGGTTCACCTAATGCTGATGCTGTTGACCCTAAGAGCAGGCCAAGGTGGAAAAGTTTTTTTCACCAATCGAGACTAGTCTATGCCGAAGCATTACCAAATAGAGTCACAGACATTTCATAGTACCCACAAATTCATTGTAGTCTCATCATCCAGGACGGTAGCATTTAACAAGGCAGCGACAGCATCCTGGGTTTGAGAAGATACACACATAACATTATTATTCTTTGTCGTTCATCCTTAGGGTTATTTATCTGATTCAGATATGAAAGGTGCCCACCGACTGCTTGAACGACATAGGTGGGTTTCAGTTAGCCTTTACTGTTTCCCTCACTGAAATCCTCTTTCCCATTGTTAACCATTATCTCCATGTCCTTCACTGACATTACTCCAGCTTCAACTCTGTACCCTTCTTCACTCATGGAGGCGAATTGCTACTACTACGGTCTACCATCTCGGCCCCGCCTTGTTGCTCGCTCTAGCACCAATGTCTGGGTTCAGTCAACGGGCTTTGAAGCTTATCTTGTACCAAAGGAAGTCCGTCCAATTGGCTTACACCCTCTCCAAGAAGTTTGAGCAGACACAAAATTCTAAGTATGTTTCCTATCTCCAAATGAATTTCTCCTCATTTTTTTTCAAGGTCTATGCTTATCTTCGGCGACTTGGATACGCTGTGACTCGGAACAAAGCTCCGAATGAGGATTACCCATTGCCTCCTCCGTTTGATCTCGAAAAAAGAACGCCAAAGCCACCACTCCTCATGCGTCTCCTATCACCATTCATATTTTTGTATTCGAAATTTCTCCAGGTATTTACACCCAATTTTAACTGGTGGAATTCGTTTAAGCAAGTGGACACACCACAATCATGGTTCGTTTTTACCGACATTCGAGCCCAATGGCATACTCACTGCCATTGCCTCCTTTCATCAGCGTGGGTGTATTAACACCTTCGATTCCTTCGTTCTGGATATAGCGCCCCTCTATACCGCTCGCTTTACAAAGTTTTCTACAACGTCTTCAAACCGTCGACGCCCTTCAAGAAAACGGCACCTACCTTGCCTGATTTCCAGGTAGTTGTTGTGAAGTACATAACTTCCAGTACAGAACTAAGAATCTAAGCTAATCGCTGTATCTGAAAGCGCTCGTACAACACCCATCCCCACTCTACATGAACTCTCCACTCTCTTCGATACTCTTCCCGAACTCCCTCCACCTCTTCCCCGTCCGAAACGCCAAGCTTATGACGGAAAATCAGTCAAAGCTTCTACAACCCAGCCTTCCTCGAATGCAAGCACTGCAACAATCTCGACGCCGCAGCCTAGTCTGACCCTTTTCCAACGCCTCTTCCCCACCATTTTTGGTTCATCACCCTCCGAACCACTGCCCCAACAAAGACCTCACCCATTCGCCGCTCTGAAACAAGGGAAAAAGACGATCGTGGTTGCTGCAGTAGATCATGGTAATATTAGTTTCTTCCGGTTCAGTCAAGGTGTATTCGAAGAATGGCCCATGGCCTAATCCTAAATTAGAATACAGAGTATCAATAACATGAAATGTGAATAACGAGGAAGGGGGAGAGGCGATTATTGATTCCGCAAATGCACTCTGGAATCAGATAGCGAATCCGCCACATCGTATAGCAGCTGACTCCATCCATGTTGGTGACGAAGCCGGGTTCGATGAGGTACTCAAGAATGCCTTGACTTCATCGCTGTCTTGAGTTAAGATAGAACAAAAGGGAAGGCGAAAACTGGTTGCAAACGCGCAACGAGTCTCGTCTCAGCTTTCTCTATCTAAGGACAAGAAAGTGAAAAAAACACTTGATCATCAAGACATGAATCCTAACTTTTGAGTGTAGCACTCGATATTCCACCACGTTGTAGATTAAATGTTAGTGCTGATGCCCCGAGCGTATCTTGTCGCACACTCGACATGGCAATTGAGAAACAAGGCATTCATATCAGCTTCCAACGTGGCCAGTTGGTCCTGACGTAGGTAACGGTAGAAATGATCGAGTACAAAGAGCAGGGGTGAAGTTGGTGGTGTCATCTGTTTGGGACGTTTGAAGTTGTACTTTGAGACAGAATTGTTAAGAGAGGAAGTAGAAGAAGAGTAGAAAGGATGATTTAAATGAGATCTACTTGAACATCGCCAAAAAAACAACTTGTGCATGAGACTTTTTATGATGAGGAAAAACGATTCAGCAGCTCTGGAAACAAATTCCACAGCTCTGAATTGTTTTCTCATCTCTATTTTCTCAGTTTTGTATGGTCTGCCAATCTCTCAATTTGAGCTGCCGTCTTGCCCTACCTCATTTCGTCTTGGCAGTCTCACAAGCAAGACTTACAGTCTTGGAGTGGACCTACAGTTACTCATCGAGGATTGAATCTGGACTCTTGCGGAGTGTTTGATAAGGCCAGTGGCTGGCAAAATAGCTGGCAATGGGTTAAAATACTGTCATGCCTCTCTCCACTTCCCTCGGTCTCCCTATTTCTGCCCAGGCTACCCCATCTATTGAAGGGGCTGGAGGTTTTTTTGTATCAGATCACGAGTTGTTTAAATTGCTCGTGGGAAATTTGGGATGGAAGGGAACAAATCCTCCCTTCCCAACTGTGATCCTCATCGTTGGCACGCACAATAGGTTACGATGTCCAGACCGCAGCTACCAGTAAAATATGCAAATCCAAACATAAAGAAATTTTGTACGCTCCTATCATTTTTGTTGCTGCAGAAGCCGACGTAATTCTAGTCGAGTCGCACCCACAGCCTCAGGTCAAGTATCAATTGCTTAATTGCCAGGGAAAAGAGATCTTGGTACGTGTTTCTATGAATTACCTTCTTCTTAGACTTAAAAAATGATCTGTAGATCTCTCGTTTGAAAGTTGAAACTCCAACAGTATGCTAATTTCAACTTATTTCATTACTATTAATTCAAACATCTCATAAGAACAATGGTCACGCGTTTATCCTACGTCGGTTCGACACTGGAGCCGTCAGTCTGACAACTATGTTTCGAGCCGCATACCCTCTTGCAAGTGAAGAAGACGAGAGAGCTGAGCTGTTGTGGGTCAAAGAGAACCATGATCTATCAGGAAACAATGGCTCGACCAAGGAGAGTCATATTATCCGCTTAGCAGGAACTTGGGTTGGGACAGCACTTGCGGTTGAACTAGGGGATCAATACGCGATAGGACCGTTGATCCAAATTGTTGTGAATACGCAACCTGATCCAAATGCCAATTACAGGAGATCGGCTCGAAATATAGTTGTTTCATCCAAAGACGAGGTACAGAAGAACACTACAACAGTTTCTGTCATCCCTAGTATAGTCCAGCAAGCACCGACTACCTCCACTGGAGCCAACGCAGTGTCTTCAACTTTCCCTCCCATCTCATCTGTTGCCTCCATGCACGGAGCCACCAACCGTGTCGCTTCAGAGCCACTTCCCCCCTCCTCACCCCCTGGTTCTCAGCCCAATCCTTCCAAACGTCGGAAAGAGAACTCGCCTCCAAAGACACCTCTATGGCGGTCGAATCATGCAGCGAGTCCCGCGCTGAAGTCTATCAACACGCCGGTACGAGTGCCAACGAAATGGATGGGGCAAATGACCCCGGTCCCTGACAAAGCTGGACCGGATGAAGACAGCAATCATGTAGAAAAATTAGCGGCGCAAGAGTTACACGATCAAGATGTAATCGAGCAAAAGAAGTTGATTTCTGATCTGAAAGATAAGCGGGCAGCAATAGAGAATGAGAGAGAAGACCAAACGGTAGAAAATAGAAAGTTGGAGGATGATGTCGATGAGGAAGTATCGACGTCAGCCCCACTGTTGAAGAAGAGAGTCAGAGACGATCAAGAGCCTGAATATCGATTGGAATTCCAGGAACCGGAAATTGGTGAACGCAAGATTTCAACGAATCGGCGGGTTCGGTTTCAGTTGGAACCTCGTACACGATCGTTTGCTTGGGGCATCGCTGCTTTTGCAGTCGGTATGGGTGCTGTGTGAGTTGTTCGCTATATGCATGCTTGGTTCACGTCTAATCAGGCTTGATAGTTCATTGATCCCCAATTTATTTTGATGCTCAAGTGATCTATCTTTGTGCTACTACAACTACCCAACAACTTGTGGTATGAATATATACATCTATTCTCTTACATTTCTATTTTTCTTCGATCAATTGAATGTTCCTCCTATCTGCCTCGCTCTTTCATGTCCTGGCGCATTACGTTGATGTATAACTCATTTTCTATTATTTTGCCTATTATTTCCGTCAAACTGCTGTCAGTATTTGATGATGACTCGGATAGCTTCTAGGGTTGATCGTTTTCTATAGTTCCTCATCACATTTAGTCGTCGTCCTTCGTTTTGTAAAAAAAAACCCTAACAGCTCACTCTATCTATATTTACCTGTTTCCGCAGTAAGGTACATCCGACCTTAGCTCAGTTGGAAGAGCGTCAGACTGTAACTGGATATTTAGGCATCTGAATGTCGCCTGTTCGAACCAGGCAGGTCGGATTTTTGCTACCGTCCATGTGCAGTCTATGTGCTGTAGAATTTATTGGTTGCCTGTTTTAAAAGCATCAAGTACTGATCCCGACAATGTATTTGACAACTACCTGGTTTGCTCTCTGGTGTCAACATTCTGCAAGTCACTGCAGCTCCACTCTCCTTAATCATGATTTAGACATAGAAATTCGTCAGTCCAAGATATTCGAGTAGTACAGCTATATTTTTTGAATCAATGTTTTTATTACACGGTGCTCGATCGCAGTCCATGGTGTAGTACAGCTATATTACAGTGCGAATACACATAATTTCTGGATATAAGAATATCTGAACATTACCCAAACATACCTATGTTCTAATAACTAACATGGACGTTTAAATTTAATGTTTGAGTAATAGTTGAACATTGCACCTGTGATATTGGAATATTCTTTGCGGTTGAAGTAATAAACAATACTCATATATAGGCCTAGTAGGGTTTCAAAGGAGCTTGGGTCCTTGAGTCTAACATCTAAGTTGAGACTTTGGAATTATCAATGTCTTCATAGATCCAGCTACTCCATGTCAAAGAGCAATGTGCACATGGTATTCTGGAAACTATGATAGGATAGACTAATGAGATGCATTCCAAGGACCATCAAAATGGGCATATACAAAGTTAAGGAAAACAAAAGTACGTTTAGCCAAAAATTTAAATTGCCGGTCATTAATGATCATAACAATTGTCAGAAGACAGAGAAGAGATAGATATACGTTCCGTCCTCCTACATGATCAAACACTTCCGTTTATCACTGGACTGCTGGCGGACAGGACTACTTGGGGTTGTCACTGGTGAGATCAGGGTTTCTTCCACGGGTGTCTGTTTCGTGCCTGTAAATATGCCTCGTGCAACTTCCGGAGAAGTTCGTTCATCAGGTATCTTTGATGTACTAGAGAACCACCCGCCAGGCAACAGACGAGAGGACGTTGTTGATTCCAACCGCTTGCGAGGGGACAATAGAGATGCATCAGTAGAAAACGAAGAGCTCAAATCCAAGGTATCAGTGTTTTCGTCAAGGGGCGACAAAGAAGAAGCATGTAATCTGTTACAATTGGTCATCGATGATATTGAAGCTTTGGAAGAACTCACCTGCTCTCATCTGGTTTTTCAAGGCTCGGGAAGAAGTTCCCCTGACAAGATCCAGAGGGTGTGGCATCATTGACCAACGATTCCTCTGCGCTTTTGAAAGATGCTGTCGATCTTCGAATAGTGGCCGTCGAGGCTGGATTTCCAAATATGCTAGCCCCAATCAAGGCAGCCGCGGAAAAACCATTAGAGCCTTCAATTTCTTCAGAAAGCGAACGCCTCGGCTGGATGTGATGTGAGAAATCAAAACACAAGATATATAGCCCGGGGATTACCTCTCTTTCGATGGTCAGATCGTCCTTAGCGAGCGTCTCAAGTTGTGATTCCTCGAATACATCACACCCTTGCTGTGTGATCGAGTGACTAGAAGCCCACCCTGCGGATGGACGATCCTCAGCAACCAATTCCTCTTGAACGTCCTCAAGCTGACTACCGTTCAACTCTACAATCGGGAGTGCAGAAACAACTTCAACCTGCGATCTTCCGCTCTCTGTGCCTGGGGGCTCTCCAAATGTTGTCACGGTGACAATCTCTGTAGGCGTCGTGTTGGGTACAGAAACTTGCTCAGGCAAGGGACTGCCTTGCTGGCTGACAGAATATGATGGAACCCAAGGTGAGACAGGACGGTCTTGTTCCGTAGTAGGCATCAATGAGGAGACTTGCGCTATGAAAGGCTAATAGAATCTTTAGACAAAATTTGCGAGCTGAGGAAGATTCTTGCCTTCTCGGTAATTTCAGATCCCAAATGTAATTCAGTAGGCGTCTCGTAGTACGGTACTTCACCCTCGTCTTGGACGGGCTCCTCAACTAGAGACTCACACTCGACCGCTTGCTGCCCGATTACTCGTGGAGCGGCTACCGCTTTAATTTCTTGTTCTTCGTGAGATTCGATAACTCGGACATCCTGAGCTTCTAAAACTTCCCTGTCTTGGACTTCTGTTGCCTCGCTAATAGAGGGACATTCAGCGATCCTGGCTGTATCGGGAGATGTCTGTGTTACAAAGGTATCATCATGATCAGTCGGGAGAATCTGTGAATTTTTGTCCTCGGTATTTGCAGTAGTTAGTTCAAGAGATGCATGGCTTGGACTTGAACTCCCTTGTGAGTGAACAGAGTACGAAGGAGTCCAGGACAAGGTAGCTGACTCTGGCTCGCCAACCTGACAAAAATTTCAGAACCAAGATCGTGCAAGACGGTAGACCTTCTCACCTCAGTCGGTAGTTGAGCTGTCTCAGTGGCGACATCAGAGGGGCTTGCATCAACGATGATGTCTGGCCGAGTAGGTTTAACATCCTCGACATCACTTAGGGACTCTGCAGAGGTCCTTTCTTCAGTGGGTAGGGAGATACCATGCCCAAGGGTCGTAACTTGAAAAGAGGGAGTCCATGGAGATTTGGGGTCTTCCAGCTGCATTGAATCATCCGGAATGCTCAAAATAAATTTCTCAGGCATAAGTGTCTCGACACCGTCAACGATGCTAATTGCCTCAACCACTGGTACCATATCCTCTACCTTCTTTTCTCCGTCGAGCTCAGGAACCATAATGGTTTCTGTGGTGGTATCTGCTATTGAGATCCCTGCCATAAGCACAGACTCATCCGATAGAGATTCAACAAGTGCAACAGTGGGAGACTCATCGTTGACAGCAGCTAATTTCTCGATAGGACTACCTTCCAGTGTACTATCGTCGATCTTGACTTCTTCAATAGCTGAGTCATCTGATATTATTGGCGGAAGGACGACAGATGTGTCCTCGATGGATTCAACAACTTCTTGGTTGGATGGATTATCAACAACTAGCTCTTGTGCTGATTGCTCGGCAACGGCAACGGCGGCAAGCCTATGATCAGGTTCGGGGGGTGAGATAGCGAAAAGTACATTAGAGTCTGCCTCGTTGACATTGAGTGTATCCTGGACCAGGGGTTCGGGCACAGTCTGGGCCACCGGTTCTTCGGATACAACAACTGGTGTCGAGATAATGGTTGATTGGTCTAGAGCCTTGTCGACGATGGACTCCTCAGAAGTTTCAGCGTTTTTTTCTTCCTCGAGTATAGGGATGGCAATGTCAGCAGTGGTGTCCTCCAAGACGGACTCCTCAATATTTGCTTCAAGTTCCCCTGATAGCGACTCCACATCCTCCACCGGCTGAGAAGCAGACGTTGTTTGTCCAACAGAAACGTCCTGGTTGGCGAGACTCTCGACTGCGACTGTTTCTTTTGAACTGTGTCCAACATCTTCCATGGGTATGTTTGCTATGACTGGTATCAATTCCTCGGCAGCAGTATTGCCTGCGAAAAGCTCTTCAACCACCTCCTTTTGTACTGCACTTTCATTTGAGTGCCACCTCTTCTGCAACAGATCCTACAAGTTCGGATTCAAGTTCGGATTGCTCTTTCGGGGTTTCGATAACGAGTTCACCCTTGATTGGTTCATCGACGACAGTATCTTCGTTTATAGGCTCCTCAACGACAGATGTCTCTTTTGTAGGCTCCTTCGCCTCCTCCTCTGCTGGTACGTCCTCGACAACAGGGTCTCCCTTTGTAGGAACTTCTGCGACAAATTCATCCTTCTTCTCGGCGACAAGCTGATCTTTCGCAGATTCCTCTCCTACGGCATCGGTGATAGCTTGCGCTTTGACCGGTTCTTCAGCAATAGTCTCCTCCTGAACGGGCTCCTCGACAGTGAAGTCCTTCCCAGACAACTCCTTAATTACAGGATTTTCGATTGTAGGCCTCTCTCCAACTGCATGATCTCCCTCTGCGGGTAGGCTTTCAACCACAGATCCGGGAATCTCCTCTACTACAGGTGCCGTTGCAGGGGCTTCAAGAGCGTGTCCCTCCTGGATGGGCACCCCGACAATAGGTTCTTTTTCTGCAAGTTCCTCGGCGATTGGTTCTCCTTTCTCAGCTACTTCTTCAACGAGAATCTCCGATTTCAAGAGTATCCCGGCGGTGGGTTCATCTTTGAGCCCCTCGACGACCAATTCCTCCTTTGCAAGTATACCCTCGGTGGCAGGCTCCTCTTCGACCTGCTCTCCCGCAGCAGGCTCTTCTTTGATAGACTTCTTGATCACAGCTTCCTCCGTTGCAGATGCATCTCTCATTGCAAATTTCTCTCCTGCAAGCTCCTCAACCATGAGTTCTTCTTTCACAGGCACCGTGGCAACCGATTCCTCCTCCACAGGTTCCTCGGCAACCAATTCCTCCCTCACAGGCTCCTCGGCAACCAATTCTTCTTTCACAGGCATTTGATCAGGGACGAGATCCTCTTTCACCGGTTCTCCCACAGATATCTCTGTGACAGGCTCCTCTTTCGCAGGCTCTGGCACAGCTTCTTTATGCATGGTTATCTCCCCAGCGACAGCTTCCTCCTTCATGAACTCTTCAACAGTAGGGGGCTCGTTCACAGGCTTTTCGAGAACAGGATCCTCCACGGACTCTTCCTCCTCCACAGGTTCTTCAGCAGTAAATTCCTGTGCCACCTCCACATCTGCACCATCCTCCTTTCCTTCCTGGGTAACGGGTACCTCCCTAACTACGCCAAGTTGGTCTTCAGTCATCTGATGGATCTCAGAATCTACTGTCGCCTCAGCTTCAGCACTAGAAACCACCTCAGTAGCTGGTTCCTCCACAATTTCAGTTGGAACATTCTTCGAATCATTAACATCAACAGCTTGTTCCTGAGAAACGGCTGTCTCAGCCTCCTCCTCCTGGGTAATCACTTTTTCTTCGGCAACCGGAATCTCGTGAGTGACCACGGCTTTTGCAACAGGCTCAGGAGTAATATCCTCAGTAACAAGTGCGGGGGATCCAGTTTCTGTCATATCATTAGAATCTTCGATTGCAGGTGTCTGAGAGGTTTGAACTAGATCAATAGCCGCCGGATGTAATAGATCCTCCTCTGTGCGTTGGTCCTCAGCAGCAGCAACAATACCAGATGGAGCATCCTGGATGGACTGCGGTTCATCGATGATATCAGGAGTAGCTTGGGGGATGAATTCCGTTTTGGTTGTGACGACTTCACCTACATTCTCCTGCACAGGAACAGTGACAGGAACTTCGGAGTCCTCCTGAGCAAACTGAGGTTCATCAGGAATACTCGTGGAAGCCGCATCATCTACCACTGGTTTCTCCTCCACAAATGATATACTTGCATCAGGAACGACCCCCTCCGCAACAGTTTCACCTTTGGTAGCGGCATCTCCTTGAACAGAAGTATGTTCTTCAACAACAGCAGGCGCAAGATTCATAGCTGACGCTTCCCCGGTGATAACCTCACCAGGTTCGCTGGAGATAGATTCATCGTTAACGGGCATTTCTTCTACAGCTTTGGTAGGAACCTCTGCCGAACCATCGGTCGTCTCTTCTTCCTTAATCAGGGGTGCCTTGTCGACGGTCGATGAAGTAGGTGAACTTTCGTTTTCAACCGCCTCTTCTTTAACACTGGCTTTCTTTTCAACCAACTCCCCGGTCTCGGGTTTGGCACGAGGAGTACGAGTGCCCTCATCAGTCACCACATCTTCCAGCGGGATAGCATGCGTGGAGGTGATTTTTTCAGGAGATCCTTCAGGTGTAGGGGTATCGCCGGCATCTGATTCTTCTAGCTGGCGATTATCAATAAGTGCAGGAGTTGGGGCGACGACTTCGACATCGATAGGACTATCATCAGCGTTATGTGAGCCAGCATTTATTGTTTCAGCTATGATGAATGAGTGTACAGTAACTCAACAGGATTATTAGACAACATACCAGGGGTGACCTCAGCTTCCGCAATCTGTATGTTGATTTGCAGTATTGCAGACTCGACATGTGTCTCATCGGCCTCATTAATGTCGATAGCTGTCTCTTTTGCATCAGACTCAGCAGTCTTATCTTCAACTCCCATCAACTTCGGGCTCTCGGCTTCTTTCTCGGCACTCTTGTTATCGACGCTCGTTATCTTCTCAATCCCGAGTTCAGCTTGGACATCAACTTCTTCAACCAGGGTCGACTTCCGTTATCTCTTCATTAACCTTCGAAGTAATCGAATTGAGTGTCCTCCAAAAAAGGTTAAAAACTTCAACGTACCTGAGAGGACGTGTCAGCGGTCGTCTGCATTGTCTGTTGTTCTGTGACTGGCGACTCGACCTAAAGTGATTCAAATAAGATTCATGTAACCTGAATTTCGAACAAATTACTTACTTTCACTGCTATCGGAGTCGAAGAATTACTATCGACAGCCGATTCTGGTGCAGGGTCAGTCTCTACATCCTAGCAGATACGATGTCCCAATCAATTGAGCCCCAAGATAGGATATCACAAATACTCACACAACTTGAGGGGTCTATACTCGGAGTGGATTCTTGAGCGCTAGGACTCACTTCGGTCATAGACTGGATAAAAATAAGCTCCAAGCCAATAGGCAGCGAAGACTAATCGCTCACAGTCTCAGATGTTTCTTCAGGTACACTAGTATGGGCGACGTTGTCAGTCTTTTGAGTATCGATATCGGTCATAAGAGAAAGGGAAAAAGAGAGAGAAAGGCGTCAATAAGCCAGTTCACAACACCATTCGCCAGAGACGTACGTTTGCAGACACCTCCGAGATAGTGTTGACGCCATCAACATCCTCTGTGTCCACTGCATCACCATTATCATCACCGTCATCATCACATTTCTTCAATCCTGTATCCTCTGTATCTGCAGCATCTGAATTTTCAAGCACAGCACTCCCAATATCCTTGATAAATTTCAAATTTGAATCACAAATGCTGAATTTCTGACCACAAAAAAACAACACATACGGGCTCCTCAGTCGAAGCTTTCGACGGGGACGTAGCACCATTATCAATCACAAGCTGGGTATCTGATACTTGAGCATCCTGACTCTGCTGTGCAATCGCATCCGACGCGAACGAGTCTAAGGATTCGGCAGTGTTAGTCATCGGCTGCGGCGCAGCAAGAGAGGTATCTGCGTCGACCATGAATGGGTATTAAATAATTAGAGAGAAAATCCGAATAGTCAAATAGATAGGGAAAAGAGAACTGTGTTGGGTGTCTAAGCTAGTCAATCCAACGCTTCCACGAGGGGTTAAAAAAGGCTTCCTCCCAAATCAATCCATTCACGTGTACTTTCCTTTCAGAAGGTCGCGTTACGTCACATGATCACACATCTTTATACGGAAGTTATAGACAAAGTGCACTAGATATAAACGGTCATCACCGGTCAATGATGATAATGATAATGTCCAAAGCAGTAGTAAAAAAAGTGATTCTAGAACAAGAGGGCACCAGCGACAGCAACAAAGCTGACAAGGCCACCAGTGACGGCCTCGATAGGGTAGTTACCAATGGCAGCATTCTGTTTTGAACTTGAAGAAACGACAGCAGCCTGAGAACCACTGGTATGAGCAGAGCTTGAAGTTGCAGCTGAGGCACTGCCACTGTTGCTGCTGTCGTAATTATAAGCTCAATCAGATTCTGTTCGATGGTTGAGGTGGTACTCACGGAGCCGAAGCGGAAGAGGCAGCTGCACTAGTGGTAGCAGATACGGCAGCAGGAGAGGGTGACAAATTGCCTGAGACAGCGGGAGATGCACTACTACCGCCGCCGTTGAGGCAGCTGCGGGAATCATGGTCGTGAACAAAGGAAAATAAGGGATAGGATGCACATACTCGGTCTGGCTACTAGATTGGACTGTGACAGCATCTGCGTAGGCTATGGCACCGGTGCTGTCCTTGATGGACATGGTTCTAAACACAAATACAAAAGTGATCAACTCAATATCCGGAAAGGAATCAAAACACTCACATGGAAGTCCCTGCTTGGATATCCACAATCCAAGTTAGACTCGTATCAGAAGTGGAATCCCAACTTTTAAGCTAAACACAAGTCACATGCAAAAAAAGTGAATTCAAAGAATAGCAGGAATAGATTCAAGCCTACAGCAGCAGCCGATGCCTGACCACCTAATCTCCTGTCAGCACATAGACACGTACGACACCAACAATGACTCACCAGGAAGGGCAGACAAGAAATATGGGGGTTGACCACCACTCCATGTAAGCATAATCGGTTCTTGACAAAGACATTAAGCATAAACCGCACACACAGAACTCACACCAAACAAAGAAACTGAGACGCACGACATTGCACAACACTCGTACTACGCACCAGGAACAATGTCAGCCACCATCCCTCACCTGAAAGAGAGACGACATACGGAGTATTAATCATCAGTCCCCAAACGGACTGTACAGAAGCAAGGGCAGCAACAACAAAAGTCGAGTACTTCATGACGACGGCGCTTATAATTGCGAGCAACGGAGGACTTGGTATTTGATACTGTAGTAAGAGAATAAACGACAGAAAAGACGCCTTCAAAAAGGAATGTGAGGGGCGAGAGGACAGGAGCAAGCGGTGATGGAGATGAGGGAGACCGATAACGTAAAGGAGCCGTGCTTTTAGTACTCCCCCAAGTTTCACTCTCACGCCCTTTTCGAAATTTTCGGATCTATTTTTATTTTCAGACATTCCTTTTCTGGGTATTTGGGTTCTGCTCAGCCTCTGGCATTGTAGACTGGAGGACTAAATGAAAATAGGAGAAACCCGATAGTGTATATTTCAGAACTTCTAAACGGAATGAATAGTGGGTAATGAGGTTTCGGACTTTATCCCAATCATGATGAAATGCAGCCCACTCGTGACAACCATGGCAGTCGTGCGGTCAAAGTTGGCTTTTCTGATGACAAGATCTCTGGCAACGGGAAAACCCTCGCGGAGCAATTCTCATCCTATCCTCTCCTCACAACCCGATCCAACTACTTCTACCTCCAGGATTATGCAAACTCGTATGTCCAATCTTGACAACTTCAAACCCAACCCCAGCACGAAGTATCGGTGCATTTTTATTCAATCTCTTCAACGCACCGCTCTGATTCCCTTTCACACTTCCCTCTCCATTCCCTCCCTCATTATAAGAAGTAGCGCTTTCTCTGACGCTTCCATTATTCGTACCCCCACTCATAAAAAATGACTCGTCATCCGCCAATGCACTCAAAGGAGATATTGCCCGCCCCTGTGGTGCTGACACCGACACAGATGTTGGTGTTCCGGCATCCGAATAATCTGATCTAACACCAGGAGGCATGATAGAAATCCTTAAGAACGATTCCGCGTGCCATTCATACCATACTTGACGATCGTTTGTTAGCCGCCATATTGAGACCTGTAGTTCCGAATTGCTCGGTAGGTAGAGTGGTTCCTATTGAACAAAAATTGTTTTAGTCATGTGTGATTGTATATAGCAAAAGGCCTACCTTGAACGGGAAGAATAATGGGAACCAGCTCAGCATGTTTTTCGATACCTGGTCTTTTCGATGTGGATGTATACTCAGTCCGATAGTCCCGTACAAAATCTATTGGATGTCATGGATACATGAACTGACCGAGCGAACAAACAAAACTGGCTCACGGCCTCAAAATAACCAGCCAGCCCGCTACCCAACGAAACAACATGTCAAGATGAATCATACTTCAACGTCGTGACCACTCACTGTAAAACTCCTGCATGTGGGATCCAAAACCTCAACCTCGCACTCCTCACATTGTGATGATTCGTTAATGGTGATCTACTCTCATTTACCGCCACCACACCACCACCATCTCCACCCTCATTCCCATGATCCCCCCTAGGATGTTCAAACCCCCAGCATTCCTGGATTTTTGACCCACATTGCGACTTATCCTCGCTGAGAATATTGACAGCTTGGAACATTACAACATAGGGCGTTTCCAACGAATCATCTGCATTTCTCAGCGCACGTGCTTCATTGTAAAGTTTCGATGAGGATAGAGGGGCAAGATGGGATGTATAGGATGAAGGTATCGATATGCCGGTCGCTAGGCGTTGTGTTAATACGTGGCCGTAAAGTGAGGTGTAGGACGTACGTTTCAAACATTTCTGTGCCCCGTCTAAACATTCTGGACTAAGCTCATTATCCCCAAATGAACCTAACAATTCGCTGATAAGTATATCCACCGGTTCCGGTACGTCCAGATTCCTCATATCACCAAAGAGGAGTTGAACATTGCTTTCCCTCCATTCATGGTCTTTCCTTTGTTGTAACCTGTCAGGGACTAGCTTAGCGGTTCATGTCATGTATATATAGATTGTAAAATGCAACTCACGTAACGTATGCATTTGGGTTCTTTTCAACGACGTAAATAAAGACATCTCTTTGAGCTCGTCCAACTGCATTCAAGCATCTCGCAACGAGTGGACCACGACCGGCTCCTGCTACACAGCAGATACTGAATATGATTAGTGAGTGATACGAGAAGAAGATAAGGGCTCTTGTACATTCGTTCTGCTGCAGGCCGATCTACGAGAGCTCTGAAAATCGCCTATACATATACAGCATGAGAAATACCAGGGCCCTACAAAGACTTGGTATGCTTACCTCCTCGTACCTTTCATACTTGACGGGATCCTGTTCAAAAGTCTGATACGTCATATTCTGTAAATTGTCCATCAAAGGCTGCCATAGCCATCAACTATGAATTCGCGTCGATGCATCAGGACAGACCTGCAGTGGGGCCTGCAAATAATCTTGATACCCCTGGGCGAAATTTTCGACCGTCCCCATTGTTTGTGCATTTCGAACAGCAGGACTGGTTTTTTCTAAAAACTTGATATACTGGGAATACGCAGCATCACCTCCGCGAGCGTGTTTGTTTAGAGTGGTGTCCGCAAAAATCACAGTCGGACAGTGCTATATAGTCATGTCATGAGTCATATTTGAAGGGACCATGAATAGCAGCTTACGATCATACAATCTCTTATGAAAGACTGAGTAGGCTTGGGCAACACAGGGTATCCTTTGGTGTTTGCGATAAAGGTAGATGCCGGGAGAAATATATAGCGGACTGATTCTGCAGCCCACTTACTCAACACACCGAGTTTAGAAGGGAGTGGAGGAGTCAGATCAAGTGCTGCGACGAAGATAGAATCAGTTCTGATAAAGATGTAGAAATGGGAAGCGTACTCAGCGTCAATCGAGTGTTGTAATCGCAAATGGACCTGATGAGATCCCACATCTCCCAAGTTGCGTTCAGCTCGCTTTCATCGGATGATATCTCAGTGTCATTGCATGAAGCAATCGATGTATCCAAGCATGATGTCCCTAAAACGGCCTCAGTGTGAGCATGGAGGATAGTTGGATCGTAGATGGGCAGCCGGACGGAAAGAGAGATATAGGGGGTACTTTGAAGGCAGCTGTTGATGATGCGGGCGTAGGATGCGACGTGGGATCTGTTTCGTGGAGCTGGAAGAATGGCAGTGTGGATGCTGAGGTAGGAGGCATAGGCAAGTTCTTGTTTCAGGGCCTGGAGACATGTAAGATGGAATGAAGAAAAGAAGCGGAAGACTTGCAATTTCGGCGTCATGTCTGATGCCGTCGTCGTCTGCATCGAGCTGAAGCCATTCTGAAATCATGGCGATAATCCCCTGGGGTTGATCGAGGTGCCTGAGAGTCACTTCGTCGGGAAGAAAGCAGGGACGCTGGCGCCAAAGATCTGCAGCGCGTGCGCATGCTTTTCTTGCATCGTCGCTGCCACCCTCAGCGGGGAGGAGACACATACCCTCCCAGCGCAGCTTCCAATTTTCAGATGTGAGAGGAAGACAGATAGACTCATAGCCCTTGCTAGTGGCATCCTGAAGACGATGCTGAATTGTGGCATGGTGGTCAAGGTTAAAAGGAAGAAAAGCAGCGAGGCCAGCAGCAGGGGCGTGGTCGGACAGGGGCATAGCAGAGAAGATCGTGTGATTCGATCAAAAGGTCGATCATGATCAGAAATAGTCAGAAATCTATAAAGTACTCTCAAAAGTCTAAATCCAAAATCTGAATCTACAACAGCCGGGGGCGCTTGTCGGGTGTGGACTCTGTCTCTGGCTCTACATCTGTCGAGAGTGCCTGGCCCTGAGCCAGACTCTCCAACACGCTCGCAGCCACGGTGCGCTGCAGCCCGTCCTCGTCGGAGTCGACTAGGGCCGATACCTGAGCGATGAGACGGTCAGTGAGGGCATCAGATACAGCGTTCTGTGCGTGCTGCGACACTAGGGTGTGCGGAGCAGGATCTGTGAGTCCATGCGATAGGGACTCAAGATAGGCTGCCACACGTGGGAATTCAGGACGCAAGTGCTCGATGGGCTAGTTGTAGATTAGTATTATCCTGTGAAAAATAGGACATATCTGGACCTACTGAGACGCCCTCGTTGTTTGTGCGGTCTACGACGGCACCCTGTGCGACGAGAAACTGGGCAGTCTTGATATCTTCGACGGTGTAGAGTGGAGTGTCGCCGTCGCCGTCCACGACGTTGACGTCGCCGCCTGGGGCGTGAGATAGGTTGATGATAAGAAGAATAAGACTGACACATACCCCTAGAAATGAGAAACTGCAGGATGTCAATGTGGCCGTAGGATGCGGCAGCGTGCCTGAGAGAGGGTGAGTGGTAGAAAACAATGAGCAGCAAGACCTACATGGGTGTGTATGTGTACTCGTCGGGCACGTTAGGACTGCGTTCATGGTCGTCGACGAGGAGGACGACGGACGGGAGGTCGCCGTCGGCAGCAGCCACCCATATGTTTTCCGAAAACATTGGGTCAAGCGTGCGCAAACAGGGGGCCCCTGAGTGGAGAGGCAGGTCTCAGAGAACTGCGCTGGTGGAGAGAGGCTCGGCGACAATGAATTCCTACCATCCGGCGACAATGGGCCATTCGGCGACAATAGACCATCCGGCGACAATAGACCATTCGGCAACAATGGAACACTCGGCGACAATGGATTACCCGGCGACAATGGACCCGTACCACTACCAGGCCCGCTGCTGTATGTTTTCCTTTTTATTATTTCGAAGCTCATTCCTCCCCAGATTGGGCTCTACTCTCTACCGACCTCCAGTTCATTTACCTTGACCCCATCTTCGCCTCCCACCTTGGCCCCCAGGCCGACCTCCTCATCGGAAAATCCCTTCTCTCTTTTATTCATCCAGATGAACAATCTTCTGCAGAATCCGACCTCAGTGGCGTGCTCCATTCCCGCACTCTCCATGGTTCAGTCACCAGGTGAGTTGTTCCTTTCTTTTCTCTTCGCCCTCTGACTTTTTTCCAGTGTCCGTTTCCTGCGTCTCTCCAATGTGCGTCGCAATCTTGGCTACTCCGGCGCCTCCCCCTCCTGGCCAGATGCACAAAAAATCGTCGGTGACGATGACCATCTGGCTGTAGATATCGTCATCAACTGGGCTGCCGAGGGTCTCGTTCTTTGCTTCATCCACGCCTCTGTCGATCTCAATCCCCGGATCGACAACGACGAGTCTCACAGATCTCATTGGTCGAATTGGTGTGGCACACCCTTCATGCCCTCGGAGCAGATCGAACTCCTCTTTCGCCGTCTCCTCATGTGTGTCCCCCATTCGCCCTCACTATCTGGTCCTCCTCCCCGTGTTTTCCAGATTCTCGCAAACCTTCCCCAACGTCAGCTCCTTCTCTCGTGGCCCCCGGATCAAGGGGACGGCCTCACCGGCAGGCAGTTGGCCAGACTCGTGGAGAATGCGGAGATGGACTCAGGTCCACACAAAGATAACAATGCCAAAACGAGCTGCACACGCAGGTACAGGGCCACCCAACTCATGTCCCCCACACTTGGTGAGGTCGAGAGCATCTTTATACCGCATGGTAACCTTCTTTCTCTTCCTCCTCTTTCTTAAAGTGTTCTCACATCCCTTGTACACATCCTAGGCTCCGTCATGTTTGCCTGCCACAAGTTAGACTCATCCCCCCGCAGCTCCTCTACGCCCAACCCTCCCACAATGCACAATCCCATCTCCTATAATTCCCCCAATGGTCCGAACTATCCACCTCCTTCTGGTCCCTCCTACTACGATTCTCCGGCTTCCTCCTACCCTCCTCTATACTCTCAGGGTTATCTCACTCATCAGCCCCTTCTCCCACCCCCGACCACTTCATTACCTCCATATTGGTCCCACCAAAACTATCCTCAACCTCAGCCCCTTTCTGCTCAATCCCAATGGGCTACTCCAAGCCCTAGCCATCCTCTCTCTCCTCTAGCCCATACCTCCAACCCGGTGCCACCATCTTCATCCTCGATCCCTCATCCTCGTTCTGCTTCCTACTCTACCACCCCAGCAGTCGTGCCACCTCCATCCACCTCGTCCTGGCATATAAGTGATTATTATCGAGCCACATCGCCCGCTTATAGTGCTTATTCTACGGGCACAGGTCGTGCTTCTTCGTTCGTAGGCAACAGCATATCATCGACTCCTTCATCATTGTTGACCACTACCGATCCTAACGCACCTCCCCCGACTGTCGATGTCGTTCCGCCATCCAAACGTCGTCCAAGTCCTCTATCAACGAGAGGTGGTGGTTCCGCTGTCATCGGCGATCCAAGATATCAACCGGGTGGCGTTGCTGGTGTCTTAAACGCTGTTTCAAATACTGGAGGCAGAGGGCCTGGGACCCGCCCAGTGGGCTTATCAGATTGTTCAAGCTGTGGTGCGACTTCTAGTCCAGAATGGAGGAAGGGTCCATCCGGGAAAAAAGAACTTTGCAATGCGTGAGCTCTTTTCCTGAATTGCGTCTTTCCTTGCCTGTCACCCTTCATGCATAATATTATATGTTCCAGAACATTTTGGCTGACTATTTTACAGTTGTGGACTTCGATTTGCTCGATCAAGGGCAAAAAAGGATGGTGGAAGTTCATCAGGCCATGGTCGCAAAAAGAAATCTTCCGATATTGACCTTACTCCTAGCGGCAGCTCAAAATTTAACTCATTACCGAATGATTCAAACTCTTTCTCCCAAGAACCCAATCTTTCGCATCAACACTACCATTTTGTCGGAGGTTCGCGTAGTTCCAATGGGATTGACGCCAAAAGGCATCGAAAGCGTGACAGTGTCGGAAGTGCTGGTGGAGGAGGCGTAACCCCGCCACTGGCAACTATAGCCGCTGCGAGCGGATCGCCTGGCCATGCTAGTGCACTGGTGAGGAAAGGTGGTTTAGTCTCTGCCGGCTCTTATGAGGCGACTGAGAACTCACCCAGTGATGGGTATGGACACGCTCATTATGTGGCCTTGGCCTCTGGTGCTCGTGCGGGCGAGAGTGATACCAATAAGAACGGAAAGGCGTTGACTCCATCACCTTCACCGCCCATTGGAACCACTGGTGTGACTGCTATCACTGGAGCTTCGACTTCTACTTCGATGCCTTCGACGACTTCTGGATCATTGGGATTACATCCTCCCGCTGCTTCTCCAGCTTCTTCTCCGCCACCTTCGTTATCTGTTCCGTCTTCTCGCAATCGGAGTTCTCAAGTTTTTGCGACATCTACGTCTTCTGTATCGGGTTTTCAGTTTGAGAATAGTTTTGATACACGGGGTTTGAAGTTTGTGCATTACAATTTTTCGACGCCGGGTACACAGCCTGACAGAGTGATTCCGCCGTTAAACACTCATCCTCATCCTCAGCCTCAGCCTCGGCCTCATTCTCATCCAAATTCACCGCGTCCGCACTCAAATTCGCAGTCACCCTCTGGGATTCACCCTTCACTTCCAGGATATCTGTCCACTGGTCATCATGTTTATTCGGGCTACACAACACGACCATCACCGTTGTCACAAGCCGGGAATATCGTTACTGGTCCTGGTGCTGCTGGGTCTGGTGTTGGGGCAGGACTGTTAACGCCACTTAGCTCTGCACCCCCACATTCAGCCATTGCTGAAACTTCCAGCAACACTGCTGAAGAGAATGTCAGTACTAGCGGGAATGATATAGGAAATGGGATGCAGCTCCCGCCATTGGCACATATGGACCGGTTGGTTCAATCCGGGTCCAGTCAACCTCATTATGGTTCCTTAATGGGAATGAAATTGGATTATGGAACGTCACCAGAGTTGGACTCTCCAGTGAATGATAGCGGAGTACTGCAGCAGCATGGGACTTTGCTCTCGAGTGTGAATAGGGAGCCTTTGACACCGCTTAGTGCGGAAAGTCCGATTGAATCTGATGTTGGGAGGGGTCACCAATATCATCATAATCATCAGCACGCTGCTAATGCGAGGACGGCTTTAGGCGGTGGGCAGTGAAGCTGCTTTTTTCATGGTTGCGTGATGTCGAAAAGCGATGTATGTTCATTTCTTATTTGGTGCGTTGATATGAATGGTTCCAGGATGCCCCGCTGTCCCGGTCTCGTTCTTTCCTGATCTCGGCTATGACATAGGCTCAATTATGGCTGGTCTTTCAGATCTTGGACATTCATTCCGTTGACGCATGCATGCGAGGATGACAGTCTTGCTAGGTGTCCATTGATTAATGTATATTTTTTCCCGACTTTCAGGTTTCGTATTGCGTGATTGACGTTTTTTGGCCCGAACGCCGTTCGTTTTGATGAGCATTTGGCCGACCTCTATCACTACCCTTCGCCTCCGGTCCGTTGTTGCCACCTCCCTTCATTTAAAGCTCGTCGAACTGGCTGTTGCGAGTTTAATTGGATCTGTAGTCTTACCGAGCTTCTTGTTTTCGCGAGCATTTCCTTTTTCTATTATTCTCTCTTGGCTGTGGTTCTCATGTTTTTTTTCTCCTTGTGGGTCATGCGTGGGTCTCAGAGCTATATTACGAAGAATGATTTATTTATTCCGTTTTATTCTTTTCCACCTGTTGACAGTTTCGTGGAATCTTCGGCTCTCGTCATGATTTGGACTGGCAAAAAGTGACCTCATTGTACTTGTTACTTGCATGTGGCAGGGTTTCTCCGTCATCAACCCTTATTGTATCACATACACCCACCAGCGGACAGCACCGTCTGAACACTCTCATTTTTTGCGTCTTGTAAATCACACACATACCTTCAACTACACATTCATGCGGCGATGTCCTTCCCCCTTCTCTTCGTATTTTGATGCCTTGGCCTTTCTTAGTCCCATATTATATGACTTGTGTCAGCTCGGTTCATTTGTCTCCATACTTTAAATATGTTTTCTTTGGCATCATTAGTTTCTTGTTGGGATTTTTCAAGGGGGCTTTGTCTTTTCCAGTTTTGTTGGTTTCGTCCTTCCCAGTTTTGTTGATTTACACTGATAAAAAAATACGGTAATACTGTTTGTTAAGTATAGCATTCGTTTTATAATTCGATTCCTACATCGACTGCCTGCAGAACGCTCCGTTTCATGGTCATGTCATAATTGATCTTTCTCTTGAATGGTACACGTAAAATAGTTAACACCTCATCGATCTACATCGTGATTCTTGTTAGGCGAAATGAACTGATTGCAAGTCCGTTCAAAAGCTTGAATCTTGCCATCAATCAAACGTGTGTAGCGCGTTGTGGCTTAACAGTGGTAAGGTTTTTTTTCTTTTTCAAGTAGTTGAGACAATGCATAAGGCCCGAGGCGTTTCGGTTTCTGGAATTACCGAGTAAGAGCGTTCGGCTCTTTTTTTCACTTCTTTCTTCTGTCTAGGAAGAAGAAACATTCAAGATAGGGAAACCTCGTGGTAGACTCAAGGCATGTTACTTATTGAGAGATGTCAAGTTCTTTATGATGTATCTGTTCCAGAATGAGCTTTTGATATCTGAATTTAGATGCGCAATGACGCAGTGTATTATAATATTCAACGTGTTTTGATTGAACGCCTTGAACTGTCCTGGGCTTCTTGTTTTGTGTTTGTTCTGGAAGAGGGTGTGTGTGTGTGCATGGGTAGTGTTCTGCTGAACTTCTGGTTGGTTTTTGTTGCCGTTGTTTTGTCGATAAAAAGTGATGTCATTGAAATTCAATATCAATACATAAATATATATACTTATCTAATCTACAACACTTTCAAACACTTCAGGTTGACTGCCTACCTGCGACGCCTGACGGTATTTGTGCTGTGTATGTGTATATGTGAGGGCGTTGTGTCCTTGTCAGAGGGTTTCCTGAGGATATCATAATCCAAAGCTCCATTACTCCAGTGCTTCTATTCCACCGGAAACCTACATCAAACTGTCAAACGATGTCGTTGGAAGAGGTGAGGAGTGTACGAGTGGAAGCGGATGTTTCCACTGGCAGGAATTTGGGTGATTCTGCCGTTGAAATCGAAACGACGTCTACAGAAGAAACTATTTTGAAGCAACACCGAGGAGAACGAAACGATCCAGATAGGTAAGTTGGCAAGCTCTTGATCGATTCACCTTGTTCTGCCGAAGCTAATGTTTCCATCACAGAAAAGATAACTATAACGATAATCTTAAGTCGGATTTTACTACTGCTCGTGCAATTCCTCCTGAGATCCAGGAAGACGATACGCTCGGAGTTGATTCAGAAGAGGATGATGCAGATGGTCAGGGAGGAGATAAAGCTGAAGTAGACGATGGTGATTTTCTTTCAGAATTCCCAGATGATACACCGGTATATGTTTTTACAACTGAGTGACTGTTTATGCTGACGATTTGCGTCTCCTTTCCTGATTCGATCATGACATAGGAACTTGAGTTGGTACACTGTCGAATTGGATCTCTTGCCAACTTACATCTTCCACGTTTTGCTGGCCATCTTCAGAAGCTTTGCCTTCGACAAAACTCTGTTTCTCATTTAGATCCAGAGATATTTCATCAGCTTACCCTCCTCGAGGAGTTGGATCTATACGACAATCAAATCCAGCATGTTGATGGTGCGCTGGAAAAGTTACAGAAACTCACGTACGTCATGCATCGTAGTACTCGCATACGCTGATGGGGTTCGAATTTACCTCGGGCTAGTGTGTTGGATCTGTCGTTCAACTTATTACGAACTGTACCCAACCAACTGGACCATTTACATGTACTGGACACAATTTACTTTGTCCAGAACAAAATTTCCAAAATCACTGGTTTGAATCATTCAGATACACTAAGAAGCCTAGAACTCGGCGGTAATAGGATCCGGGTACGTGACAGCTACTCATGTTATCAATCTTGTTTTATACTTTTGGTAGAAAATTGAAGGACTCGATGCCTTGGTGAACTTGGAAGAGCTTTGGCTTGGGAAGAACAAGATTACAAAGCTTGAAGGGCTCGAAAACCTGCGTAAACTGAAAATACTCTCGTTGCAGTCCAATCGCATAACTAAACTCGAAAATCTGGACACATTGACGGAGCTCGATCAGCTTTACCTCAGCCACAATGGTATTGAGTGTTTAGAAGGGTTAGAGCGCAATGTGAGCACAAGTCCTGTTGTTTAGTATGCAAAGTATCATGCCAAGTCTCATTCGATGTCTACTCTCAGACTCAATTGACAACTTTGGATATCAGCAATAATTTCATCCCTGCGATCGAGAACATTTCGCACCTGATCAATCTAGAAGAACTTTGGGTGCGGCTCCATTAATTCATGGATTCATTGGATGAGGTTAATGTTATTTGGCCAGATGAATAGTAATAAGATATCAGATCTGCACTCACTGGATGCGCAGTTGCGCCACATCCAGACTTTGAGGACACTTTATCTTGAAGCCAATCCATGTCAGGAATCAGATATGGTAGGCTATCGACGGAAGATCATGTTGGCGCTGCCACAGTTAACCCAGATAGATGCCACGTAAGTCTAGAATCTGCTTAAATTTATAGCCAGTATCTCAACAACAGGTCCAGGTATGTACGAGTATCATAGGCTGAAGGTCAAACTTCAGTCAAGTTGAGTCGAACCTGGACGTTGGAAATCCATGAGTCGTTGGAGCGCGGGTTTGAAGAGTTTCTTTATCTTGAGGAAGAAGTTTTCGACTGACGCTACATTATGGGCTCCTTTATGTTATTCTATGGACTTGTTAACACTTGTATATATCAGAGCCGGGACCAACTCGTATCGAGACTCGCCTTCTCTATTCGAACTTACTCTCATTTCAGGATACACGTCTCTCCCGAGATCTTCAAATTATTATTCTGCGTTTTATGGGGATTATTGGCATTTGCTGGAAGTGTGACTGATTTGGATAGGTATGGTCGGCTCATCAATGCTTGATCTTCAGAGGTAAATTGCACTTCGAGAAAACACACCAGAACATTTTATGGTAGAGATACCCCATAAAAGTGGTCGACAGGTTGTAATATGGGGAAGGACGACGTTCGTACGCCGCTGTAAGGTCATGCTTTCACGCAGTACCATCCAATCGAAGTCTTGCCGAGTTGAAATATCATACAGCGCATAGGACTAGAATGCTGGGAGATGAATTTTTCGGGTTTTGATTCGTTTTTTTCAGTGGAGTTTTAATCATCAATCTGATGGCCTCATACTTAATTTCATAGCCATCACATTTTTTGGCGTCCCTGAGTATCGGTCGCATGTATTCCTGAATGGTAGAGTTCAAGACAATGAGTCTTTAACATCTTGATCAAGCTGTAATTATTGGCAAACGCGCGCAAGATCAACGCGGTCACATCGAAAATAGCGTGACAAGTTGTCTCCAATGTCCCATTCGTCAAAGCCAAAGGCGAAAGGAGTCAGCACAAGCTCATTTTTTGACCTCAAAGCTGAGCTCTCCAAACAGCAAGCAGAGTTCGCCAAGAATAAAGCCTCAGGTAAAAGTACACAGATCGTCGGCGGCGTCAAACGGCCAGACAAGGTGAGCCATCCTATTCCTTCTTACATCTGCATGCTATGGTCCTTATTAGAAAATTTCTAGAAGCCGACTATCTGGGCTCGTCAGAACAAAGGAGTCGATGGGCGTGCTTCAAGAGATATTCAGCTAGAAGAAATCAGCAAGCCGACCCTTGAATCGGCTCGTGCGGTATTAGAACGCAAGGCAAAGATCTACGACAAGCTCCGGCGAGGAAAATCAGGTGGTCTGAGTGATAAGCAATATGAAGCTCTACTTGTAGATGTGCGCTGTTTTTTTATGTCAAATTGTACCATTTCGTTTTAAACCTTGGCTCTAGTTTGACAGCAAACCTATCGATGCATTTGAATCAGACAGTGATGATGTGGATGAGTCTCTGTCCGTACCAAAACGACCAGAAGATGATGACGATCCTGTTATTGAGTATGAGGACGAATTTGGCCGCATAAGGACTGCTCGGCGATCCGAAGTACCCCGCGAGTTTCACCCTCGGCATGACGCTCAGGATGAAGACGAAGGCGAGGACATTGTGATACACAATCCTGTCAATCATCTCCCAATCTATACACCATCAGAAGAGCGCATTGCAGAGATCTCCAAAGAATACGCTGAGGACACCAATCCACTCAATGTCCATTATGATGCCTCGAAAGAGGTCAGGGCAAAGGGGGCTGGTTTCTACCAGTTCTCTGCAGACGAGGAGACGCGAAAGAAGCAAATGGAGGAATTGAAGAATGTACGAGAGGAGACTGAGAAGACCAGAAAGGATTTGGGAGCAGTTGATATATTGCCTGGTGAATTGGAAGGGATGCGAGAAGGCCCAACGAAGAGTAGAGCCATGGAGAAAAGGAAGCGGGAGATCGAAGAGAGGAGGAGACTACTCGAGGAGAAGAAGAAGAAGCGTAAAATATCCCCTTCAGCAGATTCAGGGAATATAGCTCGCGTTCAGGCTGCTGAAACAAGCACGACTTCGCTGCCTGATGCTGATCCCTTTGCAGTTCTTGAATCCATCGCTGCTCCAAAGCCTGCACCCATTGCGAAGAAATCTCAAGTTACTCCCGATGCCGCTGGTATTTTTCTTGCACAACTGCAGCAGGAATTTCTTAGTGCAAAGAAGCGGTAATCGTAACCAACCCTTTCTCGATCAATCGCTCTGGGCATTATAACGAGGAAATCTCTCGTCGTCTATTCCAAGAGATCGAAAACTTATACCTTGCAGTTACTGGCTCCTCTCCTTGAACGACGTCCGCTACAATCTATGAATACGCTTTAACACCATCACAAAACAAGCAATAACGCCGCCATACCACGTCATGCATCTATCAAAACTTCTTTGACACCAGAACCACATTACTACATTGTTTTTGGACCTTCTGGGCAACAAATGTTGTCAAGCAAATGATTCATTTGAGCCATCTTTGGAAAATGATCGGCTCATAGAGATTATCTCCGGGGTAGATCATCATACCCATCATACCGGAAACTGACCGAGAGCGTGGCGCGATGTGTGAAGAGTTGCCACAATGTGTGGGGGAGGCATGGGTGACAAAAGTTTCTAGTATGACTCGAGTTGCTGCTGCTGCTGCACAAAGATAAATCACTTTCAAGTACAGTACGACGGAATTCACATTCAATTATAGAACAATCGAGTGCTCTCGGCGGCATAATGATCTTGTGGCAACGTAATGTACGGCGTATGCATGTTACTACTGAACAGATTGATTACGATGGTGATGAGAACATCGTTATACTGGGAGAGTATGTCATTGACAAATTGGGCAGTCCATGCTATAGAACAGATGATAAGAGATAAAAGGAACACCGCAGAAGATTCGTCCATAATTGTACAGGATCTTTGCCCATGAGGTTTACAGCAGGCTTACAGACTTGATGTCGGTTAGTCTACTAGTCTGACCGCCATCGTTCTTCGCCGAAAACTTCTCGTATCAGAAATTACGAATGTAATCTGAAAGTTCTGGCTCCGCTATTCAGCCTCCGGACACGGGAGGTATCACGGCGACTTGCTCCCCACCCATCAATGTCACGGAGACGGGATCGTCGACCATCTCCTCATTAACACACCACTGGCTTGTTTCTAAGATCATCCCAAGGTTAGTATTGGGGTAACACAAGGTGAGATGATTGCTGAGAGAGGAGAGGGGTAAACCAGAAGAGGGTATGGATATTTGTTCGGTGGTTTTGCCAGTTGCCGTTGATGCTGCGGCGAAGTAGAGGATGGTTATTGTCTGTGTTGTCTGGAGCGTGGAAGACATTGTGGGTCTAGAGAGGTCGAGTACGTCAGGATGAATGAATTGTATCAATGAATCTTTCAGAATCGACGATATCTCGAACCCATCATAATGATGGATGTGCTCATAATTTCCTAGGCCGGTTTGCTGACAACAGTCAATTCCCGTTCTCATCAGAGGAAGCTTCTGGTTTTCATGTCCGGCTAGTGCTGTCTGAACTCACATCATGAGCAAATAGAAATAGGCTGTTTATTTCCAATCACGAAGGCTCCATCTTGAAATTTCGTCAAGTCGACCTCTTTCTCTTTGGAATCTGATGGATGCTCAAGAACCTGGTCGTTCCGAGCTCAAAGGACCTCCCACTTGCAATTTTCAGACATTTGAAAACAACTGCAGGTCAATAGGCCATGATCTCGACCTGGAGCCTGGCCCCATGAAATGGAACAAAATGAACGTTTGATTTCTTCATCTAATGTAGCGCTTGTTAAACGTAACACCGTGCGTTGGTACAGTGAGTTAATCTATGTATTATCTCCTTTTGTTCAGCTGAAAATGAAACGATTCATGAGTCATTTTTTCATGGCGGGCCGTGCATATTTAATGACACTACTACCTCTGTGTTTATGGGAAGGTTCGACTGTAACGTTCACAGATCAACATCTTCGTCTCGTCAAAAATACCAGTTATTGTATTTTCGTCACTGGTTACGAGTATGCTTTACATCCCCTGAACGAATTAGAAGACTGGTGCGGAACATCGTGGCAATTCAGGTAGTGCTTTGCATCCAGCATCAAGAAAAGAGCGTGAGATACCATTTACGGATCAGCGCAAAGCCATTCGATAGGTTGAACACCGGAGGGCAAAAAAGAAGGCAGATTGTACAACAGCCCTTGACACTTTGAAGAAATGTGTCAACTTTTTTGCGTTTTGCGCCGATTCTGTGTTTCCACATGCAAAGGTTTATTTCTACCGAAAAATATATTATGAGCCATCTCAGGACGAGGACGAGAGGGAGAGTTCGGAGAAGCTAGCGAGGCGTTCGTCGTGACGGCATGCATTGTGTTCATTTCACTGGGGATCTAGTTATTTTCTAAATAGAATACATGAAACGCGGACAAGGACGATCGAATCCTGGCGGAAATGGGCATGCCTAATGACTATTTATGACTGTCACTTTGTCCAAAGGGCGTAGTTCAGCGGTCCACCATATGGGTTTGGATGTTCGAATCCAAACGACAGGTTCGCTCGGTACGAGGTGGTTGGAAGTTGAGACAAGCCCGTCAAACGAGGATGGATGATCGGTCAAGTTCCATCGAAGTCCAGTGGTTGTCAAGGTCGTCTCGTCGATACCAACCGGTAGGAGGCCACATGTTCGACCCAGTAGAGAATGGTCGATGTTAATACAATGCTCTCCCTAATCAACCAAGTGAGTAAGGGTTCCTAGTTCGCGTTGATAATGAGGCATATCGTACGGAATCCAAGACCCAGCCGACGTTGTCATCTGTCACTACGTAGACCCTTTTCCGCGTTCGGCGGAGCTTGTGACAGAAGGAAAGTGTGTGAATGGTTTGGTCCAGGCGGCCGGCGAGACCGCCAAGAATGACGATGTCGTACTGTTCTGACTGCTCGGACGTCAAGTCATTGTCACTCGGTAGAATCTTCACCCGCCCTTCGGTGAGCTCCTTGGCCTGGATAGCGTACACGCATTTCATGAGATCAGTGGAGCCCTGACAGTCGTTTCGGACGACTGGTACACCCTGACTTTGACTTTGAACTGTGGAGCTTCGGAATTCGTTTGGGAAGCTCATACCTGAGATACATAATATTCTTTGACATCATGGCGTAGTGAATCCAAGTCGCCTTCGATGAGATCCGGGAGATAACTGGGGGAGAATCAATATTCAAGTTCAAACAGATTGCTGCAGCTTTAAGGAAAGTACACACAGCCGAGGATTTACATCATGACTAGTTAACAAGTCGTATAACTGATTTGCACCACCATCGGCACAAGATCGCCAGGACGACGAGAGCCATACCCGTTGAAAAAGTGGAAAAGAAAAGGGTTGATTAAGTATAATTAGTGCATATCGAGGCTTGGTAGAGCAGCAAGAATTGAGAAAGTCGACGTCCCAGGTTGTCATTGAGTTTCCTGACTTGGCAGCCCAGATATGACTTAGAATTCAGCCACACATCACATCCATAAGCATGAAAAACACAACATCCAACTGCAAACATGATGCTTTACTCAGTCAAACGAGAATGAAGATAGCACCTCCGAGTACAAAGTAAAATACAATCACCCACGGGTCATCGTCAAAAGAGCAACCAACTAGTCATTGCAAGCAACGTTTATGATCCTTGATTTCGTCTGGACCATGTTGAGAAGCTCAGCACACCCACAACTCCAACCACCAACAACGCCGTCCCAGCCCCAACAAGCCCAGGTATATAATAATACCACGCCCCGTCTACGTCGTCGAGACTCGGAGGACTTTTGATCACACTGGCAGCCATCTGTTCTCCCTTTGCTTTTTTCCGCCTTCGCATATGAAGGGGATACGTGTTGCTGTGCAATGACTCTCGTTCGGCAACGCTTTCTGGCGGCGACGTTCCGATGTCCAAGGATGGCATTTCCAACTCTACGTCACTCACTCCGACTCCGTATGCATCACCTTGCGGCAGCGCAGGGACATCCAAGTCGGGCTGGAGTATGCGTGCGCGATCAAAATATCTACTTGCAGCTTCTCGGTCGCGTTTCCATGCTTCAGTCCCACTTTCGCCAACCTGAGATTGAAGCGGCATACGGATGGACGATAGACTGGAATAGGAAACAGAAAGGAGGATAGACGCAGCACCTTCTAGATGAAGTAACCCTGCCTCTAGGTACAGCTGCGCAAGTCCCCGAGATCCGCCTATGCACTGAAGGAAATATGGTGTTGTTCCTCGAGGGGCTGGTTCTTCTGGTAGCGAAACAGGCTCATAATCACCAGAAAGAGGAAGATAATTTGAAACAAGGCGTATAGTAGCAGAAGGAATATGGGCTTGATGCCAAGCCCGGCTTCGATGGGTTAGCACCTGTCAGTAGTCCAATCAGATAAATCAAAGTACTCACAGGAAATATTCAAACGCCTCGTCTCTCTCTTTCCTGATATCTGACAGCTCCAGCCCAATTAATGCCAAACTCGTTGGATCCATGTTATACTGGTGTTCAAGTTCATGACTATGGTTGTACACTGTAGAATTGGTCAAGTGTGATGCAAGACTCTCCGGAGCAGGTCCTACGATCAGCGAGGGCCATATGATGGACTGCTCCTTCTCCAAGTGCAAGGTGAGTAACCGTCCAGACCTTAAGCCATGCGGTACCTCCAGAGACGAACAACTCGGTGTCAGACTGCGTATTGGAATGCTGTTTGTTACTTGGCCTCTACCCGCCTGATTCTGTCCGTGACCGGGTGACACTGATCGCGAAGCGGCCACAGAAGAAGGATTGTTGGTTCCAGTCTTGTTTGGCCGATTTCCATGCCTGAGTAATCTATCATCCGTAGACGAAAGACTGGCCGATGAGAAATTTGGAGATGGGAACAGGTCATCTATATCAGAAACCTGGCCGCCTTCCAGTGAAGCAGCGAAACTACTGGAAATGTCGGGGTCGGAGATATACGCATAGGAAGAGTGGGACCGAGTAGATGCAGTCGAGGCTGTGGAAACTGTACGTTCTCTGTTTGAGAGTCTCGAGTTCCGAGGTTCAAGCTGCCACACCGACGTCGTAGTATTGACTGCGCTGTATAGACGTCCCTATCGAGATTGTATTGTTCAGGCGCTGATAGAAGAATCATAGACAAAAGTATTGGTAGGAGGGTACATACCTTGATGGTCGGTGAATAACCTTTGACTCCTACTATGAGATAGTTATGGTCGATTATCACCTAGAGAGTATCACAGAGTAAGATCCTGCCAATTGTAGGCCTTGGAGGAGTTGAATACGCACAGATAGTTCATCTTCCTGAGTATTATATGGTACCATAATGAGGACCGTCGCCTGACATCACACGATTCACGGCCCACGCTTTCGAGAATGCATTGGTATATTTACCTGATCATGCGACTTTCAGGGGTCAGAGTTGGCAGCTACAGGACGACAGACTCGATGAACGACATACCTGATGCCATGAATACGAGTAGTACGGTCTTTCGTTGTATCTATCCATAGTCGGTGTGGAGAGATGATAGAATCTTTGACGGCTGTGGAATAGCTGTGACCAATTCAGAGTTCAGCGCTACACGTGCTTTTCCGGTCACAACAAGTTAGGTCATTTATTTATTCCGTCTGGTAACTAGTATAGATCTGGGTGACAATTCCACAAAAAAATCAAGCAAACGTGAGGAAATCCAAGTGTATGTAATGGCATAAATAAAATGGCAATGTCCATGCAAACTTTATGAAATGGATTCGTCGCCCTTCGGGGGGTTCACAGACGACAAATTCACCTGCGAGCTCGACTTGATGGCACCAGCAATTTTCTTGATCCTATCTTTCTCTTCCTCAATGTGCTGCACCAGCATCCCGTCAAGTCTCCTCAAGGCCTCTGGTCTTTGGGCAGTAAACTCTTGCCGCAGGGGCGACGTCGGAGATACAGGCGTAGTTCGGCTTACAGCTGCTGGCCGACGCCTTCCAATATTACTCAGACTCATGAGAATATTCGAAGATGAAGATGGGCCCCTGGAAATCACTGGTGATTCCATCAGTGGATCAACATTCTTATTCTGAGCTTGTGATTGCGCCTGCGCAAACAATGTCGTACTTAGCTCCCCTCCATACCCCAAATCACCTTTTCTCTCCGAGAAGAACTGTGATCTTGTCGGTGTAAAGCCGAGCGCTTTTCTCGAATCCACAAGTCCAATAGGCAACATCCTTGGTCTCTCAAAATGTCCTCTTCCTATATACGGAGCCGAGAAATTGCCCAAACGCATCATCGTACTTGGCTTGATGGGACTTATCGAGACAGTCGAATTTGTCCGTGTACGTGCATCTACAAGAAAAGTAGGAGGTGATGAATGTACTGATAGTATTGAGGGGGGTGGTGGTGACTGGGCAACATTATTGGGGGATGCATCTCCTTCACTATCGTCCGAGGAATCCAAATCATCCATGGCATTAGGTTGCGTCTGCAAAGTATCAAAGAACGACGTGGGCGAGGAAGGAGCGGGTGAGTGAATCGCGACCTCAGTTGAGGTAGTGAGTAATTCTAACGAAGATGGTATGGGACGAACATCATGACGGGAGGACGAGGCATAAGGAGATGTACGCCATTCTCCTTTTGTTGGAGAGGCTGCACTTATTTCAATTCTGGGTTCTGAACTAGCAGCACTCCGATTGAGAGAGGATATCGAGTAGTTGAATGATGACGAGCGGGGTGGTGGTTGGAGAGCATCGTGGCCACTAGAGGTGGAGGGACGAGGATAAGGCGAGGCTAATGAAGATCGAGTATGTGTGTCAGGCTCTGTAGACTCATCAACACTCGAGTAGCGCAGGGATGATATAGAAGATTGTTCTCCAGCGTGATTGAGTACTTCTTGAAAAGCAGATGTTGTAGGGGACATTGATCCTTGTGAAAAGCTCAAAAACGAAGACCGATTGCCTAGTGCTGACAATCTCGGCGATCCTCTTACTACCCTACCGTCGCTGTCATCAAATGTCGATTGAGATGAAAATGCGCTCGCCGCTGAGGGTAACTCTGCGGTTGTTTCGTACGAATGGGTCTGCACAGTGAGTTGTGTCATTTGCGAGAAACGCCGGGTCCCAGAAACAGGCGGAGGTGGAGGCGTCATGACAAACTGCTGTCGCATCAACTCAAACTCGGTGAATAGTGGTGTCGACATTGATCGTCGTAATTTTGACTTGGGCGAACTCAAAGGAGTGTCTGAGCTCTGGTGTTGAAGGTCAGAGTGAGAATGTGAATATGTGGCACTGAATGGCTCTCTATTGCGCGGTGCAGGTGTTAAGGGCGTTAATGTCTCAAGAGGGGTTATGGCGCGTGCGGGCAAAAAACTTGAACGCCGCGAATCGTTCGAATCAGGTGCCAAAAAAGATTTATAAGTTGATCTTGAGGTCGAGGTCTGGCTCTGCACGGACTTGCGGACTGAGCCTTTCTTTTCTGCCTGAGCCTCCATCGAAGATTCCTCCACTTCAAAACTAATCTGTGGCTCCACAATATGTTGCTGCAGACGTTTTGCCCGCGTCCCAGGGGTTGTGCTCCTGGATAGCTCACCATTAACTCGCGGAGTTGCAAGCACAGGGTTAGATGTACCAGGGACATACGAAAACATTGACTCATCGGGAGTGTTATCCAATGAATGATGGACGGCTTGTTGTAGTAGCACTTTCCTCCAATGATCATCTGTTTCGCCTATCGATGACATTCCTGGGCTATTGGGTGGTAATCGATCTGCGAGTATAGCCGCCCCTACAGACTCCTGTACCCCCAACCCATGGAGTGCGGATGCTTGCACTGCAAAAGGATAATTCGAGGCAGGTAAAGGGATATCAACGGCATCCGTTGGATCAAT
Source organism: Leucocoprinus sp. KB1807203 (assembly GCA_019327925.1). NCBI lineage: Eukaryota > Fungi > Basidiomycota > Agaricomycetes > Agaricales > Agaricaceae > Leucocoprinus > Leucocoprinus sp. KB1807203. Next base: position 67,652 of record JAHTMQ010000046.1, on the reverse strand, counting down.
CACATCATCAACATCTTGCACTTGTCGCTTTACCAGCGTTTGCAGCCGCCGCCTTCCCTTTTCAAAGTCACGCCTCGCATTTCGTGTTTTCATCTCCTGCTCGGCTTGTTTAGCCGCCACGGCAATGTCAGTTACTCGCTCCTTGACAACGGCAACCCGACCGCGGTCAAGGGTCCCGTTGGATGGGAATGCCGCATTATGTGGGGAATGGGGAACACGTTGATGGTTGCGGAGGATACATGGAGAGGCGATGGTATCGGATGTCGTTCTGAGTATGGGGCCGAACGTAGATGTTACGAGTGCTGGTCTCGATTTGGACTTTCCGACACGAAAAATGTCCAGAAAAGTTGGTGTAGGAGACTTTTTCGCGTTCGTTGAAGCAGCGAAATCCTCAGGTGAAGGCTTCATATGGGCCGGGGGCAAGAAGTAGTTGTTTTTGACGAGAAGCCGAAGTCGATAAGCTACATCATCTCCATCGTAGTTCTGCATCCCTTCTACGTCTTCAACAACCGTTGAGATGTCCTGCTGTTGATGAGCTTCCTTCACAGCGGCCGAGGGCGAATTAGGAGATCCCGGTTTGGATAAGGTCGAAGTGGAAGGGGGGTAGAAGGAAGAGGTACTGGACTTTTGGGTTGAGAATGAATCGCGGACATTGGGGGTAAGCTCAGGGTCACGGGCAAAGGCAGAAAGCGCTGGGTTATACGACGTTTCTATGGAAGCTAGATGGGAGGCCTGCTTAGCGGCTTTCGACTATTAAGAAGAAATCAAACATCAGTATGAAATTCCAAAAAATTTTCTACCACACACACCAATTTGGGCGGCGTCGGAGATGATTGTGGGACACAAGCCACAAGGGTGACCTCTCCGGCAGCAGAGTCAGCTGTGTGCGAAGCCAGACTCTTGCTGCTGGTACTGGGCTGAGGATTGAGGGTATTGGGGACTCGAGGAACTAAATCAGACTTGGAGGTAGAATCCGCAAGTAGGTTCGGAGGCCCGGTCACTGTTCTGGAGCGCGTCCGGGTCCGCGAGCGTCGCGTCAGGCTGACACCACTGGAGACACTGGAGTTGCTGGACACAGAACGAGCAGACTGGGGCCGGTTTGGGGTGGAAATGCTCGTTTCCGGCGACGAGGAGAGCATGTTGAAAGCAGCATGAGATTGTTCGCCCAGATTGAACCTGCCTATCATTCTTGGCCCGTAGTCCTTTTTTGTTATTTACGTAAGGCCACATGAAACTAGTGCCTGGCAGCTCTTTTCCTCCCACTGCCTTCCAGTAATGTTCGATAGACTCAATGCCAGTACGTCTTTCCGGCATCAGGAATGTATCCGAAGCCTCATATCAACGTCAGTTCTTCCGCCTTCTCTTTTGGCAAAATGGCAGCTCCTCGTGGCCTCGGCTGCTGTTTTCAACACTTTTCAGAACTTTATGACTTTGAAACTTACTCGTAGAATTTATAACAACGTACCTGCTGCTTCAGGTATAGGTCCTTGAGTACCCTTGGTTGTCTCTCACTCCTTGTCCAGTTACCGCCCTCCAAGCCCGCACCTTCGCTGTTTGGACCTTAACCTCAGCTATCGTACGATTTTACGCCGCGTTTCATATTCATGAAAAGATGTATGTGTCGCTATCTATGGCTGTTGCTGTGCTGCTCACAGTGAATAAGAGTTTATGACATGGCTTTGTTTACCTACTTCATCGCGTTTGGACACTTTTCGACAGAGCTGTTCATTTTCAAGACAGGAAGAATCAACCCAGGCATTCTCAGTCCTGTATTTGTATCAAGTATGTGTTGGCTGCATCAGGTGTCATTGCTGACATGAATGATTTGTGTTCCTTCAATCAGCATTTTCGCTAATTTGGATGGTCAATCAGTATGATTTCTATGTGCAGTCGTAAACTAGTTCTCGACAATGACTTTTTGCTGACCTGTCACACAATATTGCCCAAGAGTAGTATTCTCTGTGTTACAACTGGAACTCATGTCCTGGGAAGGAACAGGCCCTGATGACAAGTGATGGGAATGGCGACACGTGCGAACTTTTGAATACTACTCCTCGAACGCTGGTGTCCATCAGACTGTTCTATTACTGCAGGGTCTTAGGGTCGCTCGATTGCCTCTGGTAGAGTTCTGCCATCATTCCTAGCTCTTTTCTATCATGCACTGCCAACTATCATCATCGGTAGGGAGCCAGATAGCAATCAGGATCAGATGAGCTATTTTGAGAGACTTGTCGCCATGTATGTAGGTTGTTGAAGGGACTCGTAGCAACGTGGTATTGGGAAGGAGAGGGGTGCACTGCTGGTAGCTAATGACATGATTAGTCAGCTAAAATATGGGTTTAATTGCTTTAATTGATTCTATTACATAGTGCTCAATTGCAGTCTGTTGGGGATCCACTAGGCCCACGGGTCCGTGTGATTACGTCATGACAAGCTAAACTAGAAATGGTAAAAGCCATTACATAATTCCAGAAAATTAAGTTATCAGAACTTCGGACATACACCGCGTAATAAATTGCTGAATATACATATCAAAACCTCGGCCTAGCACCTGCAAAATCATCTGTAATGCCAACTGCAATGTCGAGTGCAGCACTGATTATAATATCTTATATAGTCTAGTTATAGTACTAGCATGCCCTGGTGGTCCTCATTGCATTACAATCCATACATTGGCTTTATGCCTTGCACTGGGTTACTTAAACTTGGTCCTTGACTACCTCAAAGTGACTGGATTCTTGCTTGTACTCATCCTTAGGAGTGAGCTTTGAGCTGCTTGGTTTGCAGGCACTGGGCCAAGGTTCTGATTTTTTTCTCTAATTCAGCAATTTATCACATAGACCGTCTGAATTTTGGGGCTTATGTAATTATCTTTGCCATTTTTAGTTTAGCTTGTCCTGACATAATCACACGGACCCGTGGGCCTAGTGGATCCCAGTCTGTAGTGTTTGCTTAGATAAACTACTTAAATCTATAAGAGAGGGGGAAATAAATTGGGAGACATATGTAGTTTGAGAGGCTTGTGAATTACTCAATGATATCTAAAGATAGGGCCCACCAAGGGTGACCCTAGGGTAAGTCAGTGACTACCCTCACCCTTACCCTGAGGGTATGCCCCGCCCCTGGTGGGCCCTACCTTTATTTTTCATAATAGAGAGAATCTTGAGCAATTGTAGTTTTGATAAACTAAATAATATTACCTCACAATCATCTTGAAAATACCAAGGTGAGTTCTTATCAAATCAGAGAAAACATATAGAGTTTTCAAGATATTTGAGAGACTAGATCAAATATCCCAAAATTTTCATATATTTTCTCTCAGTTGATGTATTGGAAACAAGATCATTGGAGGCAACATTTGGCTCAAAGCCCAAAAGCACACAAAAGCGGTCGACTTCAAGGTTGACTTACCTGTCTTGTTTGGTTTGGTGAGGGCAGAAAGTCACGCACCATTGCCCATGGGGTACCATCTTTTCAGATCTGAGTTGAGGAAGGTGTTGGTGAGTATAACACTGATGAGCACAATGTCATTTCTAAAGGACAAATCTCCTAGACGTCATGGAGCAGAAGAGAGTAAAAGCAACGTGCGAGAACACGTGGCGTGAGAGTGCCACACAGGAGGAATGCACGTGATGGATTCCTATATCCTCGTGACGCCTCTTCCCATCAGCGCAATACCTAGCTCACTAACTTTCGACTGTCAGAGAGTGCTTTTCGTTCTGAGTTTCGGCCCCTGGTCAGTTTCCCTAGCCAGGCCTTGAGGCATACTCAGATCACAAATCCCATTAATGCATTAGATCTAGATTTGAGCAGCATGGCGTCAAGTTTGATTATTATGAATCCCAAAAATAAACCACGGTTGAGTTGTATTGATTTTAACTCAACAACATGTGCTACAGGACCTCGTATCCTACTTTATCAGTGATTATCGAATGCCATCAATAGGCGAAACCACTGGGTTCACTTACGCCTACCTATCCACATCCTCCGGCCACCTTAATGTCGCATCGCAAGGACCGTGTACCTGCTCTGTTGTTATATGGTCATCATCCTTCCTGATCATGGGATCGATCCGATGAGCTAGCCTTTAATACTATAGTACTAAGGACTATTCGTGGGTACCCTCTCGAGGGCAGCGGCATAATCGGCCCCGAGGACAGAATTACCTCTGTACTAATCCGACACTTCACTTTACATCTGATAATGAGGAATCAGGTCGGAGCCTTTATTAGCCTCATCAAGTCCGAACCCAGTCAAAAGTAGCTCAGTCTACCTGACTCCCACATTGGAGTACTCTATAAACAGCACATGCTTGTATAGACAGCATTATTACTTCCTTGTGATCGCTTTTAAGAAGTAGGGTAAATTTGGTCGAACACCTAAAATATGTGCGTTATAAATGACCAGTCTTCTGACTAGAACTTACTTTCTATTTCTGTTGTACGTTTAGGCCACGCAGTCCAGCGAACACCAAGATGGACAGCTGAGATCTCACACATTCTTAGAACCAGGGGGGTATGTGAACGACAACGTGTGAGCGTTGAGAGTAGTGACACCTTCCATTCTACAGTTTGGAGGAATCCTGTCCAACTATTCTTCGCTCGAATTGACATCCTTTTTGTCAATGTCGTATGGAGTGACCGAGACTGGCTTAGTGAATGATCAAGTAGGGGCGGCGTAGGCTGATCATTACAACGACTATATGCTTGAAGTCGAGCGGCGTGTGCTTGAACTAGCCAGCGTAGCGATTCTATGCGAGCAGAAGCAGAAGAGGTTTGGCAGCTTGAATGTAGGCTAAGATGTCAAATTCTCGGTCGTTGTTCAGAAATCATTTTTTGAGTAATGACGTTATTTGGCATGATTTTTCTATCATTCTGTCGCACACGAAGGTCATGATGCCTTTAAGTCGGATATTATAGAAAGGTAATGGAAGACAGAAGCCACAATCACAGCGAATGGCGAAGTAACCGTGGAAAGAAAAGCATGTCTAGTTTGGGTTATAACTTGAAGTTGTGGTCAGGTGAACGCTCCAGAGAAGCAATGACTGATGTTACCAGTGTAAGATTCCTTTGTTGGCAGCTGTGAAGATCCAATGGAAATTTGAAAACGAGGGAGGCTGAAGTGCTTGCACCGTGATCATATCGCTCAGAAAGAACATTGGCTATCCCGTTACAGGTAGTAAATGTAATAATTTCCTTGGAATGAGTGTACTGTCGAAGTCACGAGTGCGTGGGATCAAGCTCCGGTGTATTTTACTGCGCTTATGCGCTATAAAGATCACTTTTAACGTCACGCTAAAAAATATTTTTAGGCTCTCCTGAGCGCTGAGATTTTTTCTATCGACATGGAGCTTGTGAGGCAGGCGAACAGTATGAATGCCTCAAGGGAAGGAATCATTACACTATCAAGTGAGAATCTTTGGCCTCATCTCCGTTACTGCGGCAGGGCATCCCTTTGTAAAGCAGTGGAAGCATGACAGGAAAGCAGCATAGTTAAAAGCTTCTGCCTATATGGTTTCACAGCAATCCAACAGAGTAAGTTCTACCCAGAAGTGGGTTCAATGGATGGCACAGGATACTCGCAAACAAAGCTGAGGTCAGGACCCACCCGAGCGGTATTTATTGCAACATGGATGCTGTTCGTTTCTGCAGTACCTGACGCCGATGAGCGGACTTCAAGTGGCATTGTGTAACATCAAATCTTGGGGCTCAGTACTTAGGGTCGGATAACATAAGTAACTGGGATCCCAATTTGATTGCCTCCGGTATAACTTCCAAGCGACATCTAGACGAGTGACGATGGAGAGATGATAATATATATTTGAGATGAACGCTATCGGGGCAGTTGTTTATTTGTTCCGAACGCCCCAGTCATTTAGGGGTTTTTTGAAGACGTCATTGAATTCGAGAGGAATCATGCATGGGGCCGCGGGATATATAGACAAAAGCTGTCGAAGCGGAAGACAGTCAGAAAGATATAACACATAGGGATTGATAGCCTCACGAATCGGTGGTCAGATCCGGTAGACGAGCGCCCGTAAAGGAAGTACCCCTTATTTCGCTTGTTTCTCCGCCCTGACATAACCGCGTGACAGATGACAAATGAGCCCTCTGCTATATAAAACGCCACGATCTCCATTCCACCAAACCATCTGACTTACCCAACTAACCTTAGGCTCACTGCTCATATTTCTTATGTCTCCAACTACATGCAATTTTCCCTCTGAACTTCTCGATATCATCTGCTCCCAAATTTTTGTAAATGGCCTTCCTCCACTCGAGTCTTCTCTTGACCCCACCATTACAACAGCTGGAGTTCCTACTGCCTTTCCTTCTTCCACGCCTCAGGCATACTGGCCGGAGCCGGTCGTGAGGTGTACACTTGCCAATCTTTGCCTTGTTAATCATGGTTGGTACGAGGCTGCTAAACCTTGGCTTTGGAGAAGGTGAGATGTATTCATCACGGAGTGTTGGAAGTTGCTAACTTGGAATTACAGACTTGAAGTCAGACTTCCTCGCACATGGCTTTCACTCGTCGACGAAATCGCCTGGAACTACGAAGAAGAGACTGTCGACTCTGTGATGCAAAAGACGATCCAGTTAGTTGCCAAGGTAGCAGCCTGTGCATCGACTTTTGCCTCGGACAAAGATGCGGTGCTCAAGTTAGAAGCGAGTCTATTGGATACGCTAGAACTTCCCGACAATGGTATAGGCCCAGACCTTCTTTCGCCAATACCCTCCCGGAACCCAAGTCCAAGGCGCATCCGGCCAAAGAGCAAGTCCCCCGCCCGATGGAAGATTCTGCGCTCCATCAATGACGCTATTCAGGATGTATTAGATAGTAGGACTCCAGGGGTCCATGGTGCGTCTCGTTATCACGTATTGTTGATTATGACGCTGACGGTGCGAAAAATACAGTGCCCTCTCCCAAGGATCCCCGTCCTGGTCGTCACGTCCAACATCTCGACTTCAACCATTTCCGCACCATCGGTATGCGGCGGTCGGTGGAAGAGGGTGTGAACAGTCGATTCGTCACCGGCGATCGAGTAGAGGCCATATTAAAGGTGGGTTCAAGGAACTGATGTGGCTATTCTAGTATTTGATTGATTGCCATCACAGGAAATGCCAAACTTGAAAGCATTTGGTGCAACCGAATATATGGATGGTGCTTTGACTCTTCCAGTTTTGAACGAGCTGTTCCTTCGCGGTAGCCCTTTAGGAGGTCGAGGACGCCATTTTCGAGGACGCTCATTTTTTGACCTCTCCGACGTTGAGGAGGAGAATAGTGAACGTAGAAGGGAGTGCAAGGACCTTGAGGCCGTTGACTTCACCGGTTGTGTCAGTGCTGTCTTCGTAAATGCCTTCTATGAGTTTGTTACTACTCATCTCATGGAGCATGAGTCGTACAGTGACAACGAGATTAGCCCTCGCGGTGTTCAATTTGTGGACGAGCCATTGACGTTCCCAGGGCTTCAACGTCTTGGAATGCGGGGTGTCAAGTCTATTTTACCGCGTTTCTTAGGTCCTTTCATTCTTGCCTTTCCCTCCTTAACTCATTTGGATCTTTCTGGCACCCGAGTTACATCAGACATTCTTGAATCTCTGGGAGCCTCTAGTACAGTCCGTCTGAAGTCTCTTGCGCTCGCTAGGTGTGTTAAGCTATCCAGCGAGTGTATTCGAAATATCTTGGTCGCCTCGCCTGTGACCATGAAATTGAAGGAGCTTAATCTTTACGCAGACATGACATACTTGTCTCCTTTGACGCGGGAGGATTTCCTTGAGATTGTTACTTCTGCTCCTTGTTTTACTAATGGCGAGCTACAGTACTTGGACATCTCTGGTGTGCCTGTTGACAACGACATTCTTGATCGCTTCAAACCTCAGCCAAAGCTCCGTTCTTTTGGATTATCTCATCTACCTGCCTTGGGACTGAAGGACATTCAAATGTTCTTGATGAAGAAGTCACCGAATGTTGAGGTTCTCACATTGATCAACACTTCACCTGAACTCGATTTTGGACTGCGAGTTAACGCAAATGCTCGAAATGCCGTCATCAATTTACATGCCCATCTCATCCGTCCTCTGTCAACACCACCATTCTCTTTCAGTCTCACTACCACTAATTTACAGTTACCCCCGACCCGTTTGCGAGTTGTGGAGCTTTCGACAAGCATGCTTGGGGCACTTGGGGCTGGTGCAGGTGCATGGCGCATAATTAGGAGCAAGGGTGGTCGTGGTTGGTATGTTGATACTGCTAGCACGTGGGTTGCAGAACCGAGGTCAGGCATCGGGAGCATTCTCAAGCGTGACTTGGCTGCAGACCATCCATTCCGTGTTGAGATGCAGCGTCTCTCAGATGCCAATGGCAATGTCAGTAGCGGTGTGGGCTGGCATGCCCGTAAGATGGAGGTATGATACCATGCCGACATGATATGTCAAGTAACTAACGTGAATCTTGTTCATAGGTGCTGCATGGTCATGGTTTGCTTGGGCGTGAGGACGGATTATATGGTGCTGTCTCGTTCGCCTACCAGGGTTGAAATCGCTAGAAGAAGTGCTGTTGCTATTGTCGTTATAAATATAAATGCTGTCCATCAAATTTTGTTAGCCCCGTGGGGATAACGATTCCTCCGATCAACAGTGTTTCATCCATAAAAGACCCTTTCTTAACACGTCAAAGTTACAATCTTCTTTCCTGCCGCACTACTGGTTGTGCTAGCTCATTCAACATATATGCCTACCTCAGTTCACTCATGGGACGGCAAGACAACTGTGTCAGGCGGGCAGAGACCTTCGTCTGCAAGTAGTCCCACTCTTACCAATAGGAGGAAGTCTACTGTAGCGCGCTGTCAATCTCCAAGACAAGAACCTCTTGGTGAAGAAGCGAAGAAACCTGGGCGTGCCATTACAATCGACCACTTGACTCGTAGCCTTTCAACAATGTTGATACCCGAGCGGCCAATTGCTGAAGAGCCTACTTTTCGGGAGTCTCTTTGGGCGATTTTTTGTTGCTCCTGTATGTTTCGGTTTTGTCGCGCTTCAGCATGTGGATACTGACCGCTAGCTAGACTTGAATGTTATGCTCATCTTCATCCCTGTTTCAGTGAGTGACTTTGAGGTCCAATTTTCGGGAGAGCTCTGACGAAAAATGAATTGCATAGTGGATTCTCCATTTTGTTCTCCCTGAAACAATGGGAAACAGAGACACGCTCATTTTCGTATGTAAGTACATTGACAAATGTGGAGTCAACCTTGACCACTGTGTTGCGTCAGTTTCATTCCTTGCAATCATTCCTTTGGCAAAGGTCTGTTCATGGTTAAACAATGGATGATTATAACTGGTTAAATTCTGTTCTTCGACCTCGTTAGCTGTTAGGCTGGGCTACTGAAGAGTTATCTATGCGTGTCGGCCAAACGCTGGCTGGCCTCCTGAATGCAACATTGGTACATATTTCTAACCCAGCATAATCGTCACAACTGACTTGTGTATTTTTGGAACAGGGGAACGCGTAAGTGGCCCCGCAATTGCCCTTTTCAATGAGCTTATGAGCGATATACTACAGGGTGGAGCTTATCGTGGCCGTTCGTCACCATTCCTCACATGATGTGCATGTCAGTCACCTAACTGGCTTCATTCAGATCATAGCCCTCGTCAAGTGTCAATTACGCATTGTACAGTCCTCGTGTAAATTACTTTCACCTCTGGTGCTGTGGTCGACTCCTGCATGACGTTGACGACTGATCTTTTCTGCAGTGGTGGGATCTATACTGAGCAACCTACGTACGCCTCCAAAAAATTTTCAAGTCATCCTCCAACTTACAATCGTCTGCTTTAACAGTTCTTGTCCTCGGAATGTGCTTCTTCGCGGGTGGTCTAAGATATCAAGAGCAGGGTTTCGGCGCGGGTATGGTACAATTCGATTTTTTTGTGCGATAAGTGACCTCCGTCAGGCGCGATCCAGCTGAACTCGTCGCTGTTAACTCTGAGTGTGATTGCCGTCTTGCTACCGGCAGCTTTCCACTTTGTCGCTGGTGATCAGATCTCTGATGACGTAGAAGGTGCCGATATTTTGGCTGTCAGTCGTGGAGTAAGTGCACTTCATTTTGAATTCCGACGAAGGTTAACTGACCCTATCGAGCAGACGTCCATCATCCTTCTAATTGGTGAGTGATATCATTGTGAAGGAAATTCCATGTCCGTGAACTTTCTTTGCAGTCTATATTGGATACCTATTATTCCAGCTCTATTCGCATGCCCAAATGTTTCAGGATGACGCTCCTGACGTTGCCCCGTCAACAGAATTCACATATTACAAGAAACGCAGGCAACAAAAAGCGAAAAAAGCGTTTGAAAACAATTCTAATGAGCAACATTTACCGATAATGCCTCAGAGCCCTATGCAAATGGAGTCCGCAGTTGCTGAACATGATGTCGTGACCAACACCTTAGATGAGCATGCCTTGAGCACAACGGTTCCTTTAAGACCAAATGGGAGCCCTCACAATGTTTCAGCAATGCTCACTGATGACATCGAAGCTGTTTCAACGGAATCCCATGTTGAAAGGCCTTCGTTGACCATCCCAATTGCTCTTGGTCTCCTTGTAGTTGTCACTGTGGTAAATATCCTATTTACTTCCATTGCCGTTACCTGAACTTGATTTTTTTAGCTGGTTGGCGTGACTGCTGAATTTCTCGTAGACTCTATCGATGGCCTAACTGCCTCCGGCGCTATCAGACAAGAGTTCGTCGGAATTATTCTCCTACCCATTGTTGGCAATGCAGCTGGTGTGTTATCTCAACGATCAGGTGTTAGACTAAGTCCTCAAGCCTTTTGAAAACATAGAACATGTTACTGCTGTTACCGTTTCCATCAAAGACAAGCTCAGTCTGAGTCTAGGTGTGGCCGCAGGTTCCAGTCTGGTAGGCCATCCACGTTTCCAACGTATAAACATCGTTTGCTGATCTGTGTCCTAAGCAAATAGCCCTTTTCGTGATTCCGTGAGCCTTTCCCCTGAAACCACTTTGATTGGCACTTCACGTTCTTTATCTAGTGTTATTGTTACTCTCGGTTGGATTATCGATAAGCCAATGACCCTCCTTTTCGATCCCTATGAGTCTATCGTTCTCTTTTTCTCAGGTAGACCGGCTCTTATCTGAGCATTTGGACTTCGATGACTGAATTTCCATTATCATCAGTTCTTGTAGTCAATTATGTCGTTCAAGACGGAAAGTCAAATTGGCTGGAGGGATTTGTTCTGATGAGTGAGTTCATTAAATGCTTGTTAGATCATTTATCTCATTCAGGCTTTCAGTGCTTTATCTTATTCTTGCGACCACATTCTGGTTTTACCCTGGTACGTTGTGTAAATCCATCTTTGAATTCTAACTGATATTGAATCAAAATACAACAGCATTCGATGCCTCAGGACTCTTCTCTCAATGCCAGTAATCATCAGGTCATCGTTTCGAAGCCTATCGTGGTATATTTTCGTAGAGAGGGATAGAGTCAATTACTTCCGATCAGCGGGCAGAAAAGTCCCGGCTTTTACTAGCAGTTCAGAAAAAATGACCTCTGCACTGCCCCTCCATGTTCTCGATTTTTCTTTTTCACCTCCCATTTTTACGACAAACACTATTAATGATGTTGAAAAAAATTATTTCTGGATTCTTGTAGCTGTTTTTGACACTCTTTATACATAATCCCTCTTTGTAGATTACCACTTCTTGAATTGAGAACACGTTCGTGCCATTAAATCGACCACTGACTTGTTTGAGGATATGTATTTATGTCTTGAGATGAAAAGCGCAGCACTTGTGGGCATGTGAGTAGCACGTCTCTGATTGTGCCTTTCGAGCTCTTCAACAAAGAAAGCACTTGCCTTATTCAATAGCTGTACGCTAGTCCTAACACAGCGGACAAATGACCGGCAAGTATGGTGTCAGCCTGTACATGTCATGCCATGCTCCGGGTGTTTGATACCGTATACGTCGATCTGCTCTGGCCAGACTTATTCCACTTCATCCTCAATTGGTTAACCTGGTTTTGGACCACCAATTCTTGGTCACAGCTCTCTTCCTGCTGTTTTACCCCTCCAGTCTGTAAAGATGGACCGTCGCAGTCAGTCGAAGACCTTCCCAGTTATTGGTCAGACATCATTCCTAGAGTTGCACCGCATCAGTCGCAAAGTGGCTCCTCTTATTAACCGCTATCATTTGTTTTAGTACCTCAGTCGCCATTCCACAGCGTTGACAACTAAGGTGAGATTTGTCCTGTTATTCCCACACATCGCGTACTCAACTAGTATCTTGTAGTTTTATTTCCACAGTGTTGACAACTGAGATTTATTTGTAAAGCAGTCCTTGCATCCAGTTGACCCTTGCATTGCTGATATCTGAGATTGAAATAATTGTTTGATATGTTGAGGGTCAATAGGAGGATATCCCACCACGGGCTGCCACTGCGTTCTGTGTAATAAATTGTTGATGTTAAAATAAAAAATAGAAATAGGAGGATATCCTGAGAATACACATTGTGGGTTGTTAGGATCCATGAAGAGAGTCAAGTGGAAAATGTTTCATTGAACCCTGAGCAACTACTGATTTCGACCCTACATCATGATAGGTAGAGACAGAGACAAACATTATCCAGAACACTTTGGAGAAAGTCATCCATTTGGGCGGACTGGCTGTATAGTGGATTTAGCTAGACAATTGAGACAAATAGAACAAGCAGCTTAACAACATATAAGTGCAAAGTTCCGGAGTCGTAGCAACCAAGGGCAGGTGGCAGCAACATGTGCTCACTTGTCAACTGAATAGATTTGTCGAGTAGCTAACCATTGCTGTAGTTTTTTTTGCACTACTCTTTAGGCTTTCCCAAGGCATGAACCTGTCGAATCTATCTAGCTAGACATGATTTTCCCAATCTCTGAGTGGCACAGAATAATTATAACTTAGACCTAGACCTCTCAGCTAGAGTGACAGCAGCAGCAACTAATACTACAGCATTGCGCTCTTTCACTTTAGCAACTGATATAATCCATCAATACGTTTTCCTAGGAAGAGTACTCAAATTTTTACTTACCGAAGATAACCTTGTTGCCCTCCTTCCACATTTCAGTAACAATAGTCTCTCCTGGATATACAACGCCAGCAAACCTATGCCGTTCATTACCTAGCTTAGTGGCTGAGCTCCACCCAAAGAAAGAGATACACACCGAACTTTGATGTCCTTATAGACTCCATAAGTTTTCAAGACATGTTTCCCAGCGATGCCCATCGTGCAAAGGCCGTGAAGGATTGGCTGCGCAAACCCACCAATAGCGGCAAACTCGGGCAAAATCTGAATATAGATCAGATAAATAAGTACCTCGGCGGCGCGAGACGCTCACATGAAGGGGATTCGCGTCACCGCTCAAACTAGACGAAAGGGTATCAGTTCACTTGGACAGCTTATAGCACTGCAATCTCCCGCAGACAGAAGAAACGAGTCACATACCGGTAGAGTACAGCCTGTGATGTACTTGTTTTCTCCTCGACGATAGCGTCAGGGGCGCGTTTTGGCGGGCTGTTGGGAGCGGTAGCTGCACCTCGATCTGTAATATGCAAGCGTTTGGACGTTTAGAATGAGCCAAAGTCAAAATAAGACTCGTCAGCGCAAACTATACCTTTCCCAGTTCGTTTTCCGCCAAACCCACCAGCACCTCGGATAAACACGGTCAACTGGTTCTCGAATATGACCTTTCCGGAATTGACGTCTTTAGTTTCAACGATAGTAGTCACAGCAGCTGCTTTTCCTTTGTCAAGCACTTCAAGGAGCCTGTCCACAGTCGTCGGAATTAGATTGAAGTATTCAAGAGACCGGTGGAATGTACCGAGCTTCACTGACGAGTGAGCCACCTGTTGGGATAGGTGCCTTGATGTTAAGGTATTGCTCCCCATGAAGCAGTTTTGCCTGGGGTATGTACAATCCCCATTGGTCTCAATGGAACCTTTCACTTGGATAGTCACTTACCGGGTTGAAGTCCGGCAACCAATCAAGAGGAATTGCGGTACTTGCTGCGAACTGAGGAATGACACCGAAGGTCGGTAATGCACCAAACTCGTCGTCTCCTTCATATGTCCATTGTAACTCCTTCTCAGTCGCACCAATACCCAGATTATAGAGTATTATGTCTCGCTAATGTACACCCCGGGAAATGATTAGGGTATATCAAATGACAGGAGGTGGATCTTGCTCACTTCGGTATAGTTATACAGGACTGGGTCGGGAACAATCTTCTTTGCATTAGCGACGAGTTTTGAGTCTTCCGGATCGGCAAAAGTATTAGGATCTTTTAAGACGGACATGAAGGAAGTGGATCGTGAATTATTAGGCCCTAATCACATGAGTGGTAAACGTATTTTGGGTTTTGCATTTCTAATCACATGCTCTGTTGCTTCAACTTTCAAACTTTCAGCTGGCTAAGGCGCACCCAGTTATTCAAATATATGACAAAGGAATGCTGGATGACAGATCAAATCCGAAGTTCTCATTTAAGAATTAGATACGGAATTTCATGTGAAAAAATTCAAATGCCTGAATAAAACATGGGTATGGACAGAAGTGTAATGCACGGAAACTAGAAACATATGCATCAGAGTTTTGCCTTTACAGATTCATCGTTCTGGTTTTCAAAGTTGGCTACAATAGATTGGAGAGCCTCTTGAGTTGAACTGGGGTTAGTGGCACGACCGTCATCTAAAAGCGCACAATGGTAAGTATGAGAGTAACCAATCTCAAAGGGTGGACACACCGAAATCTGTTATAACATTCCATTTGCTGATAACATCCTCGGGGGTGTAAGGCCTCGTGTGGGGAAACCCATATCCGCCAGAACGTTGCCATCGAGTCTGAGCGGCCCAGCCCCCAGTAATCTCGAAAAGTGCACCTGTCGTACTTGTGTTGTCTAGATCAAGATACTATGATCTATCAACCTTATATAGGAGGAATGAGCTCGACGCACCTTTACTGGTAAGGAAACCAACGACAGGAGCAATGAAGTCAGGTTTGAAAGCTTCGACCATTTCCTGTGGCCAGACTGTACTAGTCATAGCAGTCCCTGCAGAGGGAGCGATGGCATTGGCAAGAATGCCATACTTCTTACCCTCAATGGCGAGAGTCCGAGTAAAGCCGATGATTCCAGCTTTTGCCGTGGAGTACTGAAGACAATTGAAACCATCTTTTCTTCGTGAATGGGAAATGACCCACATTAGCCTGTCCAAAATTGCCATCTGGGAGGTAGTTACATGAGCTCCAGGAAGAGTATAGTGAGGGCTCCAACTTACAGATACCAACTTGGGAAGCAGTTGTTACAATACGACCATACTTCTGTTTCTGGAAAATAGGCCAGAGGGCTTTCGCACACTAAAGGATCGAGTCAGCAATGTGTTGACACACTACCACGAGGTTGAGTACCTTATAGGTACCACTATCGCCCCAATGTCAGGATAGCTAGTCGAGAGGACAATCAAGGAGCACCCACCGAAGGTGCACAGCAAGCACAAGATCCCACTCCTGCTCGGACATGGCCTGGAACGACTTATCTCGCAAGATACCAGCATTCGCAACCAGGACATGCACGGCACCGAACTGCTTCAAAGCAAATTCTGCAATCTTTTCACCGTCTTCTACAGAGAAGACAGCAGAAATAGCCTGCCCACCAGCCTTGACAATCTCGTCAACAACAGCATTAGCTCCCTTTTCGCTGACGTCATTCACAACAACATTGGCACCAAGACGAGCATACATGAGCGCATAAACACGCCCTAGGCCTGCACCAGCGCCGGTAACGATGACAGTCTGACCATCAAACCGAACTTGAGGTCCAGGTTGAGCATTTGGGGGCGCCGTCTTGGCAGCCTGAAGAAGGTCCTACAGAGCTCATTGAGTCATAAACTTGTATAACTGATCGAATTGACCGCACTGTCACGTTGAGGTCTGACATGGCCCTGGGACTGAGGCAGGTCAACACAGAACGTAGTCCACATAGAGACAATACCCACTGTTGCGGCTTAGTGAAGTCGAGGACTTGTTCCCATTTTGCCTTGACCTACGACGCGAATAAATAGAAATGGCATTTATTGTAACGTGTAGACTGACCGCTGTTGGAGTGAATGTTGCATCAGTCTTGAAGATAGTACCGTTGCTCCTTTCCCACCGAACTTCAGCAAGGTACCCAGCGCCGAGCTCAAAAATTTTGCCTGTCGCATCGGGACCATCAGGATGACAAATAGCTACAACGAAGGGTGCAACGTATTCGGGCTGTCAAGTAGTCAGTTTCAATCCCACTATTTGAGAAACAAAGAGGTATGAACGTACGCTGACGTTTGCCAACATCTCAGGCGGCATAACAGTTTCTGTCATGCTTGAAGCGGCGATCTGCAACAGCAAAGTTGCTAAGGACTCCTACGGTCTTTCATAAGTTGTGTACAACTTACGGGTGCAATGGCAGTGGACTTGATGTTATACTTGGCGCCTTCACGGGCAAGAGTCTGAGTAAAGCCGACAAGTGCCATCTTAGCAGCACTGTAGTTTGCTTGACCAAAATTCCCTTGGCATCATCGTCAGCTTTCTTGATAACGCCTCGAAGTGCTAGCATACCATAAAGACCAGCAGCGCTAGCAGTATTAATCACACGCCCAAACTTCTTTTTACGGAAGATAGGCCAAGCAGCTTTCGTACAAGCGAAAGCACCCTTGAGATGGACTTCTGCAATCTGATCCCACTCCTTGTCTGACATATTCTTGAACCTGATCCCAAAGTCAGCTTCGATGTATCGATACAAGTCAAGTGCCTTACCCCTTATCTCGCAATATACCAGCATTGTTTATAAGAATTGTGACGGTGCCAAAGTTATCCACAGCAGTCTTGATAATAGCGGCCCCATCTGACACAGACGAAGTGTTCGCTATGGCTTTGCCTCCAGCTGAATCAGGTGTGATTGGTATCGGCCAGCATCAAGAAGGTAAGATACGTACCCCTGATAATCTCATCAACTACCTTCTGCGCAGCAGCAGCATTGAAGTCATTGACGACGATGTTTGCACCTCGAGATGCGAAAAGGTGCGAGTACCTATCCAAGAAACCGAGATGAAATAACTCAAGTTGCAAGTCGTTCAGGGACCCACGTTCTACCAAGACCACCGCCAGCACCTGTGACAACGACAGTGTGTCCTTTGAAAGAGAGCGACATGCTTGTGGAAAATAGCTGGGCTGAGCCCCTTTCCGGTGAAATAGCTGCTACTGACGCACGTGAAAATCGAACCTTCATGTAGATATTTATAGATATCACATTGATATTATGAGCAAAAACTGATGAAGTGCGCTACCTGAATACTCAATCGCTGATTACATGAGAATCGTGTTAGGAAAGTACCTCTAAGAATGACAAACAACTCAAGTTCAACATCTCACGCCGTTAAACATGCAAGAACTTTCGGCAATGACCAGTCCATCTAGCAATGTTCAGGTTCTCAAATATGACAGCGGCAATCTGTCATTCGCTGATGGGAACCAACTTCAGTAGCTCTGTGAAAATCAATAGGGGTAAATAGAAAAGACTGCTGTTTTGAACGAGACATCTAAAAATCGCAGCGTTTATCTAAATGACGTCATAAATTGTATTTCTTGCCGGTCATGAAACTTGCCACGATACGTATACGCCATGCGCTGCATGAAAAGAGAGAAAAGAGAAGCACAAACGATGAACGAGTGTCCCGACCATCACAGATATACCAAAGTGAGAGGAACAAATCGATAAGAATGTGACAGAAGAAAACGGGAGATAGATAGATGAAAGAAAACATAGATGAATAGTACTACAAGACGAGAGGATGAGAAACATTCGAGAGATATGAGAGAGAGAGAAAGACATGAGAGAAAAAGACAGAGAAAAAGAGAACAAGTATTCTTCGAAGGAGTGGACATGTCGTAGCATGGTAGGAAAACCAGCGAGGGACGTTAACCATTCATGTCAAAGAGGGTAGGTAGGTGTCGTTATGGCGGATAAAAAGGAAGTCATGGTACTAAAGGGGGTGTTGGGCATGTACGAGAGCAAG
This sequence comes from Leucocoprinus sp. KB1807203, assembly GCA_019327925.1. Taxonomy (NCBI): domain Eukaryota; kingdom Fungi; phylum Basidiomycota; class Agaricomycetes; order Agaricales; family Agaricaceae; genus Leucocoprinus; species Leucocoprinus sp. KB1807203. The sequence goes on along the minus strand of JAHTMQ010000046.1, from coordinate 49,553 downwards.
AAAAAAAAGAAAAAAGCGATGACTAAGAGACATGCAGATTCTTGAACATTAGATGAAAAAAAAATGCTGAAGATGAAATGAAGAGAGCGTTGATACACGTGAAGCACAGAACGAGAGACATAACAAGAAACAAATATCTGGCATCGCGACCACACCATTCAATCAACGATCATCATCGTTTCAGCCGGCTCTAGGTCGTTGACATGTTGTTTTGCCCACTCGATAGCAAAGACTGATGCTTTGAGGAATTTCTTGTTTGCGTATTTCTTGCATACATACTGGCGTGAAAATCCGCTCTCTGCCAGTTTCTCTACAAGTAACTGATGTCCAGGCACCAGCTGCTCCTCAGTGAACCCCGAGTAGAACATGAATGCCTCGTTCTGATCAAAAAAGGTAAGTCACGTGTTGCTTAATCAGACGCGCTGACCACGCGCACTATGCACGCATAGCGCGTGGCAGAACGTATAATAATGAGGGTACATACCCAATCGCCCCCCAACATCTTCCTAGCGCAGTACATCCCAATCGCAGCGATGAGACTTGGCTTTACTCTCAGGAACCGGTGGTCGAGGAGAGTGACTTCGGTGAGAAATTTACTTAATGTCCGTGTTTGGATGTCGTAGTCGTCTGCCTTGCTGATCTTGCGCATCCAACTGTAGGGCGAACAATAGTATGATATTCTGAATTCGAGCGTTTGTAGGACGATCCGTTCACCCTTGAGAATCTCCTCCTTCGTGTATCCATTCTCGGTCATGAAGACAAACTCGTCAACGGACGGAGCGAGTATCTCTTCGTACTTGGCAGCAATAAACATTGCAGTAACCCCGACAAGCTGAAGCTTTCCCAGAGACACAACCCGCCGCGATAGGAAACGATCAACAACGTTAATTGCAATCCACAGAGTCTCAGGAAGCATGTGATAACGAAAGTGGACCTGGAGTAGCCAGTCAACTAGCGTCTGGCGCATCTCCCAGGTGATTTCAGTTTGATTGGACATATAGTCGGGCTGAGGCATGACTTCTTCCTAATCAAGATATAAGTACATTTCTGGTTCCACCCTAATGACACACGAACCTCAAGGTCGCACATGTATTCAAATATTTCTTCTGCATACTCAGAAACCATGGTAGTATCAAACATGTCGACCTCATCTTCGAAGGTTGCACGAATTGCCTGTAGTTCCTTAGCGTAATGAGTCGCTCGTTCCGAACTGACCTCAGGCCACATGCGAGGATGTTTTGACGCTTGAATGGGTTCAGGTGTTCCATCTTCATTGCTCTGCTCGATTCCGATCATACTCTCGGCCTCTCGTTCACTGATGTTCTCTGTTTCATCATGTAGTTCTTCTGCAAGATCGTCCTCGATATCCATCTCGCTCTGTGAAACATCCTTAACGGACTCGACCTCCTCTGTCGGAGGGACAACGATAGGTTGAGAGATAGAAGTAGTAACTCGTGAGTTACGGCGAGTAGTTGCATAATTAGCTCGCGCGCGGGCTACAGCAACACGGGCATTCACAGGAGGAGCTGCGGGAGCCCGGCCCGGACCCAAGGGTACTCGCTGAGCACAGGAAATGGAATCGGAGCGACCTCGTTTGAGACCAACTTCTTCTTTCTCCTTTCCAGCTGCCGGTTTAAGTCCTGCGTCCTGGGTGGAGGTCGCGTTAGGTTCTATAGGGAAAGGCAGGAATACCAGAACATAACAAACCTTACGATTTACGGCAGCCATCGTTACTTCCCCCAAGGCTTGGCGGACGACACCGGCCTTGACTGCATTCTCCTTAGCGAGTCGGGTAGTTCCAGCTGTATTTTGTAAGTTTTGACGAAGATGCCGTCCAACGGCATTCTCGTCAGCCTTGGCGCGCTGCGCGAGGGTGCGCCGTTGTGTTATCTAATTTAGGGAAATCATAAAAAAGCTGTAGTACAACAAGAGTTGTGAATAGACCTACGCGAGTATGATTCGAGGCCATTCGTGAGGTTTGAAGGGTTGAAGAGGAGTGTGTACGAAGTATTTGCGAAAAGAGGCGAAGATTGTTCAGGCGAATGGAAAGATATGATTGAGGACCTGAAGAACCGGTTGTATGTGACTGGAAAGGAGAAAGAGAAAAGAGGAATGTAGTCCACCGGTCAGCCTCTGAAGAAACCAGTCGACTTCAAAGTCCAGCTACATTCACTTTGAACAATGATCACGTGCTGAAGCAATACTAGTACAAACAACGCGAGAAAGACACGTCGCGTTCGGGCGCCGCGTGACCTATGTCCATCATCTCAATATGTATTTTTTGTGATAGTGCGTGCGATCCCGACAAGTGTTTCAAGCATTACAACCCACTCCTTTTCCTTATGACATCAATAAATTCAGCCCCGCAGACAGGGTCCTGATCGTTGCTTGCAGACTAGTTGATTTATCAGCAGCACGAGGCAACTTGTCCTCTGATTATCCTCACGCCGTTGATCAAGCAATCTATTCGGTGTGAAAGTAGAAGTCTTAACTCTTGTCCATGACATTTGACTTGAGAATCTAGGGTCCACCTGATCAGGTGCACCATGTGTCAAGACAATCAGACTAGAACGTGTGTGGCGTATACTGCCTGGGGCAGAGGGAATAACTTGCCAGTCCACAGTTCCAGATACTGACAGTATGGACTTCCCTTGCGCTGCAGATTGCTGCGATTATTACGTATCTGTTGTGACCTCATTCAAGTAATGGAGGCGCACTAACTCTGAATCATTCCCAGACATTCCCAGACATTCCACTTAAACCCCCAATATGAACTCGGGGCACTTTTAGTCTCTTCTTTTGAACGTCATTGTACATTCTGTTCGGATATGTAGTGCCATGTGGGCCGAAAAAGTACACTATGGTTCTGGGTAATAGTGTTGTCACTGTAGTAGGGCTACCCACCCACAGCTCTGCGACTTATCAGTAGATTGTCATCAGAAAGAGACAGCGCTCAACAAATTGCCGCTCCATGTACTTGTACAGGAGTGATTTTTCAGAGTTGGAACTTATACATCTTGGTTGTACTGTATTCTGGTATGTGTATTCATTGTATTCTGAAGGTGACGTCACATCAAATTACTGCACCGAGCTAACGCCACCATCTCTGTCCCATCGCTAATAATCGTTTGAGACATTTTGCATTGACTTATGTTTGAGGTTATTATTTCAAAGCAATGACCTTGGAAATTTGTTCTAAATTTTCTTCCATTCCAGCCTTTCCTGGGAAAAGAATGGCTAGTCAAGACAAACTCTAGCTCATCAACTCCTTATCTATTCGTCAGTGCTATTCATGATCCATCATATCTGAATATCAATCAAGAACTTCTCTATTGCCAAAATGCTCATGTCTTCAGAAATTTATCTCCTCTACCATCGATCTGACATGCTCTGTGTTATTCACGGATACCAAATCTATCTGGAGTGAAGGTAATCATGACTGGATATCCCCCTGAGTCACCTCTGACTTGTTATCTTGATCCCTTCATGGATTAGAACTCACAAGTCAGCAAATTGCAAGACGATGGAGAAAGTGCAATCCTAGGGCACTCCCTCCATTAGCAATACGAGAAGACGAAGATGAATGGAGGGCATCTATCTTGGAACTCCTGAAAAAAGTTCATACCATTGGTGGAGTCGATGCGCTTGCTTTCGAGGTTGCACTTACGGATTTCTCAGTGAGCCTACCACTTTTTGTCTCTTCTCTGATTGTGAACAGGATCATTTTAGGATAAAGCCTTCTTACTCAAGAGCGCTTCTTTCACCTGGCAGTGGGAGACCTGTTTTGTAGGCCATAAAATTTCCGCAGACATAATATCCCAACAGCTCGTGTTACCTCTCATCAGTGCAAGTTACCTCTTATTCACAACTGGTGAATCTGTTCAAGATATGACGAATACTGACGTAGAGAAGGTTTGTCATTCCTACGCTGATTTGAGCTCATTGAGACAAGCAATAGCATGCAGGCAATAGACAAAATTGGACGGACAACGCGACGTTCTCCTGACACTCATATCCAGAATGCGCTCTCCAACCCACGTATCTCAATGATTCTCAGAAGGACAACCGCAGTGTTCAATTCCCTCCATGAACTTCGTGAATCCTCCATCATCTGCTTGGATTACATTTTCCCCTAATGCAGTCCTGTATCTTCTTTGGTAGCTGGCATTCAATATTCTGCAGAAGATCTTGACTTGGAAGCTCCAGAGTCGTCAAAGCTCGCAGAGGATGATTACACGTCATCAAGATACAAGCATGATAGTCAATTGATACGAGACGTGGTAAGCATCATTTCCTGTCACGAATGGAACCGACTTTAGAATAAACTTCTGACAGAAAATCGGTAAGCCTTTTTGAGCGTGATTCTCCTCACTAACGAGCGATCCTTCATCACTGAAACAAAAATCAGAATCTCCGCTTTCAAAGGTTGACTCGGCAACAGAAAAATCAGAAGAGGGTGACCCAGTTGGTCCACTTGTCCCGCCGACTATCTCTTCACAACCTCAAGCTGTCCTCTCAAGGCCCTTAATTTCACCCAGATCCTTGCCTACTGATTCAAACACTGGTAGCGACATCAAGTCGAAGTTGCTGCCAGCCAAAACATCAGACCGGACACCGGCGCTTGCAAGGGCCTCTGAACAAAGTAACCTAGACGACTCCTCATCACTTCCCAAAAAACCTCAAGCATCCTCAAGTGACAGTGACAGTGAGGCAGAGCGAAGGGCCCGAATTGCACGGTTGAAGGGCAATGCTAGGGAATCTGGAACAAGAGAGGGAATCACCAACAGAAGTGTTAGGCAACCGATTAAGAGAGGTCAAAAGAGATTTTGAAGGTATCCCTGTTTGGTAATTTTATTGATTTAATACACCAAATTAATACACGAAATTTTCATCAGCTGAACTGATTTATCTGTTGAGACAAGACACTTGCATCATCACTTGGTCCTTTGAATATGGATTTAGTATAGATCCCAGTGTGACATAGAACTCTATTACCTGCCACGGTTAGTGGTTGCAGCAGTGCACCTGGGACATAGTTTGTGGAACATGTTGCGAACTTTGGATGCACCCTCACGATCGTCGTAGGGAAGAGACTACATTGATCAGATGCACGGACCAACAGTTTTATAGAAAATTTACGCACCGGTGCACAATCGCATAGCCAGAGTTTGTCCTTGTGAATATGTTTTGAGCTATCTCTGCACTTGAACTCATGGCAGTCAACTAGTTCACCCGTCTCGTAGTCGAAGATCCAATGCTATAGTATGTAAGCACCTGAGTTGGCTCTCAAATCCAAGGAACCTGCTAACGTTACAAGGTCTGTAGTAATCACCAACACTGACAGAGAGGGAACAGAGTCAGATTCAAGCAATCTCTATGTCTCCCTTATCTACTCACCACTCTCGTTTGCACATAATGTGTCGCACTAGATGAGTCGAGGTAGTTCGGGTCAAGAGCAAAGAAGAAGACTAGTAGGCGCCGCGAGAACACGGAGGGTTGTTTAAAGACGGCGCTAAGATTATTATCAGTTATGACATAATGCCATTTTTGTAACACAAGTCGGCATGTAGATTTTCGGGGAAATCGGCCCAGACTTTCATTGTTTTGAACCTTGACCAGGAGATTCTTGCTGACAAACAAAAAAGAATTGCAGAAGATCCCCTGAAGCACACAGACAAGCTTATTGTAGCAATAATAAATCCTCACCGTAGTGATGGAGAATGTCCAATACCTAAATCAACACGTGAAATAAACAAGAGAACCTCCAATCCTCCAAGACAGTGTAGCCCTTCATACCCAGATATAAAAAATATGGAATCTAATTTTCCTATGTGCTACTCGGACCCACAACTTGGTTCAAACTATGAAAAATGACCAAAAGCACATTAGAATCAAACAAGTGATATTCTCATTAGGTCCATATCTAAGAAAAAATATTATGAATTTATATCTCTCCTGAGCTATTTCCTCCTTGCTGAGTCTGGGGAGATAGGTATGCACACAATTGGCGTGGCGATATAGGATGAAGAGTGTGACAGGTTACTGTATGACTTGACAGGTGACAAACAACATCCGCCGTGTCATCAGCTGACCGTGCTGTAGGGGATATAAATAGAGTGAGCGATATGAGTGCTGCACGTGATCAGTATTTTTTGTGCTTATTGTTTCGAGTGGGTACATAAGCACAAGTAGTGTATATTGCTTCTTAGTCGTCTACCTCGCGAGGTCACCGGAACAAAACTCCTACCTGATTCCTTGAACAAAGTGACTGCCAAAAGAAGGCTAACAATCGAGCCTTCTAAAATGCCGTCACAGATACGCGTGTGACATTCAATGTGGGAGTGCTTCATCACTCCTCTTCCCTCCCGGTGCTCAGCGCTGGGCTTACGACGATGGTTGCTATAAAAGAGGACACACATCAGATTTTTGATGTAAGTTCGTATTGAACCATGGCTTCAAAGAATTGTCTTGACGAATATCGGGGATTTCTTTCATCACTCCAGGAGGTCTTTAGCCGGACCTTTCACTTTTCACCTTCACGTTATCGATCAGAAGAAGAGAAACCTGAGAAACGGGCAGAAGTCAGAATAGGGGAGGCTTCTTTACCCGTATACTCCAATCCAACCACAGTCTCCGCAGGATCTGAAGCACATGTGTGCTTTCCTGACCCCTTTCTTTATCATTGACTGACCTTGTTCAGGTGACCACATCAACCTTATCTCAACTGGATACTATCGACGATTCCCAGGTGTGGGAGGAAATGGATTCCAGCACTTCTTCATACCCTTCCTCTCTTCCATACCAAGCTCCCCACTGTTGTCCCCACCATCCCCCCCATGAGATTACTCATTCATATCCAACTGCAACCCTTTCAGTATTGGATTCGTCTCTTTCTACTCGAACAAGACTGATGGCATTTGCGTCTTCACTCGCAATTAATCTCTTTTTGCCCTTCGTGAATGGTGTTATGCTAGGCTTTGGTGAGATTTTCGCCAAAAACCTTATGCTGGGATGGCTGGGCTGGGGTTCAACAGCGACTAATGTTGGAATTTCAAAACGTTCATGGTTCTGGACAAGACGATAGACAGTGATTTGGCTAGTTTTACTTGTACATATAAGGATGAAACTAGCCCAGGCCAGCACCCACGACCTTGGCTCCGACAATACATAATTGGTCATAGTCGTACGTCTTTTGGCATGTTTCGGATAGCCTGGCGCACACCCAAGTCACCCAAAACATCCTCTGTGCCTCCAAGAACACTGGGTATTATATTTTTAGCCCGAGATGATGTGAGAGATTTTTGATCACTTACGCGTCGAATGGTACAGTTCGATGAAACTGTATGATTTATCAGCCACTTAATTACCCTCGACATGCTCCAGGGAACGTACGTGTTCAATATGCTCGCCCATCCCAGTTTTGGTAATACCTCGGCCACCAAATATCTGGACGGCGTCATTTGCGGTCTGCTGAGCAGACTGTGTAGCATGCATTTTGAGAAGACCAATGGGGCTTTACCACATGAGACTCAATCCAATTTCAGCGGAAGATGTTCAGACATACCCAGCAAGCTTATTTGCTTGTTCCTTGTAGCTCTGTGGCGGAGATTAATCCTGCTGCCATGCATAGCAGACGAAAATCACATACCATCTGATTCATCTGATACGTAATACACTCTAGCCAGTTCTGAACACTCTCCACACGAGAAATCATGGCAGCAAGTTTATTTCGGATGACAGCCTGTGAATGAAGGGGCTTGCCGAAAACCTTACGCTGCGTTACCCATTTTAAACATTCTTCGACGACAGCACGCTGTGTACGCGCGACTGAGCAGACCAAAACCCAACGCTCGTGGTTGAAGTTGGAGAGCATGACGAAGATTCCTCTACCTTCGGGGCCAAGTGTGTTTTCGACAGGAACCTTGACATTATCAAAGGTGATGAAAGCTGTTCCAGCAGTAGGAGACTGCAATATGTTTAATCAGATTCCCTGGATTAGAAAGGGATTGCACTCACGTAAGAGGTCTTGATAGGTCTAGTCTCGACGCCCTCTCCACGCTCTACAAGAATGACAGTAAAGCCATTGTCCGTCCTACAGCCCACGGTGAAACTAAAATTTTAACTCAGCAGAAATGCTCATGACAGAAGTAACTCACTAGTGAGCAAAGCTAGAAAAAGAAAATAACATTATGAGTTCGATGTGAAAAATTACAGTAGTTTGACCTACGTTCCATTGGTGATCCACTTCTTTCTACAAAAATATCAGTGACCAGTCCTGGCTAATGGCGTTTCGACTTACGTTCCATTGATAATCCAATGCTTGCCGTCCTCGGTCTTAGTGGCAGTAGTCTTCAATCCGGCAACGTCACTACCAGCAAACGCCTCGGAGATTGCAAGACAGATGAACTTTTTTCCAGAGAAGATATCAGGAAGAACCTTCCTCTTGATTTCCTTACTGCCAAAATTGAGAACAGGAGGCAGACCAATGACCGAACCAGACATGAGGCCTGCTCTCAGTTTCAGATTTCACTTATGTTGAGTAAACCGTCACTCACCATCACCATAGCCGCGTTTTCCATGACGTGCTATCTCCTGGATGATGATCATCTCATGGAAATAATCAAATTCCTCAGACTTGATGATTCCACCCATGAGTTCCAGACCCTTCAGATGCTTTCCAGGACCCATGCGCATAGCATGTAAATTGAGCTTCGCCATAGCCTCGATAACTGACTGGCTTGGAAGCTTTCCGTCTTCCTCTCTGACCTAATCCATTTTTTCAAGATCGAGTAAATGACCTAGATGATTAGGGCAACGAACTATAGCGTCTGGGAGGATGATTTCATCGCAGAATTTGCGGACGACTTTTTGGAAAGTCCGATGGTTCTGGTTTCAAGCACCGTTATTGTATCGTTAATGATGGCGGAGATTAATCGAACGATGAGCGTACCTCGCCGAAATAAGGGCTAAAATAGCCAGCAGCCAGCCACGTAGGCTCTGCATAAGGCACCTCGCTGAGTTCGCCAGGAACCCGACCATGAATAACAGATTTCTCCCCCTCGATGACGCCAATTTGAAGGCGAGCATATTGCGGTTTCGCTATGATTTCATGTTTGTGCAGTCCATAAAAAGCTTCCGTAACATCCTGGCCAGCTATTAATGAGATTAGAAAAACCTCTCATACAAGTAGATCATAGGGTAGCGAACCGACACCATCATCGAGGAGTACAGAAGCACCTCCAGGGTGAAGATCTTTGAACCGAGTGATATCGTAGACCTTGGAGTCGACAATGATCCACTATTATAGATCACAAAAAATGTTCAAGAAATGCAGTCAGCCATGGTTGTAGTCAAGTCCTGAGCTTGATAGGCCTCACAAGGTCACCATCTTTGTTGTGCTGAAAAAGACACAAAAGTCAGACCTTTTCGTTGAGGGACAACAATTGAGTGTAAATGTAAACAACCTTTGCAACTTGTTCGCGGGTAAATGATTTGAGATCCCTAGGATTCATGTCAAGCTGAAGGAGAGGTGGAACAGAGCAAGTGCTTGTGCTTCCATTGTGGCAGACACCTATACTCTACGCTCGTATTAGCCAAACATGTGATTAAGGCCAATCACATGCAATCACAGTCCGCGGTAGCATACAAAGTACATTACAAAGTTCAATTCTACACAAAATTGGAAGAAACTGAAAGAACAGGCCATTTACAGTTGATATAAAACACAAAGAAAAAAAAGGAAGAAGAAAAAAAGATGTAAACAAATTACTAGGAGGCGGGTTGGTGTTTTACTACGAAATGTTACTGGTCCAAGCGAAGGCAGATGGATTGTCAAGGACTCGAAGACTGCAAGAACTCGAATGATCACTATTGGGAAATCTCTTCCTATATTCACTTATGGGTGCATGGTTTAAGATTGCTCTTGAGGCTCTTGCACAGAGAGATACTGAGATGCCTATGTGTTTTAGCCAATTTCTACCCTTAAAATACTGAATGCATTTTTTCTTGTCAGGAATTGATTGGTACCACGGTCGAATTTAATGATCCATTGATCGATATAGAGACTTCTTCCGTGCATTAAGAGATGGATCCTGATTTAGAACAAGTGTGTTTTAGCGTCTTTGGCATGTGAAAAGTGCCACCATGCTAGGATAGTCCCAAAATTCAACATGATTGTCTGAGTTTTTTGTTGGAATACGGACGAGTAAAGCAAAAAAGGGGAAAACTCGTTGAAAACGTTGCAATTAACTTCGTCTCTACAGTCACTATTTATCTGTATCTAGGACAATAAAGGGAAACATGACCTGAGGTGAGAGGCAATGATTAATGATCCGTCTTGACCTGAATGATGAAATGGATCGAGTGCTTTCTTTGCTGCTGATAGTGGCACAGTTATGATTATCACATGCAGTCATCGGACGACACATACAACCACACGATATCGGCACAGTCCACTTTGTAATAACCCATAGTAGTCGGGAGGGGATGTAAGGTTCATGAGAGAGAATCAACTTGGCAGATGGAAAAATCTATGGGTTATAACGGAGTGTGGGCTATGACAGAGTCGACTGTAACTCCTTCCATAATGGTTTCATTTTTGCAATCGCGGGATGACGACGACATATGGATATGTAGATAGTCACGTTTACGAATATGTTTTCTTTCCAAAATAAGATCAAAAAAATACCAATACGGCTTCCGAAGCTTGTACTATGATTTTCCCACCTTGGATACTGTCCTCGACAAGTTCTCCCCGCGCAACTCCGGTTTCAAATGTCTGACCAGCCCAACTTGTGACATTAGCATCCTGAACGTCTGCTCCAGGCGCTTGCAGCTTCCTTACTCTAACCACTTGAGTGTTGTTCCCGAGTAACCCAGAGATATCAAACGTAGAGCTTGGTCGAGGGCTGTCTGTTTGTGTTTGATTGTAAATTTCCAAGTTCAACAGAGCCAGTTTCGTGGGGAATTCAGGAGTCGATGGGTTACTAACATCCCAGAAACCGTAAGCGACAAGTTGACCGGAAGATTGATCACCCATTGCGGTCGTGACGCTAGATCCGTTCGTTTGTCGACCAGGATAGAGATTGGATACCTGGAGCGTCTTCGAGTCACCAAGTGTCTCTGCAACGAAGAGGTATGTCGCATAGCTAGGAAAAACTTTGGCTGGGCCGTTGAGGTTTTGGACTGGATACCTATCGGCAAGGGGAAACATGTCATTTATGGAATGAATCTTCTTCTGAGACAACATACCACATATCATAGAAACTCAGGCCTAGCTTCAGAGATATATCATCAAAAAAGCTAAATTTAATTAATCAACTGACCCCCCTGATTCAACTGGACTGAACTTTGTAAGGGCAAGGGGTCCACCTTGATGGAGGTATAACCTGGCATCTTATTAAAAGCTGGCTCATTTCGTGACATGGAGAAATGCACCTTGTAACATTCAGCGAAGCCGCATAGAAAATCGTGTCCAACTAAGCAAAAACATGAGTCGACATCCCGCCGCAATCTATCATCAAAACCGACCAGCCAAAGAGCTTGCCCGAATGTATTACTAACTCCATCTTTGCCGGAACAAGAAACCGAGTTGTATTCTCCTATGGGAGGAATTTTACTCTATCGAGAGGGAGGTCGTAGAAGCACCTACCGATCATGAATGAGTGTGAGCCCAGCGTATTGCGTATGGAATGGATGCGAGGCTGCCACAAATCTAGATACCTGAGATGTATTTGCGTTGGTGAAATCGGCTGAACCCCAGGATGGAACACATTACATTGCCAGGCGGGTATGGTTTACCTAAGATTTCAAAGTTTGAAAGGAATTTGAGCAAAGGTATTAGGTACATACGAGGTTGGGCAAGGTAGCGACCGAGGTCCTCGGAGGGTCACAAACCTATAGCGCATCAGTTCAAAGCGAAAAGATTAGGAATTTGCGATCACTCACGCTATATTGGTACGTGTGTTCACTACAAGTCTTCACGACACCATCTCTATTTGCTCCCGCGGCGAGTGCACTGACGCAATCAAGGGCAGAAGAGGCACCGGGTGCATTGAATGGCCATAAAGGGTCTTCGGCTGTTGCTGCGACCTGGAATCTGGGACTTGCGAATCCGAGATTGTCTGAAATGTTTTTAGCCCACGTCTGTAGGCGCAAGGAGATCAGCATAAAGATACTACGTGGAAACGGTTGGACATACTCCCCAAACACTGGAATAGTTATTTGCAGTGAATTGGAGGTAATGATCGGGCTCGTTACCAACTAGTATTCATGAGCTAGGGATTGGTACCGTGGATTGAGTATCACGCACTTTCAAACAAAATTAATTGATCACTCCCTAGACCTGTTTCCGCAGCCTGGGCCATGGATAATGCACCTCTGAAATCGAGGTCTTGTAAATCCTACAGACACCAGCGACTCAGCATTGGTCTATCTATATAGTCTATAAGTTTTCCTGACCAAGTCCATGGTGACTTTGGTTCCCTGTGGTAGGAGCTTCACAGAATCCCAAAACCCGGGCCCAATGGTGGTGTTCTGAAGAGCGCCCGCTTTATCGATAAAATTTGATAAGACCACGTTCAAATTTGGGTCCCAGTAGGTCGAATCGGCAGTGATTCCGCCTATTCGAATTTCAGGTGGGACACCAGTCCTTGCTTTGATATTATTGAGTAATCTTTCAGTCAGACTATTCGGTTCACTGATGTTCCCTACGAACTCCTCGAAAAAGGCTGTCTCAATACTGAAACTCGCCAAAGCCGGATCCAGGAAATGCGAGGCATCGAGCGGTAGGGTCCGATTACCGGTCAATTTGAGTACTGATAAATTTGCGTAAACATGTAGGAGGGTACAAAGCACCAGAAATGCAACTTGAGCTGAGCGCATGGCTTGTCAGGCTCGAATCGGTACACCATGTTCTTATGCCTTTCGGTATTTCAGACATGGGAAATAAAGTGCTTCATGGAAGTTCTCGTGACGCGGGCCAAAAATATCGGGCCGTTCTTTCCGATGATCCCCAGCTTGCCGTCCCTGAATATACGACGTCGGGTCACGAGTACATCTTCCCGCAAATGTCATCAAATCATAGTCCAGAAAATCGTTCGCACGATTGTTGGGTTTTAGATGGCACTGACTGGTGTTCAAGTTATCGAGGTACAACGCATCTCAGCTCTGTCTGGTATGGGCGTTGATGAATCTCGCTTAGTTTGCTGGTCTTGCACCAGGACCCTTCACCGGACTCATTCTCGCAGACAATGGAGCTACCGTCACAAGGATTGACAGGCCCAATACATCACATATGGATGTTCTCACTCGCGGCAAGCGCTCCATTGCCATTGACTCCAAGATCCCTAGCGGAAGAGATCTTCTAAGAAAATTGATCGCTTCTGCGGATGTGCTGATTGATCCGTTTCGCCCTGGAGTCATGGAGAGGCTTGGTCTAGGGCCGGAGGTATTCCTTGGAACTGGGAAGACGGAGGGACTGAATGAAAGACTGATCTATGCTCGTATCGTAGGGTATGTTGTTGAAACTGTAGATTCACGACTAACCTGATTCCCTTCTGTAGATTTCCAAGAACAGGTAGACTTCTTCAGAGATCATTTCGCCACGGATTGTTGATATCCCTTAACTTAGGTCCTTATAAGGACATGGCTGGTAGGAACATACAGCCGCATTATTTAGAACAAAACCCAAACCTATTCTAGGACACGACTTAAATTATATTGCCCTGTCAGGCGCCCTCGCTGTATGCCATTTCTACTCTGATAATGAACAGCCTCACACTCTTTACAGATGATGCCTCCTGGACCATCAGGAACGCCAACTTTCCCCATGAATATTCTTGCGGACTTTGCCGGAGGAGGCCTTATGTGCGCAGTCGGCGTTCTACTAGCTTTGATCGAACGCGGAAGAAGTGGTCGCGGACAGATTGTCAATACAGATATGGAAAGTCTATCAATTTGCAAGACGTCTATTCTGTTTTATTTATTTTAATCAGGTTTCGGGTGCCCGGTACGTCTCAACGTTTCCTTTGAGTCTTGCGATCCTTCCCGCATCAGATATCTATGGGCAAGGGAAACCTGGCACTAACGCTCTGGATGGTGGTGCACCGTTCTATAACGTATATGAATGCGAAGGCGGAGGCTTCATGACTGTGGGCTGTCTGGAACCTCAGTTCTTCAAGGTGTTCATCAACCGGTTCCGCACTGCACTTCCTGAAACTTTTGTGTTCGACAACGGCTGGCAGCCGACATCTGCTATGCAAAGTGACAGGGATCAGTGGCCCAAGATGAAAGCTTACTTTGAGCAGGGTTTCTTAACTAATACGCGAGAATATTGGGGGAAAGTCTTTCACGGTACGCAACGCACTGATCCTTTCCTTCCAGCTTCTCATGCGCTCGTGACTTCCAGAAACAGATGCATGTGCAGTTCCTGTATTGACACCAAAAGAGGCAATGCAGAGTTCACCCTTTCCCGATTTTCATCCTCGTGTCACTTCACAAGATATCAGCCAATCTTCTCCGAAAACTACAAATATCGGGGATCTTGTACTTGAACCTGGTTCGCATACGGAAGAAGTACTCAGAGAATTTGGCTTAACCAAGCGGGAGATTCAGCGGCTCTCCCTTGATGGTGCCCTTGGGGAGAGAGCACAGAAATCTGCGCGTGTAGATGCCAAGCTGTAACTGAGCATATCTGTTCAATATAAAACAAATGAGTTACGGATTTATTGATGATTGTAATAGAACACCCAATTTCTCTTATGTTTTATCTCATATTCTCCTTTCAACAAATCCAAGATTTCACAGCAGTTATTCAATCAGGTTTCTTGTCAATAACTCATGGCAGGACAAAGGAGACCTAGATAAGGGAAGGGAAATTTGATTAGTTGTTGTATGTGCTTTCAGGTTGTAATGAATCTACAATGACTAAGACAAAGAAAAGCTTGAACTGTTAAGACTCTAGGCTAGGGAGAATACAATGTCCTTCTCTCAACATTTGATATCCTCTTTCACTACTGCTATGCAAGAAATGAATTTTTAGACTGAAAGTAGCAGAAATCAAAATGGCATGGACCAATGACCTTAAACAAAAGGAGAAGTCTACTCTATTTTACATAGTCATCAACTCAGTTGTCTCCAAAAATCTTACACTAATGTCGTGATTATTCGCCTTCCCCTGACTGTCCTTTGGGACAGTAATATCTATTGCACATCGTCCCCACGACGCGCCATATGAGGCTGAAAATTCTCGCTTACAACATGCATAAATATTAGTCCTACATTGACCAAGTTCCAGCTCGACCCCTCTGAACCAACTCGCTAGATCACCAATGTAGGGACCCAAGAACCGAAACACGGGGGCAGGCTCGCTCCTGATTCCACCCTTTTACCATATAGGAAGTCATCTTGGGTGGACGAACAATCTGGAGAGACAACTGACAGCTGGAAGACTCATGTGTTGGAATCTGGGTCTCATGCGAGCCTGCGCGATGCACATGATGAGGTCGATTTATTTTTTCGTATTATGATATCGGTAGCTACGTTACATGATGAAGATACAGGTAGGTCTGCCACCGAGCCCCGTGTAATAAATTGCTGATTTTTTATATATAAAAAAAAGATACAGGTATGTAAGTAGTGTAATCTGTTTGTATTCACTATCTGTTTGTACCCCCATCGATCGTGTTTCAACATCATGAAGACCACGAGGTTGAAATGTGTCGATTCAAGGAAGTTTGAGGAGTATTGTTAGTCATATTCCGCAGGGACTGTCATCGCACACCCTTTGCCTGTTACGGAGTTGTGTATATACAAATGGTAGCAGGTTTGACTTTGTTTAAAAAAATGTATTCAGATTAGTTTTGAGTGACCTTGTTTTCAAAACAGTTGTATAGTTCAGCATATTTATTGTAGGGTATCATGTATTCCACTGTGGACTGAGATTAAGCACTGCATTACAAATTTGTGAGGAAAAGAAAACTGGATGGAGTCTAGTTAGATAAATCAAGGTCGCAGACTGTCATATTAACTTACAAATAGGATTGTAAAGATTCAAGTTAGCACTCTTTCGAGTCCCATTGAAGCCACTTCTGGCAGGTGATTTAGAAAGGAGATAAATATAAGTATGTTTAATCACATGAATTGCTCTTGTCTTTCATTCGTGATTTGATCTTCCACTCCCTCACTCAGACCCTACTTTGACAATGGTTATGCAGGGATCTAAACAGCTTACCCGAGAGGAGGTAGCAACAGTGCGTGAAGTCTATCATATCATATAGTGTTTGGCTGACCGGAGTCGTTTTCGAGACAGCACAACACAAAAGACGACCTGGTGATCATTCTTATGAATGGACTGATGTTCAATGTAACTGATAACGTATTCGCTACAGTGGATTATCATTGACGCTAATGTCTATGATATGTCGCGGTTCAAACAATTTCACCCTGGGGGACTTTCCGTCCTCCTGGACCCCGACATTGGTATGGAGAACCCCTATCATGATATTATGTTGCAAGCCCTCAACGATTCGTCTCATGAATTACTAGCTGGAAAAGATGCGACAGAAGCATTCTACGGTCTTCATCGACATGAGGTTCTGGAACAAAGTCAATATCAACGATTGAAAATAGGTACTATTGCTGAAGAGAAAAGTGTTATTCATGGGAGAGTTCCTGGAACCATTAGTAAGGTTCCTTATGCTGAACCGACATGGTTGGTAGAGGGCTATCATAGCCCGTACTTCAGTGATGTCAGTGTTTATTTTGTCTCTTGAATCTCCTCATCCTCATTGTTTGGCCTTTTCCCCTAGAATCATCGTGCATTTCATCGACAAGTTCGCATGTTTTGTGATACTTATGTTTTCCCTGATGCTTTGGTGAGTTTATTGCACTAGCAGACTCTGTAAGATATTGAAATGTAATCAGGCCAGGGAAGCTGATGGCAAGAGGCCTTCACAGAGCGTTTTTGATAAAATGTCGTATGTCCTATGTTTCATGCCTATGAGGTTTGCAATAGTCATACAACACATAGGGAACTTGAAATAAATGCTATGCGTCTTGGACCTGGAAAGCACTTGAAAGGTCGTATTCTAATGGGTGGGTTGGTCAAGCCTGAAGAATATGACTACTTCCACGAGGTGTGCTTCATCTAATCCTCCTGTTCGTCCGACACTGTAATTCAGAATATTTCAAGTTGATAATTACGCAAGAACTGGTTCGTGCTGCCCTGCGTGGATATGGGGATGGTATGTAGATTTTTCTGCTTGTATGAACTGGGTTCTTATAAGTATCTAGCCATTCTTGGTGGAAAAGTCATTGGCCTCCCTCCTGTCCTTCACTTCGGCAACGAAGAACTCAAAGCTCGTGTTGTCCCCGATATCCTTGCAGGAAAGAAGTTTATTTGTCTTGCTATCTCTGAGGCCATGGCTGGCAGTGACGTCTTGGGCCTCCAAACCACAGCGGTGAAGACAGAGGATGGCAAACATTGGATCATCAATGGTGCGTGACCCACTTGATATCCTCTCCTTGAAATTAAGTTCTTTTTCTAGGTAACAAGAAATGGATTACGAATGGAACGTGAGTCCTCCAATTTTTTTATCTGTCTCTTCTGATTGCATTTGCACCTCCAGCTTCGCCGACTACTTCACCGTTGGTTGTAAGACTAGGGATGGACTTACTGTCATTCTAGTCGAACGGGGGCCGGGAGTCAATACTAAGCAGATTAAAACGAGTTACTCAACGACAGCTGGTACCGCTTACATCACCTTTGACAATGTTAAAGTGCCCGTGGAGAACACTCTCGGTGAAGAAGGTGGAGGGATCTTCGTTATCCTCAGGTATCTTGTCACATATTCGAGTTATCTACCATCATTGATTCTCGCCGCGACAGTAATTTCAACCACGAACGATGGATCATGTGTTGTGCCTCTGCCAGAAGCCAACGGAGTATTGGTAAGCTTTCCGGTGTCGTTCTGTGACCTACGTGATCATGACTTCCAATAGTCGAGGAATGCTTGAAGTATGCTAATTGAAATGACTGATCTTTTTTCTGATGTCTGGATACAGGTGGACGACGCAACGCAAAGTATTCGGCAAACCTCTACATTCTCAAGCCGTCATTCGTTCGAAACTTGCAGGGATGATTTCTCGTGCTGAGAGTGTCCAACATTGGTTGGAGAATATAACCTATCAAATGTGCAACATGGTATAGTAATTTTGAGAGCCATTACTGTATATATACTGAGTCTAGTTTCCAGTCATATGGACAACAGGCCAACAAACTTGCGGGTCAAATTGCGTTGCTAAAGAGTTATTCCACTGCATGTGGGCAGGATACTGCTCGTGATGCTGTTCAAATTTTTGGTGGCCGCGGTATCACTCAAACTGGAATGGGTAAATACATTGAGCATGTAAGTATACCTGACAGGCTGGCGGGCTATGTACTCATAAATGTGACTAGTATCATCGCACAATCACGTTCGATGCACTTCTGGGAGGGGCTGAGGATGTTCTGGCAGATCTTGGTGTTCGTCAAGCCCTTAGAGCAATGCCAAAAGATGTCCGTCTATAGACAGTAAGGGATCACTAAATTAAGCTCGTAGTAGTGCATGAATCTTAGTATCGATCTACGTTTTTGCATGGCGAGAAAAAGTTGTTTACAAAACTTTGTGTCGGTGTTGTCAAGGTTACACAAAACAACGATAAAACAATAATAAAATTCATTCGACGAGGCAGACCGCACATGACTTCGTACTTGGATGACCTCCCATCTAGGAGTGGAGTCCCCCAAATTTGAATTCAGGCTCGGCATCTCGGCATGGAACATCCTAGGAGAATCAGGTCCCCAGGAGTCATCCATTTTCTGATAGGTTTGTATGTCAAACTTCGGCTTACTTATCCGCTAAGCGTTAAGATATAGTTGCAGATCTGAGGAACACACATGGCCAACATTGTCAACACGATGAACGCCATGTTAGATACTTGTTGTTGCCTTCCTATCAGGCTACAAAAGCCGAGTCCATTCTTGACGAAGTTCTCCTCAAAGCACACAAGTGCTTAAGGCATAAAGAGTCAGGCCATTCACTGAACGACGTCATCTATCTCTAAGCGCGAGTCAGCTGAGAAGAAGTCAAGTCAGCTGAGAAGGAACCAAGACGGAGCTAAGTCAGTCTATGTTAGCGCATGCCTAAGTTCTTTCGGGTGCCGAATCGAATTGACAGAGTTCAACTCCTTGCTTGCATATCCCCTAAATATTATGTTCAGTTGTGGTGGCATTGAAATGTTGACCTGTCTGTGAGAAGGAAATCCCAGAGCATAGAAATCTAATTGCTAGAAAAGGTAATATGTGGGAAAGCTTCGGCTTCGTCTAGTAAAACGCCTAGAATGCTTACAGGTGCTCTTGCTTTCATCACAATATTGCCGAAGGAATCGCTCTCGTCCTCACCACCAAACCACCACCCACCAAAAAAGTGAGGGTGGCCATGCTACGTGCTTTGACTAGGGACATGAAGAAAAAGTATGGTTCTCAGGAACAACCTTGGCTATTAATACTTCCATGTCCTAACAAGTTTTCTTTTGTTCATGAATAACACGCCCTACCTAGGGATGGAGTTAAGAGCAAACTACTCCCCTGGCAATGCAGAAGGTTCTACTTGAATAGGCCACAAACACACCATAACCCTTTCCCCATGATGTGTCCGGTCATTTGGAGCAGTGTATCCAGACAAAAGACAAAAAAGAACGAACTGACGTAGAAGTGAGATCAATTGAAAGGTGATTTAACTATAAAACACTGATCTCGCTTGTGGAATCAAAAAATAGTTTTCGATACAGTGCCTGTCCCATCCTGATATCGAGTTGAATGTCTCGGGTGACTCTGATAATGCAGGAACCACCGTCAAGGAGCAGAAATAGTAGATTGACTACCGACATACCGGCAAATGCTCATTGTGTAGCCGGCAGTCAGATCTACAAGAGAGCGGTCCAATTGCTGAGACTTTCGTTCATATAGTCGCCTACCAACGTAAAACTTGAGGGCTTTGTATCAGCTTATCTAGCTTATGTTACAGTGCCTTTTGTGGGACCCTTTTTTCTCTCCCTTTGATTTGCATTCATTCTTCCTGACGCACGACCATGGAGGCACAGCAAATATTCGATTGTCTATTCGATTGTTAAATTGAGACCCCGGAGATCTGCTTTGGGGGACGCTTGAGCTTAAAGACCCCGACCCCACCCCCATACCCGAGGGCCGAGCTGAGGTGAAGTCCTGTGTATTTTTCAGCTTCTCATCCTTCTGGGATTGGTATTTTGGAATTCTCATAGTGGTGAAACCTCATGGCATCCATGAAGCATGTAAATGAATCGATCTCGCAGTTGGAGCAACTGATGACTGCAGTCAGTATTATATAACCTCAATCACACACCTTAACTTAATGCCTTCTTCAGCGGTCCTGTCTATTCTCGGCAACAGTCATGTCTTTTATTATTGTTCAATCGGATTATCATCGCAAGATCACATTGAAAAATCAACGTCATCATAGAGCGCAGTCCGGCGATTAACAAAATACATGCTATTTTCCAGTGCAGGCCCACAAAGGTAACAGGGTTAAACACCTGAAAAGGGACCAGCATTAGAAACCTGAAAAGTTGTACTAACACAAAATTTGCCCTCACATTGCAATGGCAAAATTTCAGCTTCATTGTCTACCCCAAGAAGTTCATTTCGAATAGGCATTGGTTAATCATCAACCATTCAATCGGATGATCCTGATTACGGTCTGGATTCATGAAGGTCTGATAGGTGCATTCGTAAATTCTTTCTGCCACCGTTCGGATATTCCGCTGACAAGCACACGAAAGCAATGCCTAACTTGTAATCACGCAGTGTATTTGATGGGAAAATTGACTCTTTTTTACTAACTCACATGGTGAAACGGCGAATGCATGCACTGGAAATGACTTGACTACTCAGCACAAGGATTCCGTCGCTTGAATTTCGGGCGATCCGAGGATAAATGTATATCTCAACAGTAAATGTTGCTTTATCGTAGCAGAGAAGCCGGCAGTAGCAAAGGAAGGAGTGCCATTTGACTCCACCTTGAAAATAGATTCTTGGAGGTAAGTTTCCCCATGGCTTGATGGGTTTCCTTCTTCAGCTCCATACGGTCTGCTACCGACAGTAGTGTCCTTGACAGAGAGTCATGTTGCCTGGATCTAGGACCGAGTTCAGAGTGAGTGGAGCGGTATCTCCGAGTTCAAATGGCTTGTTTTTGGGCTGTCTCATTTATAGAACTGTTCCTGTGTTGAAGACATTCTCATGGCTTCAGATTGATGGACGAGACAAAATTTGGTGCGTCTTTCATACACATGATCATACCATTTTTTGCATTTTTGTCTGGGATTCACTATCCATTGTACAGGGACGTTAAAGGTATAAAAGACCGCTTTTACAGGCTTTGTGGCCCCAGCAAAAAGCAACCTTCGAGTCTCTGCACTAGCTTCAAATGTTCCCGAAAAACACCCTCACTGCTCTCGCTCTAATTTCAATGGCCTTTGGCCAGAATATCGGCACTAATCAGGCAGAGAATCATCCTGCTCTCTCCTGGCAGACTTGCACCGGCAGTGGAAGCTGCTCTAGCGTGAGTGGTGGCGCCGTTGTTCTCGACTCAAACTGGCGTTGGACTCACAACGTTGGTGGGTTCACCAACTGCTATACTGGCAACCTCTGGGACGCTACGCTCTGTCCCGATGGTGTGACTTGCGCTGCCAACTGTGCTATTGATGGTGCGGACTACGCTGGTACTTATGGTGTCACCACCAGTGGCAACGCTCTCACCCTCAAATTTGTCACCTTCGCGCAACAGAAGAACGTCGGTTCTCGAGTCTATCTCATGTCCGATAATACCCATTATCAGTTGTTCCAACTCCTGAACAAGGAGTTTACCTTCGACGTTGACTTGTCACAACTTCCTTGTGGTATTAATGGCGCCCTCTACTTCTCTGAGATGGATGCAGATGGTGGTCTCTCCCGTTTCTCGGGAAACAAGGCCGGTGCCCAGTATGGGACTGGCTATTGTGATTCGCAGTGCGCCAGGGATATCAAGTTTATTAACGGAGTCGTAAGTTTTCTTCATCTTCTTTGAATTTCAATACCAATACTGACATACCTGACCATAGGCCAACTCCGAGGGATGGGTTCCTTCGACGAGTGACCCTAATGCTGGTACTGGTAACTTCGGTACTTGTTGCAACGAGATGGATGTTTGGGAAGCAAACTCCAATGCTGCAGCCTTTACACCTCACTCTTGCAACGTTGATGGACAGACTAGGTGCACTGGAGAGGATTGTGCCATTCAAAGCCGCTATGACGGTCTCTGCGACCCTGACGGTTGTGACTTTAACTCCTTCCGTATGGGAGTTAAGAACTTCTACGGCTCTGGAATGACAGTCGACACAACCCGTCCATTCACAGTTGTCACTCAATTCCTCACTAACAACAATTCCACTTCCGGCACACTCTCCGAGATTCGCCGCCTGTATGTTCAGGATGGACGTGTCATCCAAAACTCCCAGACCAACATCCCGGGCATGAGCGATTTCGATTCTATCACCACTGACTTCTGTGATGCTCAGAAGCAAGCTTTCGGTGACACACCAAGCTTCCAACAACACGGTGGTCTTGCTAACATGAGCAAGGCTATGGCAAAGGGTATGGTTCTTGTCATGTCCCTTTGGGATGACCACTTTGCAGACATGCTGTGGCTCGACTCTGATTACCCCGTCGGTGCTGATGCCTCCCAGCCCGGTGTTGCTCGTGGGACTTGCGACCCGCAATCTGGCGACCCGTCCACTGTCGAAGGACAAAGCGCCAATGCACAAGTTACCTTCTCCAACATTCGTTTCGGCGATATTGGTTCGACCTTCCAGTGAAAAGTCAGTTGTTTTCTTAATTTCTGGTCTTAATTCACCAATACGTAGCATGCAGATACCCAGATCACGTTCAGTCATAAGGCCTGACTCATCCTGTCTTGTGTTTTGAAGTAGTCATATGTATCGTTTTGTAGCAATGTTCGTAGCAATGCTATTTATTCAAATGTATCATCGCTATCCTCAAGGCGCACAAATCCTGCCTTTTCTTCAGAACCTGAAGCGTCTGAAGTGTACTGCTTCAATTCTACCGTTACGTATGTATGTAACACTTCTGGTAAGGAAATCACAGTCCAAGTACTCTTGTGACTAAAAACAAGCTGGAATGCGCTCCAGCTAGAAGTGAATATTTTTCATCTAGAACAAGCGGTAGACACCTGCGAGAGGGGAGAAAACCTGCGCAGGAGGACAACAATGCAAGTCCATGAATGAGTTAGGATGGAAAAAATTCAGTGCACATATTATATATGCAAATCAAATGTCACGTGTACAGTTCTCACAACTCAGGTACCGAACCCGATTACTTGACTTCGCATTATAACCATCAGCTTCCCTATGCAGTATTTTTGAACATACATGGAAAGCCCAAAACGAAAATGAGAGCAAAGTATAAACAAGAACTTGGAGAATAAACAAATAACGAGCTAAATATATGCACCATAAGAGCCAGATGACCCTCGAAAACAGGTTCAGGATGGATTTTAATACCCAGTGCGGTCGAGAAGAACACTCATGCCCATGTTTTGTTGAAATTGAGGGAACCATTGATATCCAGCTACATTCGCAAATGTTATTGACTCACGACTATCAACAATCGCTGGGGGCGTACTTACTGTGGGATTGTCCCCAGTCATGTGTATTCGAACCACCACCAAGCATTTGCAAGAGGTAGTCATCTCCGTTCAAAGGAGGCATCAACATGTCAGACACAGTTCCGATTGATGGACCAACCCTCCCTGTCGTAGTCGCGTCCATGTAAGGCAGAGTAGGAGAAGTATCAAGCCCTGGGAAGTATGGATCGGTAGCACCAACTCCTACTGGTGCAAACATGTCAAACGAGGTCATTTCTTCTGAAGGTAGTGGAGATGGTGAACCACCAGATCGGATTGGCGATGAATAGTTTGACCTTGGAGCTAAAGATACATGGTCCAAGAGCTCTGGTGTTGTTCGAGTCGATTTCGTCATGCGTAAGTGTCGGGGGTACGGGTCTTGAAGGACCGGAGATTGGAGGAGATTGCGAAGGAACCGGGCATAAAGTCCAGGTCCATTTCGCTCATCAATAGCAATGGCCTCGGAACTGAGGAGTTCAACGACTTTCTGCACTAAACCTTTGATTTCCGTATGTGTCTCTGGGCTGAGGTGCGAAGCGAAGCGAGGTTGTAATAGCTTGGGGCCTTAAATCAGATCAAATAGAATTATAGATGTACAACCGCCTACCTTGATTAAGAAAGCAGAGGCGAAAGTTACAAAAATACTCTGAGCCTCCGGCCCATGACGCCACCAGAATACTGTACGGAAAGATAAATTAAGTTATCCATCAAGAATGGAAGGACAAACATTGATCGGGGCGGCATATATCGTCCAGCACAGCATGGACAACGTCGCGTGCCGCATTCAAGCACTGTGTCACATCAATTTAAGCATTCACGAGCAGAATCATGTACCTACCCGACTCAAGAAAGGGTTTTCTTCACTTGTATTCTTACGGAACGCATGCTGAAAACCGTACGAAAGTGCGATCAACCTGGAATAGCTATAGGCTAATCGAAGAAGCCCGATGCGGAATCGATTTTGGGGCACAGTCGTATCGGTTGTCGTCTTCAGCAGAGTGAACCACTGGTCACCGAGCAATTGCAGTTCATCATCGGTTGCGATAGAGATGACTTCGAAATCCGCATTCTGAGCACAGATGAAGAAGAAATGAGCGGACTACGGGAAAACTATTCAGGGCTCATCGTACCTTGTTCAGTCCCGTTGGTTGTTCTGGATCATTGTAAATCTTCCCCATAAATGAGGCCATGACCCTCAATTCCGCGTTGTATGCACATATATGGATATCGAAGTGCTCGATATTGAATGGAGAGGTCTTATACCACTCTGTCGAATGGTTCGCTACGTAGTCAGCGTTGTTGATGATGGGCGGCTTGCCATATTGAGAGCCTGTGGATCGATCAAGGTTGAAGCAGTTAAGCCAGATACGAGTTCGATTTAGAGCCTCTCGTGCTTGCCGTTCATCACGAGGTTTGTCTTTGATAGGGATGTGAAGGTTCAGATCAGTGGCAATTCTGGGGGACACATGTTAAACGGTCGCAGTTTAGAATTTAGGCTTCTTACCTGATGGCTAAACCGAGGTATAACCAGCTTCGTTGCTCAGTCATTCGCCGGGTTGGGACAGGGTACAAGCTAAGTAGGATATAAGCAGCACACATATCAACACTTTTGTTTCCACTAATGAGTGCAGTCCCGGCCGCGAGTTGTGCATAGTGCATCAGTTGAGTGTACAAATCGGAGGGACCTTCATAGAACCTTGAAGCGATAGCACAGACTTGGATGCGTCAGCTTCAATAGATTTGGAACTGACAACACTCACTAACTGTAAACAAAAACGGGCTCCTCACGGCTGTCAAGGGAGGTGTATAAAGTTTGGGGTCCAATAATGACGTGGAGTCATTCATCTTCTCGAAATATCTGAAGAAAATTCTAGGAATGCGAAAGCGACCCACATAAAATGAACTCTTACATTCTGAAAAGCTTTTCTGCGTCATTTATTGTTATCATACCACGGCTTAGGATGTGTGGTCCAGCCCATCGGACATTCTTAGCCTGTTCATCAACGTCTTTGTTTGCAGTTGCGTTAATGCGAGTATAACATGATATCAAGTGCACTTGCTTACTGGTAAAGTATGTCGAGCTGTTTATTCCTGTATTTTCGGGGTTTTGATCGTTGGGATTGCTGATTAGACTCAGTTTTCCCATGAGCCCCCATGGTGCTGCCTCTGTGGGAAGGTTGGGTGGTTTGTCACTAGGAGCTTTCTTTATGGGACTTAAATTTCGTCCTTCGAGGTCAAAATTTTGCATGGTACCGTCCTCGGTAGATCCTAAGCCAGAATCTTCTCCATTATCTTGTAGGTCATGAGGGTCAACATCTTCGTCGCTTTCCCATCCGGCCGCAACGCCGACAAGATAGCTCTTGGATATAGAGTTGCCGAACTGCAGGAAGCTTTCCTTGGCCTGGGCTAACCAATTTTCGATTGCCCAGTTGCCCCCACCGAAAGTAAGATCACCGGAAAAAGCTCCTGTATTGTCGGTGCTATCCCCTTCCGTTGATTTGATAGAGGTTTGCAAGATAACTGATGAGTTCTCTAGATTAGGGGGCTGCCCTTGTGACCTTTGTACTGCTTCAAGCTGGGAAATAAGCTTATTAATTTGTTCTGCCTGGGCGCGAATCTGATTGACGAGGTGTTCTCGCTTACTATACGACCGTTAAGAGACCACGAATTAAATTGAGAGTGAAGTGCTTACGGAGGAACTCGACGCTTTTTCCTGCCTGGAATAGCACACTCATGACCCCCGTTAAGGCATCGTTTACAAGTTTCTTGATCTGTTATGAACTCGCATTTGACCTTGAGGCTTTTACAACGGGCACATGCGCCACCGCTGAAGGCCGGGAAATGAGTTCAGGATGATGAAGAATAGCATGTACTTACTGTCTTCTCCCACTCTCTTTTTCTGGGCTGACCTCTCCAGTGAAGTCGGGATCCTCTTGACTGCCTAAAGGCCGCAGGCGCTTCGATTGGTGAAACGTACCTCCTGGCTGAGATGGAGAGGGTAACTGAGACTGCACCACTTCAAAAGAATCATCCAGCATGCTATGAATTATTTGCGAGGAACCAGCGTTCAGAGGAAGATTAGAAGAAGTTTGGGGCGAGTCGAAATTATAGACTTGTGTATGATTCTCGTTATGAGGATTAACTGCTCCGGCATATTGCCTGGTTTGATGAGTATCAACGAAACTATTTGGAAGGGTCGAGGAATTCTGCAGGTAGAGACTGGGGAGATGATGAAGTTGTTGTGATTGCTGGGAATCACTGCTCGGGTAGAGACTCAAGTCCGCCTGTGGCGCATCGAAGCCATTGCTCTGAGGCCACTGGTTGTAAGGCCTAGACGACATGAAAAGACGAGATCCAGAGGTATGCTATGATGGCGGAAGGCAAAAGAAGGCGGGACTTCTGTGGCAAGCTGTAAAGAGTGATCCAAGGAACCTGATAGTTAAGATTGATCGCTATCATCTCATCAACTACTCTTCCCACCCTTCACTTGCGATATCATAAGGGATATCATAAGCTCATGAGCTGCTCCTGTAAGGAATCTTCCCCAATGACTGTCTGCATTTTTAGCCATCTTTACTAATGATTCCAATTGGTTATCCGATCCTGTCGCAAGTCAGGTAACTGCATTTTGATCATCGCCTCAGACATTCTAGCAGTCTGCGTCCACAGACCATAGTACCTCTTGTGACATCGGGAGAGATGGTACTTCCCTACCGCACTAAGTCCACTTAATGAATAGTCTAGCCAGCGGTCGCCATGGCAAGATTCTACCTCACCGGGCCTGCTAAGGTTGTTTACATAGATGCTGCTCAGTTGAATGGTCTAGTCCAACTTATCTTAAATAATACTTGGTTACTTCTCTGATCTTGTTCTTCTGAAGAGAAGTCCTTGGATATTTTCAGAAGATTACAAGTCTAAGCTCAAACTCATGGAGTACCTATATTTCGGTGCAGGATAAAAATGAAAAGTCCTCAGTGTGTAATTGGTGTAATTGGTCAGGAAGTTATTATTGCCCTTCAAATCAAAAGATTCATGATATGATCTTTTGGAAAACGGATAATTTACGAGCGCACAATTCTGTGGGAAAGGAAAAGGCATTCCACGTATTTGAATGATGGGCATTTGACTTCTCTGGATGATAGACTGCGACTTTTGCACTGGTCCGATACAGCTGAATAATATTTCAAGCCCATTGTAGGTTAAAAAAAGGTGGGGTAAGGCTAGGCATTGGTCTATTCTGCCCTTGCTCTTTAGTCAAGGGTAGGGTAGGGATAAGGATAGATATACCGAGGGGGTATCCTTGATGGGCCCTGATTTGCACTAATGTATTTGTTATTACAGTTAGTATATGAGCAAGAGTCATAGTGGCGGGGCCCGCAGTAGATCTAGCAGAACTACCCTCAATGACAAAAATGTCTCTATCAGCCCCAAGATACCTGGAAGACAGCAATCAGATCATTTATTCAAGTACATGATTTCTCACAGGAGAATATCTCTAATTTGAACACTAGATTCCCACTCACTCCTGAGCTGGCCAATTGGCCAGCGCATCCTAAATATAGCACCCTAATATGCTTAGTCTGCTATTTGACATGACACGTATGTAGCTGTCAACATGACTGACAATGACAACATGAACCAAACATAAACTTGACAACCAAATGTTCACTGGATGATGGCGCACAAGCAGCATAGATACAAATTTGGCAGTCGTTGTCAAAAAATTTCTGAGCACAGGCATCATCACCTGAGCATCAGAACTCTGTGGTTAGTTTCTCACGCCAGAATGTCCATCCAGGCACTGATTTGTCGGTCGAGCGGTCGAGCGGACCGTAGTAGGATGAATCCTACATCAAAACCACTGCATGTTAATAGGGAACCATACAAGAAAAATGAGAAGGAAGAGGACAAAGGTTGAAAGGGAGGATATTACAAAAAGAAGAATTGAATAAGATCCTCAAATTACTCTCCAGTCGTAGTGGTATGTACTGGGGAATGGAAACAAGATAAAATTCAAGTTAATAGCTTCAGGGCAAATACAGAAAGTCACGACCAGCAGATGCGTGACAAGTTCAAGAAAAGTTGAAACGAAAGAGCACCAGGCGAACGATATACCGAGTACCGTTAATGATAAGTACTTTATAAAAGATAATAAGAATAAAAAGAAAAGAATACATCACCGAGCTGTACGATCTGATTCAGCAGTGACAAACGACTCAAATGTCGATGTTGAATGGACGGGAGTAAGAGGGGGGAGGGGGAAGTCCTTGGAAATGTCAAGACTCTCTGTAGCATCACTATAGTCCGACGTGGTCGAATGGACCGAAGATATCCTCAAGCGAGCTTGCACCTCTTCTTCT
Source organism: Leucocoprinus sp. KB1807203 (assembly GCA_019327925.1). Taxonomy (NCBI): domain Eukaryota; kingdom Fungi; phylum Basidiomycota; class Agaricomycetes; order Agaricales; family Agaricaceae; genus Leucocoprinus; species Leucocoprinus sp. KB1807203. Next base: position 20,440 of record JAHTMQ010000046.1, on the reverse strand, counting down.
GTGGCGGCACCATCAAGCGCAGCAATTAATGAGGCCATGGCATTCGCTGTCGAAGAAGTTGAAGAAGAGGCATTGTGAACTACGGGCTGTGAGGAGACAGCAGGAGAGGTGGGAGCAGCATAGGTCTGTGTCACGGTCGGCAAGAAACCAGCATCAATGGATACATTCTCATCATCAAATGGATCTATGGCTCTGCCTTTACCCTTATCAACCTTTGGTACAGGAACAGATGGTGGAATAGACTCGCTGATACTACCTGCCCTTGAGGCCTTTGACCGGATGGAATTTGACCGTCGCCTTGACATATCTCTCTGAGCACTGAAAAAGGGATTCCCATAACTCCTGCGCCTCTCAGGGCCGGCAGGTTTATTTTCATCTGCGAAAGGATCGGCGACCTCTGGATTGTGGCTTTCCATATTGATGATTTCTGCACTCTCCCAATGATACTGAGGAGAAGCAGTTACGGGAGGAGTCGGAATAGCCATGTTTAGAGAAGGAGACATTGAACCGGAAATGCGTTCTGATTGTGTTCGTGTGGATAAGAAAGAACTCTGTACCTCGTTCCAGGTATTACCAGCCGTAAAAGACTTGGAAGTGGGCATGGAAGCTTTGTCCTGCTCGTTATTGGGAAAGGAGAATTGCTGTGAGAATGGCTCTGACATCTCAAATTGTCCAGGTTCCTCCTCAAAATGAGTGTGTGCCGTTCGGACACTCGGAGATTTCTTGAACATGGTAAGTTTCTCCATGGGACCGACGGACTCTTCTGTCTTTGTCTGACCTGCCCATCTGTTGTCTGAATTTCTGTCTTCGGCTTGTCCAATGATTCTCTATGGGAAAGGCGTCGTGGCAAATCGGCGCGAGCATTGGCAAGGCCACGACCCTTGGTGCGGTAATGTGCTTTGAGAGAGCGATGGTAGCGACGATAAAACCACAGACCCAGACAAACGAGTGCAAGTGCACCAATAAAGGCAGCCACGCAAGAACCAACGACTGTGCTCACGGAAATCGGCGCCGCTGTGTTGGAGGAAGCTGATATGGAAGACGATTGAGGGGATGAAGTGAGTGAGGGAATAGCTGTAGGGGAAAGGGTGATGGTGGGTGTGAAACCAGAGGCGAGCTGGGGAGCAGTGCTGAATCCTCCGCCTGGCGCGACATCAGTGTCTAATTGGAGTGTTGGAGCTAGCGTCCCTTCATCGGGATCGACGGTAAGAGCAGATCCTTCAATACCGGAAGCTGTGGGTGCTGCGCCTGGAACCTGGCGCTGGGTCACTGTATGGTTTTTCCGCCGCAGCAGACCCATTAAAGAAAAAGAAAGACAAAAAGAGCGACTGTAGGTGATAAACTCGACTGGGGAGTCAATCATCACAACGTGACACTCGTAACCCATCACTACAACCACTCCCACACCATCAGAACTCCGAATATAGTCCTGCTCAAAGCGAATTAAGCTCAAACGTAAACCCAGGTTTAAGACCATTGTCGAAACTAGCTTGAATCACAGCAAGTAAGCCCGACGCGACTTGTCCGTGTAATTAATTCTATTATAAGAGTGCGCTGTTGTTAGGGGCACCCGAAAAGAATCCCGAGCTGGGCATTTCTACACGCCCAGGATGCACAGTCACTAGTCCTCAGTCTCTCCTCTGACGTGCACTGGCCTCGCATTTTGACCATTCCGCTCTTTGACTTCTAACAGCTCTTGCTTTTGATATAACCACTCGTCATGTCTAGTGCTGCTGTCTCTGCTACTCCTGTTGCTGCCCTCCAAGACAACGATGGCGGAATCTCCGCAATGTACATTATAGGTTTTTCAATCGTAGGAGCAGCTCTCCTGGTTTTGATTTTGTGGTTTTCTATCCACTTTTGTCGCAAATGGTCCACCAAACGGCGTCAAGACCAACTAGGCGCAGCTTTCCTTTCTGTGCGTGGCTTGGTGAAAGACGAACTGACTCATCGTGAAAAATATTCTTCTTTGTGCGTCATAGTTCCTTTGGATATAAAATGAACGAAACCGATCTCAAGCTGGTATCCAGGCAAATCCCTTTGTTCTCACGAAATAACCTGTCTTCGCAAGTTGTGTTCCCTATCAAGGCCCATATCAAACCATCGTCAGAACAGTTCGGAGCTGAACGTCATTACATCACACATCATCTCTTACCTGACAACACTCCTAAACCATTCTCCCCTACTGTCCCTTCTCCTTCTCCTGCACTAATCTCGGACAGCGAGTGGCCGGCTGTTGCAAGAAGTTCTTACGCAAGTTCTCGCCTGTCACGTTTCTCCGTCTTTTCAGCCGCATCATCTGTCAACGAAGTCATTGTCTCAACCACATCCGGCGGAGGTTTCGGACGCTCAATCCGCAAAGTCAGGCAAACTTTCAATCCTATTCTTCCAGATGAGCTGTTCATCGCCTTGGGTGAACCATTGATCATACTGCAATCATTTGATGATGGTTGGTGTGTCGTCGGAAGGGAAGGTGGAATATTGACGTCACAGCCGAAGGGTCATGATGGGATTGGTCCAACAAGTGGTGGTACCGTCCATTTGGGGATGGTTCCCGCCTGGTGTTTCTTGAAACCTGTGAAAGGACTTCGAGCTGAAAGACCGGTGAGGAGCAGTAGCTTCAATGTGACGGTACAAATCATCAGACCAGGGGTAAATCGAAATGACACGATTTTGTGGTCGAATTTCTGACTCTGCCCTATGTCCTCGCTTCTCTGACCTCGTGTTTTGTCTTCATTTTTCAAATGATCTCTGTCTTTCACGATCAGCCTATTCGGTTCTCATATCCTTTCCTTCGTTTTTCTCCAAGACACCGCTCATGCCCATGGGCGGTTGGAGTTGGACTGTTTATCGTTATCCCGGCGGTATATCGCGCGATGTTGGTCCATCGCTTGATGTATCTAGCCTGACTCCTGTATTATGTTTATCTTCGCTGTCGCTTCTTTGTGTACGATACATTTTATATCAAAGTCACAACTTGTTGTCTTCATGCCCAGCTGTTTGTTCTTGTTCTCTGTGTGCATGTACTTTTCCTAATCAGAGTTGTTACAGAGTAGTAATCTACTGATTACATCTGAGCTCCTGGCGTAAACCACTGTATAATACCCGCCTTCGACATAGCAATGACTTTGGACGGACTGCTGCGGCGTATGCTGGCTGTTCGGCTATGATTTAGTTTCCATGAATTCTGAGAGGAGCCTATCTATGACATCAAAAGACTGTGAGAGTGAGAGGGAATTGACCGAGTTTGTGAATTCGCAAGGAAGGTTACGAAAAATCTTCCATAGAGCCAAAGATTTTCCTGATGGTTCATTTTGGTAATAACATGTTCCTAGATTCAATTTCAGCCAATGTAAAGTGATTTTCAACTGTTATTCCACGTCGCATGATGTCATTGGTTCATGGACAAAAGTTGTACCTCGCGATCCTGTCCTCAATGGTGGTCTAGGGTGAATGTTGGAGTATGAGCCGCCACCCTGGTGAACAACAAATCACAATTGATTCATGGCATTTAACCCAGACCCGCGTTTTCAATAGAGAGCTGGTGAGATTTTTTGAAGGGAAGCACTGTTCAGATATCGAGTACCATACTAAAAATAAGTTATGTTGTTCAATCTAGTTCAGGTGTCTCATCTTATGATATTGGATAGGAATAAAACCTCTATTTAGAGACAGGACTCATTGCAAACACACAATGTTTCACTCCACTTGCTAAATCTAAGATCAACCAATACATCAAAACATAATTTCGTATAAACTGAGGACGTATCGAAGGTTCGTGAACCTTTGACAGATCATTTTCTCACAGAATACAATCGATAGGGGAGGGTAAGGGTACAAACGGATAGTGAATACACTACCTATATACCCGTATCTTCATCATGGAATGTAGCTACCAATATCCATAAACAAATAGATTGATTTTATCATGTGCATCGCGCAGGCTCGCATGAGTCCAACACAGAGCCCGTCAGAGAATTTTATAAGAATAGAACTACACGCGTGATATCCCGCTGTAGAGTCACGTTGATGGTTGATATCCGTTCAACAGGTTGGATGCCAAGAGACACCATGTGTCCTTCAGATCGGGCCCCTGATCTTTCGTCTGCCATACCACATTGAGATTCAGGGGTGTGAAGGTTCAGCGTCAGAGAGAATCATTTGGCAGTTTTCATCTATAAGATGGCTATAAATTTCCCAACTTTCGATATTCCTAGCACAAAGTTTCAAGATCGTACCAAGGAGCAAGAATGACCCAGGAAACTCAATACACCTCCCCCTCACAAAACTACTAGTCTTGCCCATGGGTTGCCCAACTACAGATTCAACTCAATTAGTTTGGTTTATCACCGGTACATCGTGCGCGGGCTTGATTTCTTTCGCGTACTTTTCACGAATATTCTTGCTTTGTCACTCCAACCAGATCTGGATTTGGACGTGAATTGGTCTTATCTGCTCTCAGTCGCGGTGACAAGGTCATCGCGACAGCTCCAGCCCGTTCAATGTCTCAGCTCGATGATCTCAAAACTGAAGGTGCAGAGACAATCGAATTCGACGTCACTGCCCCTATCGACACAATAAATAATGTTGCTGCTAAAGCTGTTGGGGTATACGGTAAGGTAGATGTAGCTGTCAACAATGCTGGTACGTTACCTGGCGTACCAGTGAAGCATTAAGTCCCCTGCATTTCTTAAATGGTTAATATCAGGTTGTGTATCTATCAGCGCTATTGAAGAAAGCTCGTGAGTGATACATGATCAGCCTCTTCATCAATATTCATTGACTCACTTCCAAAGGCCCGAAGATACTCTCAAACAATTAAATACAAATTTCTTTGGTGCTGTTAATGTTACGAGGGCTTTCCTTCCATATATGCGCGAGAGGAAGTCTGGTACCGTAGTATTCATTGGATCATTGGCGAGTTGGGTGGCATGTCCAAGTGTTGGAGTCTACGCTGCGACCAAACATGCAATCCGCGGTAAAAATTTTGCTTTTGTAGTTTTTTTGGATTGTTTTTGCTCATGGCTTCTTATTGTAAACATAGGTATCTCATCAACGCTTCATGCAGAGGTTACTCCATTCGGTCTTCGCTCGGTATGCATAGAACCTGGATACTTCCAGACTTCCCTCGCTGAAACGAAATGTAAACCTTTAATTTCATGTATTGACGAATACAAGTCTATGATACACACGAATGATGGTGTTCTGAAAGGTAAACCATCTGTGTTTTCTATCACAGAGGCTTATGAGTTTTAGTGGCCGACGGGAAACGACCCGGTAACCTAAAGAAAGCGGTTGAGGTTATTGTGGACCTTGTACGGGGTGAAGGTAGCGCTAAGGGGAAACCCTTTCCCAGAGAACTTCCCCTTGGAGGGGGTTGTTACGATACAGTCAAAAATGAGTTGCAGAAGATGTTGCGGGACATGGATGAATGGAAGGAGGTCATTTGTATTGCAGATTATTAGAATGGACTTTCGCATCATCGGATCACTGTGGAGCTTTCCGTTCTGTCCATCCTACCCAATGTGCAGCTATGCTAGATGATATTATCATTTCAATTTAATTTTCAACTGGGAAACCAGCTACTCGTAGTATAGTGTTGAAATGGACCAATGCATTTTGCATCAGCGGATCAAGTTGATGCATTCCATACTCTTTCCGATTTTTCACTCCATTTCTTACTTGGATAGCCAGTATCATTATCAGTAAATATGGGGATTCACCAGGATTGTACACCTCAGTCATCAACCTTACAGCGACAGTGTTGATTATTTACAATTGTACATATGGGATCCACTAGGACCCCACTAGGGCCACAGGTCCTTCTATAAGCCTAGAAAATATGCAGATATCTTAATCTATTGTGTCTGGCCCTGTATCCTCACATGATCATCCATATAAACCACATATGAGATTGAGAAAAACTAAATATATGGAGCGTTTATAACTTAACTTTAACTAGAACAGCTGCACTGAAAACCCAGCATTCTCTTCTCACCAATTCCACAGAATCTCCTTTCTTCCCTTTCTTCCTTCACCAGCTCTTCCTCAAGCCGTTTGTCACTTCTGCACCCCAGGCCTCGTAAGGATTACAAGCCATCTGAGATAATCAGTCAACTTCTGTTGACAATGTGCAGGAGAAATAGAAAAGATCACATACCTGCAAAACCTTGGCCAAGACCCTTTTACCACTAGTACTATCTCTTTCAACCCTCCTAATAACTTCCTCCAGCAACCACTGCCTCAGAACAAAACGTGGGTTAACTAGCCGCATACATTCTTTCCTCTCCTCTTTCGCCTTCTCTGTATCTCCCCAAACCCCCTCCAAAATTTCGGCATTGATCCTCTCGGCATATTTCCTCAACCAATCTTTCCATTGCTGGATGGCCTCGTCCCTCCTTACAGTATTCGCATCCGGTGCAGCAGTGAGAAGCCGTGCGACATAGACGTCGATCTCAGCTCCCTTCGTGTCCCAGGCTGGATCAAAGTCGAGCAGATTCCTGAATGTGATGTGGAAATCCAGCTTCTGCGAATCCAACATGTCCAACAACGGCTGGAAGAACTGATTTTCGATCTTCAAGACCCGTGTTCCGGAAACCTAGACGGTTACGCAGAAGTCTAAGATACTCTGTCGAGTAGGTTTGTTGGAATATGCGTTCGACTTCAAGTCGGAGTTCTTTGCCCTTCTCCGTCCAAGCTTCTATCTGTTCTGACGTCACATCTTTTGTCCAGTCCTTGGTCACGGCAAGACCATTGAAGAAGATTTTTTCTGCGCCGATGATAGGCGCAAGAGCGTTGAGTAAAGCTCGAATCGCATATAAACTTTTTTGCCCATTAATGAGAGTGAGAAGGAGTAAACTTAACTCACATCATGTCAGGTTGGTGTTTGTAGGCGTATCGGCCAGTCTCGTCTGTATGATTGCAAATATGGAAGGAGTCAAATACATCCATGAAGGCGTAAGGGCCTGATGAGACGTGTTAGCCCAATCAATATTACGACAATAACTCAGAAGGAATTTACCGTAATCAATGGTCAGCCCGAGGATGGACACACTAATGGTTGTTAGTAAGATAATGCATATTTACACGCACTTACTTATCAGTGTTGATGACCCCATGCATAAATCCATAGACCTGCCAGGCGGCGACCATCTTCGCATTCCTCTTGGCTACGTCCAGAACGAGCGTCTCTCCCCATGCATTTCCTTCTTTCAGCTCAAGTCTGAGTACTTCTTTTGCCACATACTCTCCAAGGATACGCAAAGCTTCGTAATCAGGTTTCTGCTGACCACCTCCGAAAAAGAACATGTTGGTGGGGCCGTTGAAAGCCTCGAAGTTCCCAATACGGATGAACGAGGGGGCAATACGAGTGACAACGCATGCGGTTTCCATTTTTTCGCGAGTGACAGAAATTTCAGGAAGAGAAATTATGCCCAATGCACGAGTTGTGGGTATATTAAGAGCGTGCATAGCTAATGAACTCGGGTCATAATCTTCTACGCAGTCAAACTTGACACTAACCTTCTGAACAGAGATACTCGCGTATGGATGAGCGTAGAACAGCTAAACCATCAGCACTCCTGGAGAAAGGTGTGCGCCCACCCCCCTTGAGTTGAAGCTCGTATACCTCTCCAGATTTAGTCGGATGTGGTGTAACGACTTATCCAACATCAGCGAAGGTGGTTCAAGCACATCAAACCGTGGAATTACCGACTGAAATGGCACGACCGTCTCCTAGTTGACCTGCCCATGATCCAAACTGGTGTCCACTATATCGCATTGACCAGGGCGCAAATTCATCAGACATCAGCATAGCATGCCCACTTAGGATATCGATGAGGTCTTCCCTGGCAGCCCGGGCATTCCCTCCTTTTGACTCGACTTCATCTCCCTTAAACTCGTCAGAAAGTGCTGGCGTTCCAAGCAGGTAAAAAGCATCTCCGACGTCCAGGTGTGGTACACAGTCCCTCAATCCAGCCTCAGAAAGTCCGATCAGGTCAAGGGTCTGGTCTCTATTCCTTGGATAGTATTTCCGCAACGGTGCGTCCGGAAATTGGGCCGGGGCTGGTTGAGGATCTGTAGACTCCCTTTCGGCAAGCCAGCGTTCAATATACGCCTTGTTATCTTCAGGGTCCTCAGCCTCAGAAATTTTACGTCATAAGGAAAAGATACGGGAAATGGAGAGACGTGAGAAAAGTGGCACTCTGGCGAAAGGAGGCGAGCTCTCCGTTGGATGCTGGGGTTGATATTCTGGACTTGACGAAATGCAGCAGCCGACGACGTGTGAATATCAGGGGTGAGCTTCTTAATGAGTAAGCTAGAGAGCTGAGGTAGAGGAAGAGCAGAAATGGGATATTTGGATGGCATTCTGGGAAGGAGATGCCATAGTCACATATATATAAAAACCAATCAAGTTCATTACCAAGTACCGATCTTGTGCACGTGACCCTGCCTTGCGAGAACCGGGATTGTGCGCTATCTAGCAAAGGGGCTTATAATACTGCGCTCAATTGTGCACCGTGTCTTGCATTAGCCTTGTTGGGGTGACCAACTTGACCAGTACATGTTCACATAGTGCGCAAACTAGGCAATTTGATGCTTCTACGCTGCCAATTCCTATGTTGTGCTCCTCCAATGAGTTTCTTAGTATTTGATCTATATCTATTTATAAGGTATCCAACTCCATACACCGAGGAATCAACCAGATGTGCATTGACAGCTGATTGAGCATCCAGACAAATGAAGAATGGGATCCAATGATTTTCGATCAGCACCTTGTCAAACACTGAGTTATCAATCTAATTCAACTCCTAAAAATGGGCATGATGGCATATATGTTTTGCTGTGCTAAAACGCACATATGTTCGTTCGCTGTGCTAAATTGAGAGTTCTAGATGACAAACAATATCAAGCTTACCAAGAGTGATTATTAATTATCGGGTTCTAACAAGACTTTCTCAGACGTTTTGCTAAAATAATCGGATGACGAGCGCATATAAAAACCAACTTCAACATATTGGAGCGATTCTCAGGCCAGATCTTAAGCCACATCAAATTGTCTTCCTTTCCTCATGTCTGCAAATACTAAGATATTCATCACCGGCGCTACTGGTGAGCCATATGCTTTGGACTGGACATCCTTTCGGAAGGCTGACTAAGTTACCTGAAGGATACATCGGTAGCTCTGTGCTCGAACGTTTACAGAGCCATCCGGATGCTGACAAGTTTGAGATCACTGCACTCATTCGAAGTCCGCAAAAAGCAGATAAATTCAAGGAATACGGTGTGAACACCGTTGTCGGCTCGTTTGGCGACACAAAACTTCTTGAGGATTTGACGGCAGCTGCAGATATTGTTGTTGACACAGCAAGTGAAATCTGTGTTTGAGTAACCAGGCTGGTCCAATGAATTTACTCCCACCAGGTTGACGCCGATGCTCTCGATGCAGCAAGAACCATGCTTCGTGGTTTCAAGAGAAAGTTCCAAGAGACAGGAATCCCACCGATTTTCATACATACCGTACGTTCGTTCTACTAATCATAGCCATCATATTCATTTGAACAGTCTGGAACTGGGCTTCTCTCTGACGAGGCTGCCGGGTTAAATGATTCGAATGTTATCTGGGACGATGCTGATCCTAATCAAATCGCAACACTCCCCATAACAGCGCCTCACCGTGATGTTGATCTCGAGATCATTCAAGCCGATGAGGAGGGCTATGTTAGGAGTTACCTAGTTGCTCCCGCTACAATTTATGCTATAACTACCAACAAATATGCGAAAGCAGGGCTGGCCAACAAGCACTCTATTCAAGTCCCTGCTTTAATCGGTACTTCTCTTGATCGAGGACAAGCTGGAATGGTTGGGAAAGGTTTAAATATCTGGCCGAATGTACATATCGACGATGGTATGATTCTACACAGATCTTGCTGCCCCTTGACCAACTCATTTTCTAATTCAGTTGCCGATCTCTATATCGATCTTTACAATGCAATCAAGGCAAATCCTGACAAAGTTGGGCATGGTCGCAAAGGATACTACTTCGGGTTGAATGGAGAGCATACTCTCTACGACGTGAGCAAAGAATTGGGTCGCGCAATGGTGGCGGTTGGCAAGAGCTCAAGCGAAGAACCCACAACTTTTACAAAAGAAGAGATAAACAAATATTTCCAGGCAAGCTTCTCATTACATCTAATTAGATAATGCGCCTTAATCAATTTACCATAGGGATCCAATTATCTAGGATCGAACTCGAGAGGTTTGGCTAACAACTCAAAGGCTATTGGTTGGAAGCCGAAGAGAACGACAGAAGATTTTCTAGCTAGCATTCGACCGGAAGTTGAAGAGATATTAAGGACAGGCTTTCATCCGGCTGCTCTACGTTGAATAGCATTATGTGATAAGAGTCCACACAAAGGTACTATGAAATAAAAGCAAAACTTCAGGACATGGATCATAGTCATAGGATCCACCTAAGCACAATAGTTTGGGAATATGGTTATGTGATTATTCACGCGGTCAAATTTCAAGCTTCAGAGAAGAATTGCATCCTCCGCCTTTGCAACGGACAACCATAATTGTCGATCACAATGGAAAAACTTCGTATTCTGACGACTGGTGCTACAGGTTGGCATAATTTGAACCATTCAAAAATGTGCGTTGATTTGGCCAGGTTACATTGGAGGATCAATATTAGATCGCCTCCTCGCACATCACAAAAATTCTACTTTCGAGATAACAACACTCGTCCGTTCGCAAGAGAAAGCAAGAACCCTGACTAAATTCGGTGTAACTCCAGTTGTGGGATCATTGAGTGACCTTCTGCTCCTCGAGGACCTAGCCGCTGATGCAGACGTCGTGTTCGACGCCGTACGTTGGTCGTATTCAGAATTGCTTGTAGGCTCAGAGTGATACAGGCCGATTCAGACAATCTGGAATCTGCCCAGGCAATCCTGCGTGGATTAAGGAGGAGACATCAAGCCACCGGTAGAAAACCCATTTTCATACACACTGTACGCATTTCTCTTTCCCTCAGCGTCATAGGTTGACTCAATCTTCTAGTCCGGAACTGGTCTTCTGGCCGACAATGCCGCAGGCATGTTTGCGTCTGATAAGATCTGGAACGATGCGAATGCAGATGACCTTGAAATGCTGCCCAATAATGCACCTCATCGAGATGTGGACTTGGCTCTTATCGATGGCGATAGAAAAGGATTTATTCAGGCGTACCTTGTAGCCCCGTCAACTATATATGGCCTTGCAACTGGGAGACTCGTCGCAGCTGGGATAGCGAATAATCGTTCCATACAAATCCCTTCATTGATTCGGGCTGCGCTGGATCGTCGTAGAGCAGGGATGATTGGAGAAGGAAGGAACATATGGCCAAATGTACACATCAATGACGGTACGTATGAATTCAGATAAGTATGGTTCGATATTCATAATCCGAAAAACGTAGTGGCCAACCTCTATATAAATATTTTTGATGCAGTGAGCTCCAACCGCAGTCCCGGCCATGGTCGCGAGGGTTACTACTTTGGCGAAAACGGGGAGCACACTTTGTACGACCTGGCGAAACAGATTGGGTATATACTTGTTGAGTTCAACAAAAGCACTTTCCGAGACCCAGCAACCTTTACACAGGATGAAATTGTTCGATACTTTGGAGTAGGCCCTATCACAGTTGACGACAATATTGACTGACATACTTGAAGCAAGGGACTTCACTCGGGTCCAACTCAAGGTGCAGGGGAAACCAGTCACGGGCAATTGGTTGGTGCCCGAAGATGACTACGAGAGACCTCTTCACCAGTGTGGAGGCTGAAGTCAAAGAGGTGATCAAGCGTGGATGAAATCTTGAAAGCAAAGTTGGGAGCATAGACATCAGAAAGGAATTTGATATGAAGATCAAGATACGATTGTACGCCTGGACGGTCTCTATTATACACGCTGTTGTATGGGTGGAAAATCAATCGCAGCCTTCGTTCTGGCTGCCTCGCCATAAGTCAGTATTCCAACGTGAGGCATAACATTGTATTTCAAGGAATAATGGGCAGGGCCCTGCGTTCCTGAGTGATTATCAGCGCCAAATCGGCATAGACAGCTGTGGATTTTTACTTGAATGATTTCGTGAGTTCACGAAGCATGTATTTGTTCTTGCCTGTCACTTTGAGATCTGCATCCTCTTTGCGACGAACAATACGGTCCCAGATAATAACTGTATTCTCAGCCTGTGGGGATTATGAGAGTAGGCTCATTAGTGCATGTTGGTCCGCAGACCTTCTTCGTATTATTGAATTCTGCTTCCACCCATACAAACAGTTGTTTCGTATTCCAATGGAAAAGTGGTCGGAGATCTGCAGGAGAATGAACGTCAAGGTCGTACAAAAAGGAATAGAAAGGACGGACCAGCGGTCACGTTGAAATTGACAAAAGCAAGTTCCTGCTTTGCATGTGCTTTCTTCGCCCCAGTCGCGGGATAACTGGATAGGATCATCTCAGAGTTCAGATTACTGTGTGTCTCGGATTTTGGCGTGCATACACTTTGATCGAGAGGAGTCCTAGGTCGCCTTGTGGGTCGGCAGTGAATACAAAGGAGGAAATTGCAATAGCTGCCAGTAGCGCCATCATACACGACGAGAGTAGTGCAGAAACATTATTGATCCTGGAAAAAATATTATGCATTCTGATGAGAGGACAAAGGATGCTATAACATGAGCTGATCAGCCACGCCTGAATGACACGTCGAGACGAATGTTGTCCTGAAGCATGTATCCCAAATACAGACCAAACAACATTTGCGCAAACCTTGAAATTAATGAAATCAGCACTTGATTGATAATGTCAGTGCCTTCTCCGGCCGCTCCGAATCACCTGCTTCGTTTGCATTCGTATCCAGTAAGCGCTCTGGAAGTCTCCCCCGATAACAAAAGGATCTACTCAGGAGATTCATCTGGTCTCGTCGTAATAACTTCTTCTCACACCCTTCGAGCAATTGCCCAATGGCAAGCTCATTCTGATAGTCTCCTTGGTATTGAAGAATGGGGAGACCAGATCATCACGTACGCTAGCATGCCTGCTCATAAGATGTTATAACTCTATACATGGTGGTTTGGTTCAATGCTACAGCCATGGACGAGACAATAAATTACGTGTCTGGGGTCGTGTTCTTGAAGCGCCGGAATCTACCACGCTTGGAGATACAGCTGCTCGTCTCAATCTCAGTACACCTCTATTATCGTATGCCTTGGACATCAATGCACTCAACTACTGTCGGTTCTCCTTGCTGCATGATCCAGCAGGTCCACACGAGGAGAAACAGGCTATGATAGCCCTCCCCAATCTCATAGATTCGACTGTAGTGGGTTATATCCTTCCTACATTCATATGCTTGTTGTCCAGAGCATCGTTGTCTAGGCCGATATCTGGACGCTACCGTCTCGGAGCAGAATCCATACTGCAGTAGGCGAAGGGACCCGAAGTCTTTCTCCACATCCGAACAGCAGGGACAAGGCTGGTGTGACTTTCATCAGTGTCGTTTCCACGACCACGACTGACTATTTATTAGGTATTATCATGGCTTTACATCTATATCTGTCGCCGATCCAATCTACCGAGACCTGTCATGACGATCTATGCCTTATTTGTGCGTACGAAAATGGCTCTGTTACGGTCCGGAGGTATCTTTCCGCCGGTTGTAGTCCAAATGGCTCAATGGGATGGGTAATTCTCTGGACAGCCAAACTTCACGCACAAACTAGTATGTGTCAAGATCTCTCTATATCTTCTCCGACTCAACCATGTATCAAGTCATGGCGATGAGAATTTCACGCCAAAATGACTTTGCAATTTCTGTCTCTGCAGACCATCTGGTCTGTCGCTACGATCTTAGCGTAAGTCTATCTATCTAGGTAGTTGGTGTACTCAAAGACAGTTTCAAGGCGGCTGTATCCTCAGAAAACGTGACCACGATATGTAAGACTAAACATCCAGGAAATTCGTCAATAGCCATCACAGATGATGGAAAAGTGTGCGCTATCGGTGGTTGGGATGGTAGGTCAGTGATAGACAATATCTGACCCCTTAAAATAGCGCTGACTTGTTCCAGTATTCGACTCTACTCTACACGAACATTGAAGTCGCTCGGCACCCTCAGATATCACAAGAGTACATGTCAAGTTGTCATATTTGCAAAATCATGTCGCAGTGATCGGCCTCGACCGGAAAGTGAGATTAGCAGTGATGATGAGATGCTGGCCGAGAGAGACCGCTGGCTCATAGGTGGTGCAAAGGACTGTCGTGTGTCCATCTGGTCTCTCATCAATTTTTCGAAGTCCTGAGATGGGCTCAGATCCAGAAGAAGCTTGTATCGTGACTACAGTACTATCCCAGTTGATGCAGCTGGACGAAAACAAGAATGCTGACTTCTCCGTGATGTATGGTTCGATCTTCATCTCACTTTGTCCGTCGTAGTTACGAGACTCTATTGTCTGGAAATGCAGACAAAAGATCAATTGAGAACATCAAATCAGAAAGCATTTCGTAGTCAAGGGTCGACTTCTTCTTAATTAAGGAATATCGGCTCATGGCAATTAGCGACTCACTACTGACCTTGCCTCAACTCAACCCAAGATTAGACATTCTCGCATGAGCTCTGGTACCAAGAAAAATGCATTTTATTGTTATATCTACCAGCCGTTTTACATGGTTGTCAAGGGTAGGCGCCACTATGGGCCTATGTGATGAGTCTTATCTTTAAAGGGAGAAAATCAGCCTAAGCCCTTTCTCCACTTAAAAGACTATAGTCAATAATAAAACCGCATTTGGGGAAGAAGACAACAAATTCTTGATGACATTATCAGGATAGTGTCATCAAGCGTTGGAGCCGCAATTGAGATGGAGATTTTGAAGGCAGCAGAAGCCGGAGTGGACCTGATATTTCTCCGGACACTGCGGTACCCATAGACGGAGTATGATGCGCCAACGGCGGAATCTAGAGGATAAGCCATGCTTTGTGGGGTGAACAATGAAGAATTCAACGAAAATACGCAAATGACTGTTGAAGATATGTTCATGCCAGTGTCGGATCCTACTGCAGCATGTCTTCCAATATGTCAATATGTGGAAGAGCCTCCGCGTAGGAGATAGTCGACATATTATCAGTTGAAGCTTAATGACTCGAAACAGGTACCTCTTTTTCCAGACCATGTGTATATACCCATTTTCGGACAACCCAAGTCGGTCACATATCTAGTTGCTAGAGTATGCCTGTTTCATTCTAGTAATCCTACCCTGACTTGATCTGATTTGTCTTCTCGTGGGAATTGATTCTAACCGTGCTCAAAAAGGTCCTTTCCCTTGTCAAATTCTAGGCGATTTCTAAGGCATGTGCGATAATGTTACCCCTATCAAACCTAAGATTCCAAATTCTCACCCAGACTTCCTCACGCCCCCGAGTATCTTAGTCACACTTTGGTCACATCCAGTTAGCGAGCGTTCCGACCCAAAAGAGGTCGAATCACGTGACTGGTTTCACAATTTGAAACAAAATTTCTCTTTAGATTACTCAAACGAGGAAGAGAAAAAGAGATTAGTATTTGCTACGTTATGCATTCCCTTCGGATCCGTTCAATTCACGATCACCTGTTTCCTTATGACCTGCTCATCTGCTGAACAGATTGAATGTAGTTATCGGCCGGAACTTGATACGGCATGAAGTTGGGCCTGGGTTTCAGTCGACCCTTGGCAAAAACAGGTAGCAGGGACGGTCAAACGGCAACAATGTTTCGGTTGCTGTAAGACTCTCGATTTCAGGAAAAAATCACTAGCGCGACTTTGTTCCGGTAGGTGCGTGATTATTCTTTTGTGTCTAATGGAATCCACAATGGCTCCTATCAACGCGTGTGACAGAAAAAAAACAATTGTCTTTCGACTAACATTACCCGATGCACCATGTGGCTGGTGCCAAGTCGGTGGATATCACGTGACGGGAAAGAACTCCATACTGACCTGACAATCATCTACTAATGACTGGCCAATGCATCCGTCATCATATCATACCCCTTGTTTCCTTGAAATGGTTAGGGCAGCAACTCGGCATTCCAACGGCTTCTCGACTCTCAGACAAGGGTTCTACAGCTCAAATATAGCACGAACATAACTCAAGCGCATGGTAATTTTGGAGACAAAGGTATACAAGAATGGTCAAACAATCTAGCGGAAGCGAGCAACAGGATGTCATGGATCGAGGTTTCTACGATGACCGCTTCCAAGGGCAGTGCTTCACACGATGGCGTTTTACCTCAGTTGAAGTACCAAATCTTTTCTCGCAGGTGCCTTGACCACAGGAATGGGGTCTGTCACCATAGTGAGACCTTAGGTGGCCTACAAGAAGAGTTACCAGCGGCCCTCAGTTTCTAAAAAATACGGTACCCACTATCAAAGTTATGTTTTGACGTTATTGTTGCTCCACATTCGCTTATTGGACAGACAAAGACTTTCTTATTAGGATTTGTCCTCCTCGAATGGCTATTTGCTCGCGTACGATCTGACCCTACACGAAGTTGTAATAGTGGACGATTCGGGGGAGGTCCAGTCGGCTGACTGGAGTGGAGAGTGTTATGAAGCTTTACATTGCCTTGGGTTAGGGAAGTGAACTGTGATTGGCGTTGTCGCGACAATAATCTTCTGTCGAAAGGCGGTCCGTCGACGTTCTGTTTGTGAGACGGAACGTAGGGGTAACTGATCTGATTTGCATTCCACTGCTGAATTGATGGAGAGGTCGAACAATTATATCTGGATGGCAAGAGGCTGTCGTCCCTGATTTCTGGGGCCTGACGATAAAATGAATCAGGGAGGCTTTCTGGAGGGAGTTGGGAGGGCGAAGGAAAAGGTTTGGGTGGACCATTGTCGGAGCAAGAGCAACCATGATACTGTGACTGAAATCTTGTGGGCGAGCAAAGGCTGTATGGACAATCAGCCCCAGTTTGGTAATACAGACTTGCATTGTGCCAAACGCCATGATGACTATATGGGTGATCGTCGACAGGAGGGGCTTGGACACCGGGTCCGCATAACCGACTCAGAGGTGAAACCTTGCGTATATCTGATAACGTCGTGAACCTGGGTATGAGTGTCGGTTGAGCCATGGAATCGCTGAAAGAGTTCGGAGTCCTGTAGTGGTCATCACTGTTTGTGTCCCCATGGGCCTGATACGGTGTGCCTGCGGGAGACAATCATGGACGACTGATGAGATGGTTGCATAGAAAAAAGAGTGCTACTTACCGAGGAGAGAGCTGCTGCTGCTCGACTGGGGCGAACTGGAATGAGAGGGGGCGGGATCGGGGACGGGATCGGGGGTGGGTATATTCGAGTACCAGGCGTTATAGGAACTCGCTGATCGCTTCGGGTCTGTTTCATGGGGCATAGCGTTGTAGGGAAGCATGGAGAGTGGAGAGACAATTGTCAGCAGAGGCAGGAAGAGAAGTGGGTGCTTTAAAAACCAATCTTGTAACTAACACGTTTGTTTTGAGTCTGCTCAGAGATCTAGATTTTATTTGTTATAGCTCTTTCAGGAATCGGTCCAGAGGATCGCCCTTTTTTGCACTCGCAAGACCACCCTGCTACAGTAACATTTGATAGCTGTCGCCATCATAGATGCGATCAGATCAAGGACAGATATAGATGGGGTGGGAAAGGTTGGACCTGAAGTTCGTATCGGCAATCGGGGTGATCGATTTTGAGCACGGATCAGGGTTCTGAGGATGAAGTCTATACGATATTCAGGCTAAGTTGAGGAATTGATGAACTACTCTACTTGGTTCTTCCAGAAGTCAACATTGGAAAATGAAAATCGGTCTAATTGCAAAGGGACGACCAGCACCCAATTATTCCTGTTCTTCACCCAAATACATGTCGGGACCCCCAATTGGGATTGTACTTTCTGATCTACGAAGGACTGTCGCACACTTAAAGTTAATGGTGAGTGCAATGTGGACTTTTGCGACCTCCTCTTCAATCCAGGCATCTTCTCTCCTTTGCACATCTCATTTCGCCTAATCCTCCTTGGTGGAATCGGTATGGTGGCAAAGTAAGAAGGTAGGGAGCAGTAGCTTGTGCGAAAGCTACTTGCCCAACTAGTCACTGGTATTAGAACTTAGGTCAGTATGAGAACACACAAAGAGTAACTCATGTCCAACCCGGAGTTCAGAGTAATCATGTCACAGGAGTTGATGTCTTCGCTGTATGGGCCGAGCGTGTTCCGAATTATTGATCAGGAGGCGAAAGAGTGAGGAGAAAGGGATCACTGGCCGATTCAGCTAATAATGTTACCTATGGTAGAAACTATTGTGTGTTGCAGGGTCTGCATATCTCATGTAGTAGAACAAAACACTTCGTCGATTACCAGGCTGGGATCAAATTGGGCACATGATTAGCAGACGACTTCGTGATATGACCAATTTGTTTTTCATAAAGCAGCAAGAAGAATAAGTGAAGAATAAGTAAGATGATCATGAATGAAATCGAGGTATAGCAAGTCAAAATACGATCCTATATGGTTCAGAGGAACATATGTCTATATCAATTACTTACCTGTCATCAACCTTGTAAATGCCCTTCATCATTGAGAAAATTATGAGGACACTCAAAGGTTTGGTATGATTGGAGGAGGGGAGCAGCTGCTCTATACTCACAAGATTATGATCCTAATAAAATGGCAAGAAACAGACAAGCAAGATTATGAGACTTTCACTGTTGTTATCCTCTCTGCTCTATTCTAGTGTTTTGGTTTTATTCCATTGTTTCATTTCTCCTCATGGACACCTCATGTTTCTTTCATTTATCCTTTTGCAGTGACCACTGGCCCTGTGCCCTGCAATGACCTCATAGTTTCATTCAGCCCCTTATAAAGGTCTTATCCATTGCAACCCCATAACTGTAAGTGGAGTTCTCCAGAAGAATCCTCAGTTTAATTACACTCTGTAGAATACATTACAACTCACCTCCAGGAAAATCCTCAGAGATTAGGATGAGGCTCCTGGAGGGATATTCTATACTATATATACTACTGTAGTCCATATGTTACCATTCCTGTTGTCCAAGTGGTCAGGGTCAGAAGTTCTAGGAGTGAGCTAGAGGTGATTGAATATTACTAGGTGCTGGGTTGCTCTAGAGGGCTAAACTAGTACACTAGGGGTACTATTAGTAGGGTCTCTTTACAGCTGTCCTTTATTCTATTCAAGAGCAGATGAGTATTAATAAGTAATTAATGAAGTGTTATGTGCAAACATTAAGAACCTTCTATCTTTATGGATTTGTATTATCTTGGGGTTGTTTTGGGGTCATTCTGAGCATAATAAAGAGTGCTTGTAATGTTTCTAGAAGTGAGGCATCTGTAAGGGCAACCAGGGTGGAGTGACTCCAGGAGAAACCTTAGTATATAATTAGACTCTGGTGTCAGCAACTAACTCAAGAATCTTAAGCTAGGGTTTAACTCAAGGTAGTACTTTGTAGTGACTTAGCCTGAGATAACTTAATCACACTCCAAGTCCAGGGTTGACAAGGAGAACTCAATGGAGTTCCTATTAGGTTCTGTACACTACTTATACAACTACTACATGGTCTATGTACTACTTTTCCTACACTCATTATATAACTCTATCATGTGATGTGACCCTGTGATATCTTGATATGTGACTTTGACTGTATGACATTGTCCTGTGACACTTTCTCACACTTTTTTCTTGTGTAGTAAGTCCAAATAAGAAGAGAAAAGAAAAAGAAAAGAAAAGAAATATAAATAATAACTTAGCTATTTTGTCAAGTCATGACATACTTCAGGGTTGGAAGAGAACTTGATTGTAGTGTAACTGTTGGGTTGAGCTAACCCTAGAACTGAGTTGTCTTTTATTTGGGGTGTATAAGAACTTAGACTGTAATGCTTTAGAACTACTTCTAGTCCAAGTTAATAAAAAGAACTTGATAGAGTTCCCATTCAATTGCTGTACATTACTTATATACATTCTGTATTTACTTCTATTTATAAAGTCCCATGTATTGTAAAAACTTAGACTGTAATGCCTTAGAACTACTTCTAGTCCAAGTTGACAAGAAGAACTTAATAGAACTCTCATTCAATTGCTGTACACTACTTATACACATTCTGTTATTTACTTCTATTTATAAAGTCCTGCATATCTCCTTTGAGTCATTCCCTCACATGCCCATTGATTTCCTAATTAAAGAAAAAGAAAAAGAAAAGAAATATAAATAATGACTTAGCCATTTGGCTGAGTCATAATACCACACCCCTCTCAAGGTTCCTTATTCCCAAGAACTTTACAATTTATAGTTGGGGTTGACTATATTGTCCATTTTCATCTTCATCTTCTTCTGTGTATTCCCTAATTTCTGATTCTTTTTGCTCAATTTCTTTTTCTTT